>JAHHFK020004411.1:0-335000 GCA_024533555.2 Aedes koreicus
TTAGAGCTTCTGGTGCTCTGCTGTTGGTTTGCTTTGTTTTTGTTCCAACCTGGATCCTGCTGACTCTGGTGAAAACATCTTTATTAGCTGTTGTTACTGTATGCGTCAATTTTTCAGTAGAATAGTTTGTAATAGAAATGAAGAATGTAAATAATGTTTTCAAAGAAATGCTCGTATAACATTCCCTCTATATTGCTGTGTCATCTTCTTATTTTCCTAATGGCTAATAATTCCAGTTCATACACTTCGACGAACTGGTGTATTCCTGGTACCGTAATGAAATCAGCGTTATTCAATGGAAAGCTGTCTGTATGCTGTGTGAATAGCCAAAGTATGTGTGCTCGTAAACTGTGTAAAATTGAGGAACTGTACTAATTTATATTAAAAATACTCTTCTTTTCAATATTATTTCGAAATCAAACAACCAGACAGGAGCTACCAACACAGAATATATTACCATTGAGGTTGCCATTCAAAATGAAAAACTGATGATAACTGCATTTTACGATCCTCCTGAAATTGACTGTTCAAATACAATGGAGTACTTACTGTCTACTTATGGTTTTTCCTATAAGTATGTTTTCTTTATGGACGATTTCAACACAAATCTGTTAAGTAGTCTTGCAGCTAAGTCTGCCAGACTTCGTAGCCTGATGACTACTCATTCCTTAAACAGCTTAGGTAATGAACCCACGTTCTTTCACAGAAATGGAGCGTCGCAATTGGAATTAATCTTAACGAATGAACCATCAAAAGTGTTGAGATTCAGCCAAATTGAAGTAGCTGTATTATCCAACCACGACTTAATTTTTGCATCCCTTGATTTCAGTTTCATACTTTCTCCAAAAATGATCGAATATCGTGATTATAATGCCATGCAAATTGATTCGTTGGTGAAAGCTTTCAATTCAGTTAACTGGGGTATTTTTTATCAAATTGATGACTCTAATTTGCAGTTGGAATTTTCGAACAATGTTTTGACCAATCTTCATGACGCGTTTGTACCAGTCAGAATTGTTTCAAGTTATAAAAAGAAAAATCCTTGGTTCAATCCAATCATAAGTAGAGCTATCGTGAATCGTGATTTTCTATATAAAGAATGGAAAATCAGTAATAATACTAATATATACCTTGAGTTCAAAAAAGCTCGAAATCAGGTAAATAAGCTTATACGTAATGCAAAACAAAATTATTTTGCTTCTCGTCTCGACTCGAAAATGCCAAAAAAATTATGGCGAAATCTTAAAACGCTTGGAATTGGTCGAACGATGCCTGAAACAGCAAATAATTTCACGGCTGATGAGATAAACTGCACGTTCTGTAATAATTTTACTAGAAGTAATATTTCATTATCAGGTTCCATGGGTTCAAACGAACTGAATCACGATTCTTTTCATTACGATAGAATTAGTCAATTCGATGTTATTAAAGCTTTGAACTCTATTTACTCAAACGCTATTGGAGTCGACATGTTACCTGTGAAATTCTTAAAAGCTATTTGCCCTCTTTTGATTGAACCTTTAACACATTTTTTCAATACTATTGTCACGACAAGTGTTTTTCCGGATGCTTGGAAGAAATCAAAAATTATTCCAATTAAGAAAAAATCTAGTTTAAACACGTTAGAAAACTTGCGGCCGATCAGCATTCTTTGTGCTTTATCTAAAGTATTTGAGAAGATTGTTAAAATGAACATTTGCGATTACATTAACAGAAATAATCTTTTAAACCAGCTCCAGTCTGGCTATCGTAAAAAAACACAGTACTAAAACGGCTATGCTGAAGATAATTGACGATATTGGTCTAGTACTTGACAGAGGCCGCCCAGTTGTTCTCATCCTACTGGATTTTTCAAAAGCATTTGACACTGTGTCACATGAAATGTTATGCCATAAACTGAGATCAAATTTTGGGTTTTCCGTTCATGCTTCAAATTTGATTAGGTCTTATTTAAGCGAGCGAACACAGGCTGTTTTCAGTGATGGAGTGCTATCTCGATTTCTTCCTGTATCATCTGGTGTTCCCCAGGGCTCTATTCTGGGGCCAATTTTATTTTCTTTGTATATCAATGACCTCCCTGAAATTATAAAAAATTGCAAAATTCATCTTTTTGCTGATGATGTCCAACTATACTTTGATTGCGCAGGTAACTCTGTTGCTGAAATCTCTCAGAAAATTAATGATGATCTGAGGAGGGTCTTAGATTGGTCTATCAATGATATGCTTACCATGAATTTTAGGAAAACTAATGCTATTTTTATATCTAATGGTTCTTTTCAAGATTCTTTAAAACCATCACTGCTTTTTGACAATGATATTGTTGAATTTGTCGATAATGCCACAAGTTTGGGTATTCGCATCCAATCCAACTTCGGATGGGATAAATATGTATTATCGCATTGTGGCAAAATTTATGCTTGCTTACGTTTGCTTTACATAACTTCATCATTGCTCAGAACAGATATAAAGATAAAGTTATTCAAAAGTCTGATTTTTCCCTATTTTTTGGCATGTGATTTTATACTTGATGGTGTATCCGTTCTTACTTTTAATAAATTAAAGGTTGCACTAAATTCATGTGTGCGTTATGTATTTAATCTGAACAGGTTTTCAAGTGTTTCTCACCTGCAGCATCTTCTAATAGGATGTCCTTTGGAAAACTTTAGCAAGTTGCGTTGTTGTTTATTCTTGCATAGCCTCTTTAATACGAAGCAACCTAGTTATCTACACAGCAAATTGCAAACAATGCAAAGCAATCGGTCCATAAAATTTATTTTGCCCAGACATCGAACGTCGAAGTACGGGAACTCATTTTTCGTGCGAGGTGTAGCTCACTGGAATTTTTTACCCAATAGTCTAACTAATGTCGATTCGTACACAGCATTTAAGAGGGGATGTACAGAGCATTTTAATTAGGTAGTTTTGTTTTTGTTTTTTTTTTTTTACTCAATTAGTTTATAATCGTTTATTGTTTTTGTGGGGCGCTTCTTCAAGAAAATCAATGTAACAATGAAAAGACATCTGTCTTAAGTTACGAAATATAAATAAATAAATAAATAAAATATATAAACCTCTCCTGTTCACGATAGTGCCTTGGTTGCGCTTTTTCCCTCTTTTGGGAATTACCCATCCGATTCGGTAATTGCCGCTCACGTTCTTTTGTCACGTTGTCGCTCTTCGAATGGAACACCCAGTTCCTCGAGTTTAATCCCCACCCCCTGTCGGTATCCTCTCACGCACCAACCATGATGGATGTGTATGAGGCCAAATCGTGACAAAAATGTCTATGTCTCTAGCGGTGTGACCTAAGGGAAATCTCACTTTGTCCTGGAATCGGAAGATCTTTTTGATCGGTCCATTAACTTCGTAGGCTTAGGATTGTTGGTGATCTGTGTAAAGGACCAAATCCAACCGAGTTAAAAAGTGCTTTCATACCACTCCGGGGAAATTCCGCCGGCAATTGCAGTCTTTTCTTTTGATTACGAGAAACAATTCAATGCTCGCTCTCGGCATAAGTTGCTCTCGCCGCCCCTCGGGAGGAAAAGCTCTGACGAAAAGTTTTCAAATTAGTCCTTATCGTGGAGAAACGTCGCATAGCGTCATGAACGACGCAGTTCATGGCCTCTCGCTTCGGCTCGGCTCGCTGCGGGTGGGAGCTTAGTCATATGTTTGCTCGGGCGGGGATGTATGAAATCGAGAACGTATGGAGAGACACACAAAGGGAAGATTTTCTTGTTCTTTTCCAAGTCTGAACCTACCCAAACCAACCGGCAGCAAAGGTGGAGGAAGGGCGGGGGAGGATGTTCCGTGGTTTGTATTTATGTTTTTCCCCAATGCGACGGTTTTTCTTTAAGTTTTTTTTTTCAATTTCAGCTCGGTTCGTCAAAAAGAATAAAACAAGCAGAAAGCTCTGGAAGCGACTCGCACGTCTCCTTGATAAAGTACACGCATGATGAAATCGACTCGAATTGCGAAACTTGCATTTCTACCCATAAAGTGAGCCATGATTTTCTGAATTTCATTCTCTACACTCCCGCTGCATTTTACTCAATTTTTGAGTACAATTGTATACTATCTCTTATTCTCTCACGGAAATGTTACTCAATTTTCTTAAAAAGTGGATCTACTCATAAAATTGAGTAGATCCACGTTTTACGAAAATTGAGTAACATTTCCGTGAGAGAAAAAGGGATAGTATACGATTGTACTCAAACATTGAGTAAAATGAAGCGGGAGTGTAACATTCAGATTTATAATTATGGAAATTCTACCCAATTTTAAGTCGATTTCATCTTCCGTGTAGGCAGATGGAAGGGAGAAAATGTTCGAAGACTAGGTATTCGTGCCAATTTGTCAGTTTGAGTGCATGTTTAAACAAGAATGAGGAGAATTAAATTGATATTGATATGTTTTGCTCGGGTGTGAGGATTTATGGTGGGATTATTTACACACATATGTTGATGGGGTATTATTGCGAGACAAGGAAAGTTCAACGAGACCCTGAATAAATTATCCTAGCTAATGTAATAACTCAGCTCGGGGATGGAAGGAAGAAAACCTTATTTGGTTACGGTACGTCTTGATATTTTGATTTGTAAATGTTGGTTTGAAGTTCTTCATGGCAGTCCATCCTACCCTAAAAAATTACACCAATTATTTTCAAATTAACGTGGTTTCTGAATTTTTTTAGCATTTTTTAAGGAAAGCAGATTTTTGATGTTCTGTGTAGTTAAGAAATACTGCATTGGAAAGTAATTTGTGAATCCTATTTGAAAGACATCTCAGCTCAAATTTCTTCATTCCAAAGCATCTTAATGAAGTACTGATTTGAGCATGTAAGCATGATTGACCGCCGAGATTGCCACTCCGTTGTTGCCAGATCAGCTGTAATGACACATAGAAACATCCTCAATCTGCACAGTACTCCAAGCAACACCAAACTATCATAATTAGTTGCAGCTACTTGATTGTGACTTATTAAGGTCACCTTAAAGTTGATTTTACTGATTTGCCACAAATGTGCTACTAGGGATATTGTATGGGCGGCGCAGCTTATTGAGCTAAATTTGGTTCGCATTTCAAGGTGTTATTTCGCCAGTGCCAGAGCATAGCATACTTCCGCGTGGAAACACCAGAAGGTCCCGAGATAGCTGGAAAGACTAAAGATGCCCCCCTAAAGATGATGCCCAGTCCCCCCAGTGTTGGGTTCACGATTGCAGAACAGTGTGTTTAGCATGCATAAATTTCCGATTATCCAGCAGCACTCCAAGATAGTCTTGGTGTTGTTACGGTCAGTGGAACGTACCAGCAGTTCATGGGATTTTGTGTATTCTGTCTGCAAAAGATGTGCAAGAATGGTGGAAAGTCGAAAGTGAGCTAAACGTGGCGGATCAGACAATGAAGTGGGGAGGAGGGCCAAACTTCAATATGAATAATCCTTGGTTTCGTGAGCCAAAGTTCATACTTCAACCGGAAAGCTTCTGGCTGCAGCAGCGAACTGTGCCATATGCAACCGAAGAAAAAAATCGCCGAGTTAGAAGATTCAGCTCTTGATCGAGACAACCAGGTTACCCGAGGTTAGTTTCACCGGCGTTTTCGTCACGCTAACAGAGAGACAGTTATTAACGAGATGGAGTACCGCATTCCGAAGATGTGAGCGCTTGTCTCGAGATTTACTCTGGAATGTGTATACTGCCGTGTGAGCAACACAATCCCAAGGTCACCACCGATGGCTTAATACTTTATAAGAGACCCCAGTAGCATCCTTACTGTTCAAATGGATCGACCCAAGTCAACTCCTAAGTGCCACTAAGAGATGCCTTGTCTTTCCCATAAAGATCCACTGTTACACTTTGTGAGCGGCACCAACAGCATCCTTACTGTTGGCTCGAGCGTTTTATTTAACCTTGTCTTCACAATGAAAAACCTCCATCAAACTTTGTGAGTGGCCACAAATAGCATCCGTGCCGTTGGTTTAAAGTGGTTCATTTAGGCTGTTGTATTGGGCCATTCTCACACTTTGTGCGTGGCCCCAGTGGCATCCTTACCGTTGATTTGAATCGGCACTAGTGTATAAATGAATATTTGTGCATGTATGCATGTATGTATGTATGTATGTATGTATGTATGTATGTATGTATGTATGTAAGAAGCCACCATCCTAGCGTAGGCCTTGCCCTGCATGCGGTTCCACTTGACAAAAAGATCATGCTCTGTTACCGTCCTTAATTCAACAAACTGCTGTGTGAAGAGCCAAAAAGGGTTGGGTAAGCCCGTAATCAGAGACACTTACGCGAAACCTGCCGGAATAAGAGAATCTCCTTCCAGCAGTATGATCCAAAAAAAAACTAATAACAAAATTCGCAATTCAGTTAATATTTTTTTTTAAGTCAGAAGATGGCACGACAGCACGTTCCTGTACTATCCTTGTTTGATCTGCGTTCGGGTGGGGCTGACACCGGTGTTGTCTTGATTAAGGATAACCTGTTTAGGAACATTGAGGATGTATGTTGCATCATCTGTTTGTTCTCTTGCAGCTGATCTGGCAGTGACGGTGTCGCGGCCGCGAGCGGTCAATCCTTCTTATGCTCATGCAAGATTATTCAACAATTGGATTTGAATGAAATATTGTTCATTTTAATCTAATGTTTTTATTTTATTTTGATCGGTCATGTTAGTCGAATGAATCGTTTTTTTACAAACCATCTATTGATCCAGCTCTTCTACAGGAATAAATAAGGTTTTGTTAACTATGGGTAGGACGAACAGTTCTAACATGTATCTGTTGAATTTCATATTTATGCTGATGAGCAGCCTGCCATTATGATTAGATTATGATACATCAAGGAGTATATTAAAGTAACGCAATATTGTTGCTGAGATCCAAGAAACTTGATGAGTTTCTTTGTCACCACCCGTTCTTATATTCTAAGTCATTTTTATCTTTTCAAGGAGTGAGTAATGGCACTACAATCATAAGCCAGATGGGAGTAGGACTAAAGTTAATGCTTAGGTCCCAACTGACTTGAAGAAAAATGGAGCATCACTTAACCTTCTTAGACTAGATGCTCCCAAGGAGCATTTTTTAATAAATTTTTGCTCTGTACATCAAACAGGGCGTTCTGTTTAACTATTTTATCCGACTATTCCTTTCCCTTTTCCTTTGGCATCTACTGAGGGCTACGTGGGTTCCCGTGTCTTCTTAGGGTGGATACCAAATCCTCCCTATCTCGGCATGGGTTGCATGGACTTGGCCAGGTGGGCGATCGAGTTGTGTGTTCATGGAGATTATTTCGTGGATTACGTATCAGTAACTAGTTCCGTTTCATGGTGACATGCAGTGTCTCCAACAAATTATTCCTCATTGTAGCTCCATGCAATGCTAAAATTTTGCGGCAGAATTACCTGGCTTCTGGCAATAAAAGCGTGTTTTCGTATCGGTCTTTTCTTGCGGCTTCGGCAGACTGGACTTCTTCATATTACCTTTACTGTAAAGCGCTTCTTTGATATTGCTGCTTACCGGACCTCCTGCAGCCTCACGTCCTGCAAAATCTTGGCTTTCCCTCCATCCGCCGTCAACGCTGCTTCCGATGCTTCGAGTCCCGTGATCATTGGTTCATACTGATCATGCTGTCCCATCCACAGGATTGCAGCTTACCACGAATAATCCACCTTGAAGCCGCTTAACGCCAGCTTATGACCTGTGGAAATTAACTCGTCCACGTAGGCTTCAACGCTCGGACAATTCCCCAGACGCACTGGCGTAAATTTCTTCAGCAAACCGATCTTCTTGGTCAACCCGGCTATCTTTAAACGCCACTTCTAGCTTCATCCAAGCTTCCTTTGCGTTGACCACATCCTGTACCAAGCTGTAATTGTAGCTTTCGAGACTCAAGTAGATTGTCGCCAGTGCTTGCAGCTTGATGTCCTCGCTAACTCCTTCATCGGTGACTAAGGTATGGCCCAGTTAGAATTGGAACAGACCTTTGCGCATATTTCGTATGTACATTAAGTTAATAGTATTCGTTTTAACTAAAATGTTCGACTTTATGTGAACTTTGGAGGGAAAATACAAAAAAAAAATTAGCCATCTCGATTTCCAAGAAATTTGTGGACTTTTCCCGGAATAAGTTTCATCAACAGGCGCACATTATTCTCATCCATCGTTTTGGCAATCTTATTCCACATGGTTCTCAATTCATTGATGCTTTTGACGACACTGCCATTCATCTTCAGCTTCCTCTTCATAATAGCTCAAAATCTCTCTATCGGTCTGAGCTGGGGACAGTTTGGTGGGTTGAGTTCATTCGGTATAAACTGAATCCCGTTGGTTTCATACCACTGTAGCACTGTTTTACTGTAATGACAGCTTGCAAGATCTGGTCAAAACATGACAGGTTCATTGTGATGAATGGCAATATTTGCTTTTGGAGACATTCCGTTTTGTACAGCTCTGAATTAAACGTCTTATCAGAGATGAAAACCTTGGTCTTCCTACCACAGCTACAGATGCCTTGCCAAATTATGTATTTAAATGCAAATTTATACCCGAGCGGTAGCCATGTAAAATATTTGTCCCGGTAGCTGTTTGAAATCGGCCTTTACATAGGTTTCATCATCCATGAGAGACAGCCATTGCATTTGTCAACACCTGATCATACAGCTTTCTGGCAAGGATTCTGGCCACATTGTTCTGCTTTTGATCTCTATTTTGTTGTCTACATGCACGATATGACTTGAAAGCCTTCCCGGAGACAGCGAATCCGTTGCACGGTACTGCGTGCGGCGCGAAACTTTTAGGCCAAATCACGGTCTGAGATGTTGGGGTAGCAGTACCCACCCGACGCTTGCTTTGAGGTTTACGATCCGTCGACAAAGTTTCTCTGTACTTTTTCAAAACACGCCACACGGTATTTCAGGGGAGAAACCCAACACTTTAGCAAGTTTTGGCCCAGACCACGAAGGGTTTTCCAAATGATTACGCACAATTATTTTTCTTAGTTTCTTCTTCCATTTTGTATTTCACTGAAACACGTTCGAACTTCATCGCGAAAAAAAAACTTCTGATGTTGTTATTGTTACTTATGGAACACATAAGATGTCATAGTTTACAAATCCGACCACTAGGGTCACTGTAAGGATCAAAAATGTTTGTTCCAATTCTAAATGGGCCACACCTTACGGTATTCCAGCTTCTTTCTCGGATGAGAATAATCCGCATAGCAAACGCCCTTGTCCAATGCCACAGATTCTCCGTTGACTCGTACACTTCTGGTTACAGTCGAACTGCCACGCCCCTGTCCATCTCCAAGCTGTCCGGATTTCTTCCGTTTTTCAATAATCTTCCGGTTTTGGTCCTGGGCCTATAACCAATTGTAGAACCAATAAGAAAACGATCTGTTCTGATAAACGTAAAGGTGTCGCCACACGGCGGCTGTTTCTAGTATATAGTGAGCTAGATGTAGTGATATCCATCCGGACGGAATAGTTCATAGTTCAAGTTGATCGAAGATTTTTGACTGTTTGTTTGAATTTTTTAAGCTAGCTTGTGTGTTTCGCGTGTTTTTTTTAGAGCAAAAATGTATCTGGAAAAGAAATTCTACTCGATCGAGCTGTGGAAGCAATATCCGTTGTTGTAGGATCCAACTAATCCCGATCACCTGTGGACATGTTGTACTTTGCTTTGCAGTTCCTCATCCAGTTTCCTTTTTACATTTTTCTTTAAACTTACGTGAAATTGATAGCCAATCTTCTTGTGAATAATATACGAGTTTTAAATAAAGCTGTCAGCTTAAACTTCATTTCATTTTGCTGCTCTACTTACTGGTACGAGTAATTTGAAAGCAATACATTTAACCGATTTCCCCGAACTTCTCTTAACCCTTATGTGACTTGATTCTCACTATCAAATTGACGTTTTTGTTTTTGAAACCTTGTTTTGCTCAGCTGTCAAAAAATTAAGAACGGCCTGGATTCCGTTTCAAATTCGGCGCGAAATAAAACAAAACGTATGACAGTTCTATTTTATTTACATCAGAACTGTTCGAAAATCAAAAGTATAGAACGCCCCGGTGAAAATGGCAAATTTCGTTTGGTCTATTTAACTTTCAAAATTTAGAATAGACTGCCACTGCTGAAACGGTGTGATTATGTGATCGACAAGGCAATGTTTTTTACATTACGAAATTTTATAGCTTATTTTAAAACAAGAAGTTGAAATTCAGTGACATCTTAATAATAGTTGGAAGGCTACTTCTGGCATAAAAACATTTTGTGTAGTAGCAAGGGGGCCGAAGGGACTACGACTTTTGGTCATTGTTTCCTTAAGTGATCGACAGGGTGACCCTGGTACCCACCAAATTCACCTGATTATAACTCTGGCAATGACCGATTTTATTTCATTTTGCACCGTTATATTCAAAAAATCATTCACTTCAGGGATATCATAAGCTATGATTATTTGAGTCCATCTGGTTCCTGTAAATCTGGGTTTCCGTGGCTGTGTTGCGGTACGGAGACACAATTAAGGAAAATCTATTGAATTTCGAGGAATGGATGCTAAAATCTTTAGAATAATTCCTAGAAACTGTTTTTATTCTAATGTGGGCCATATGCCAACTTATTCCTGGAACGGCTATTCTGTAACAGGTTCCCTTGGGTCTCGAGTGGTCATGAACATTTTCAGTAGAAAACCCCGGCAATATGTTGTCAAACTGATGAAATTTCTCCCGTAGGATATTTTTCAAAATTTTGTGGCCATCTGATGATTTGTCCTTGAACCGATCATTCCGGAACAGGTTCCCGTGGGGCCTTGAGTAGCCATGAACATATTTAGAAGGAAACCCTGGCAATATGGGTATTAAAATTCATTAGATTTCTCCAGTAGGATATTTTTTAAAGTCAAGTGGCCATCTAATTATTTTTCCTTGGACCTGCCTTTTCTGAACAGGTTCCCGTCAATCTCAAGTGGCCATGAACATTTTCAGTAGAAAACCCTGGCCACATGGGTAACAAAATTCATGCATATTTCGCTAGTAGGATATTTCTCAACGTTTTGTGGCCATCTGATGATTTTTCCTCCGACCTGTCTTTTCGGAACGGGTTCCCGTGGGGCCTCGAAATGGCCATGAACATTTTCAGACGGAAATCCTGGCAATGTGGGTATCAAAATTCAGAAAAATATCTTTAGTAGGTTATTTCTCAACGTTTTGTGGCTGGTTTTGTTTATGGCCACTTGGGGCCTCACAGGAACCTGTTCGGAGGTGACCGTTCCAAGGACAAATCATCATATGGCCACAAAACGATGCGAAATATCTTACTGGCCAAATTTCATGAATTTTGATAACCATATTGCCTGGGTTTTCTACTGAAAATGTTCATGGCCATTCTAGGCCCCACAAGAACCTGTTCCGGAATGACCGGTCCGAGCACGAATCATCCGATGGCCACTTGACTTTAAAAAATATCCTACGGAAGAAATTTAATAAATTTTGATACCCATCTTGCCAGGGTTTCCTTCTAAATATGTTCATGGCTACTCTAGGCCCCACGGGAACCTGTTCCGGAATGATCGGTTCAAGGACAAATCATCAGATCGCCACACAACTTTGACAAATATCCTACTGGAGAAATTTCATGAATTTGATACCCATATTGCCAGGGTTTTCTACTGAAAATGTTCATGGCCACTCGAGGCCCCTCGGGATCCTGTTCCGGAAATACAGGTCTGAGGAAAAATCATCAGATGGCCACAAAATTTTGAAAAATATCCTACGTGAGAAATTTCATGAATTTTGATACCCATATTGCCAGGGTTTCCTTCTAAATATGTTCATGACCACTCGAGGCCCCACGGAAACCTGTTACAGAACCCAACAAACATCGATGTTGAATTAGAGCTTGTTCAAGCAAATTTGGAGAAGCTATTCAGCTGTTTCTTCTAGAATAGCTGAATAGCTTCTCCAAATTTGCTTGAACAAGCTCTAATTCAACACCGATGTTTGTTGGGAATGGCTGTTTGACGAGTCAACATACGGCCCACAATGGAATGGAAATAGTTTCTGGAATAATTCCAAATATTTTGACATCCATTCCTGGAAATTCATTAGATGTTCCGAAATTGTGTCTCCGTACCGGACCACACCCCCGGAAACCTGAATTTCCGGGTACCAGATGAACTTAAACGGACATTGCCAGTAATGACCATAGAGCGAATGAGTTTTTGAATCTAACGGTGCCAAAAGAATTAAAATCGGTCAATAATTGCCGGAGTTATAATCATTTGAAATTGGTGGGGGTACCCTGTCGATCACTTAAAGGTGTTTTTTTTTGTCGAACACATAAGGGTTAAGAAAATCCCTGAACTTCCAGACGAACTTCCCTAATCTTCTCAGAAGAACTACCATGAACTTATCTGAAGAACAACCCCGAAGATCTCTGAAGAACTTCCCCGAAGCTCGGTGCAGAATTCCACCGAAGTTCTCTGAAGAACTTCCCTGAAAAACTTCCCTGATTTTTTTGTGAAGAACTTCCCTGAAATTCCTCTGAATAACTTCCCTGATTTTACTTTCCTGAAATTTCCTGAATAACTTTCCGAATTTCTCTGAAGAATTATCTGAAGTTCTTCCTCGAAGTTCTCTGCAGAACTTCACCGAAGTTCTCTGAAGAACATCCCTAAATTCTCTGAAGAACTTCCCTACCGAATGTGCCCATGATTATTTCCCAGTTTTATTTTTTTCAAATCTCGCAACTGAATATTTGCGACCACAAAGACAATCAATCGTGTGTACATCGAAAAAAGTTAAGTGATAGCGCCGTGGCACAGATTTCTGCTACATAGCTACTATTACTTCATAGTTCATATTTTTGCAAAACCGTTTCTGGAATCTCATAGAACTATGAAATAGACATCCATAACGGCTATATCATAGTGAATTATAGCATAGATTTCAAGCACCGTGTGGCGGCACCTTAACACAGTGAAATGAAAAGTTTTATTTGTTGTCAGGTAACAGGTAATAAACAATGCATACACAGAAAAAAAAGTGTTTCCGAAAATGAAAACGGACCGTGAACTAGTTCACGTTTTCAGGATTTTTCTCTTTAAACATAATCTAGTTCATGATAACGTGATTCAGTTCACGGTGTATTTTTGCTTGGCCTCGAATTCATGACTGCAGTTGACGTATCCGAGCACGGATTTTTTTCCGTGTAGCAACGCGGTTAAAGCATACTAATACAATAGTGTAAGCTCTATTACGTATCACATGTTTATAACTACTTTTCGATACACAGGTATGGTTCAATTTTCGAATAATGATCAACATACTATCCTTGCAGTAACTGGAGTGCGTCAACTTATCTCCCAAAATGCAACGATCACGTCTGTTTTCCAGCGAAAGTATTTCTTCTTCATTTCTGCATAAAACTTTCGCCTCTCAATTTAAATGTTTGATTTAGTTTTATAAATTTTGATTAAACATTAACACCCGACCATCAAAGCAATGAGCTGCAAGTCCGTATGACACAACAAGCCAACAATTCCTTCGAACCCCCAAACACCCAAAAAGCCAGTCAGTCAGCGTTGAAGTTCACCCATGGGTAAAACAGCGCGACACGCCCTGCCATCGTCATCGCCGCCGTGCTCATCGACCGTGCCAAACACAGAGTGCAAACACATTCGCATATTTAATTTATCACCCCACTGACTGCAGGCTGACTGGGCACTGTGCCCAGTTTTCCACGGACAACCATCTTCCCATCTAGAGCCAGAAAAGTTTCACAAAGCGACCGGCCCGAGCACGTTTCACGTTCGGGAGATAGTTTTCCGCAGGGTTCCATTCGGACGAGATGCACTGGCCGTAAAACAAAGTTGAGATTGCTTGACCTCCATCGAGCCGGTTTTGGTGCCCTTGGGGCGGATAAAGGGACACAATATACCTACGTTTCCCCCCCCCCCCCCCCCCCCCCTGAGCTAACATAAATTTCCGTTATCGTTATTGAAAATTAAAAACAATTAATTACTCACCACCTTTCTGGTGGCGATAGTGGTGCTCTGCGCCTGAATGTATGAAACCTTTGCTATTGGACACCAATTCAGCTCGGAGAGCTCAGTCAGCGTGGCGAATAATTTCCAAAGCTGTTCCGTTTGTCCATCTACCCTTTAGTCAACCGACTGATATAGTGGAATGAATAATAAATTTCATTTATGATTATGCCATGAATTTGCATCTCGACCCACTAGAATTTAGAAGCAGGGGAGACGCAGAGATCAAGAGGATTACTTTGCCCTACTTGCTTTGCTCGATTGTTCCTGCTATCGCATCGGTCGATCCCAGCAAGCTTTGTGTGCAACAGCAGCACCGTACCGTCACTGTGCATACTTTGATCTAAATGTTAATTGAGAAGTTGGATTGAAATGGCCCCGGTCGAAGGGTGGGTTGCGGCGACAGAGATTGTTGGAGATTTCCACAGATTTGTCATTGGAGATTGTTCAGTGGCTGTCCGGTATGGAAACGAGAGTTGACTTCAGATAGATGGATTTCCCTTCAGTGAAGAGAAGTTTACATTCTCGCGAGTGATTGATTAAAGCATTCTATGCTCGTCCACGAACGGACATTTCACGAGCATCCTTGAACCTTCCGAATGACTGTCATATCCGAGTTGTTGCTCACGTCCGAAACAGTCTACCGTATCTGATTCTGTCCCTTCAACCTACCTCAAGCACGTTTGTTGGAATTCTGTCTATCCATCTGTCCTTTCACGTCCTGTCTGCCTGCTGTCAGTGTCTTGAATAACAAATCATCTTTCCGGGTCGAATTTTCCCCATCGTTCTCGTTTCTAGGACGTCCCATTTTCACGTGCGATATCTTTCCTTCAAAGAGCTAATGAACGAAAATCTCCTTTCCATCAGCAGGTGTTTATTCTGACACATCATCGGACAAATCCCATTCACACACGGTGACGGCGAAAAAATCGGAGGATCGGTTTTAAAGCGCAACAGTCTTCGCTCTCCCGCTTCACCCTAGCCTAGCGTGATAAGCTCAGCTGTAATTTATCCAATTTATTATCCAAGGGTGGGGTGAAATCCTATTTGCAACTCGGTTCTATGCCATTGCCTCGGTTCGATTCGCTTTGAGACGATGCGGGAAGTCAGAGCAGCCACCAAAATGAAATTCATTTTCCATGCTAGGGTAGGTGACAGCTACGGCATTGATCGTTTATTTGTGGGATTAAATTTGAGATGAAACTAGTTGTCATGCAATTTGAAGCAATTTGAGTTTATCGGAGGAAATTTTTTGAATAAAAACTTATTTAAATAGCTAGTACGGCCGAGAACTGACCTTCACCCTAAACTTCATTCATTCTTGCTCCTGGCAAAAAAAAAAACTGCTTCTGTTGCTGCTTTTTGAACGACGTACAGCTTGATGATGCTGTGGCTGAGAAGATTGCTCCATGAGAGGCCTACTGTTGGTGATTAGATCAATGTTGAGTTGGTTGATTTTGGGCGCATGAACCCGAGAGCAATGGTTATGAGAAGAACAGTTCTTCAACGTTCCAGTTTGAACCGGAATCTTCAGCCTTTTTTTTTTTTTTTGAATCAGTCGGAGTGTTTGAGTGTTGGCAACTGTAGAAAAAATATTTGATAACATAACTTGTTGAAACAAAGGGTGTTCCGATCAAAATTTGGTCAAACAGTTGTGTGTGTGAGTCGATCAAAGTTTTCAATAATAAGTCAAATTCTTTTTGTTTTTCAAGTTCAGTTAATACAGAATACAGGAGAAATATTCAGCTAAGCTTCCTTTCTACCGAATGCGAATTGCCGGGTCTTTCGTTTAACACCTGCCATAAGATTTTGTACAGCCTCCTTGTCCACTTTAATCGCCACAGAACGCCAGTTTGCCTTGAACTTTTTCTCGCACACAACAGCTTTTTGAGTCTGCTTAAGGTTCCACTTGACGATGGCCCAATATTGTTCGATTGGGCGGAGCTCTGGCGTGTTGGGAAGGTTATTGTCCTTGGGCACCACTTCAACGTTTTTGGCAGCATACCATTCCATGGCCTTTTTTTCCGTAATGGCAAGATGCCAAATCCGGCCAAAATAGAACGGAACAATTGTGTCGCTTAAGGAAGGGCAGTAGAGGTTTTTGTAGGCATTCGTTCAGATAAATTTCCTGGTTGACGGTTCCGGTCTCAATGTAAACGTTGCTCTTCAAGCCACGGGTACAGATGGCCTGCCACACCAGATATTTCTTCGCGAACTTTGACAGTTTAATGTGCTTGAAAATATCGGCTACCTTTCCCCGTCAGATTCCCGTGTAAAATTCCTGTCCAGGAAGCTGTTTAAAGTCTGCCTTGACGTAAGTTTCATCGTCCTGTACCACGCAATCTGACTTCGTCAGCATCGTCGTGTAAAACTTTCGCGATCGTGTTTTGTTTATCGTCGCGATTTGGAGTCACCACTTTCTTGTAAGTCGACAGTCCAGCTCGGTTTTTAGCTCTATTCACGGTTGAAGGTGCCACTCCCAGCTTCTTTGCGACATCTCGGACGGAGAGGTTGGGGTTCCGCTCGAAACAGCGGGCTACTCTTTTTGTCGTCGCTGTGGCCTCCGGCTTTCGATTTCTCCCCGATCCAGCTTTCCTGGCTGTCGACAGACGTTCACCGAACACTTTTAATACGTTGGTAACAGTTGATTTAGCCACATTCAGCCACATTTCGCCAACTTGGCGTGAGAGTAGTTTGGATTTTCGCCATGCACGTGCAACATTTTGATGCGTTGCTTCTCTTGCTTCGACGACATTTTGATAACTGAAGTGCTAATCTCAAAATCAAAATAGAGGCATGATGCTACACGCACACCCCAGTAAACACAAGATCGCATATAATGACGGATATGAGTATAACGTGGAGGCGATATGCGTACATTTAACATGGAGTTAAATGAACGAATGAACGTATATCGCCTCCACGTTGTACTCATATGCGCTATCATATGCGATTCTGTGTTGTCTGGGACATCTTCAAAGTGAGGGGTGTGCAAAATGTTTTAATGCACGATGAAAGGAAATGTGTCAAATTTTAGTCGACCAAATTTGGATCGAAACACCCTTTATTATTATTATCAAAAATCAACTCGAAGTCAATACACGTTCTTCTTTCGTTCCCAAATATATACCGCGTTTTGTGTTCTTTTAACCTCGTCTTGCCCATTCGAAAATCTCTTCAGCGTGGGATCAGTCCAGGAAGGAATTCGAAGACGGAGCTCAAGTAGAATATTACAATATCTAAGTTAACCCTCAATCAAATTTAAGTTTAATGCAATATCTTTTGTCTCTTAATTAAGTTCGATTCTCAATAACTTTCGGTTAATTCTACATTGCTGAAAGATATGCTTTCGTTCCTAGCACTTGGTTCAATAAATATTTGATATGCGCATTGAAAATCCATACCTTTTTGATTCCAAACATGTGAACCTTATTCCCATAAACTAGTAAATTCTTCTATATTATGCTCCCATATTGCTATTGAAGCAAAGACCTGTGGTTCACATCCCAACCAAAAATACTGTTGCACTTATCTTCCCGCCACCTTCGACGACGGTTACTTCGTAAAAAAATACTTTTTACGTCTTTCTCTGTCATACATTTCTGACATAAAAACACCCCCGTCAAGGCCGTCAACCGAAACCCATTTGTTCGCTGCCATAGTCCAAGTAAACAGAAAATTCTTCGACCACCTCGGAACTCATAAAAGAAACTTTATCGATTCAACCGAAAAAAAAACCATTTCCCAATTCGGCATTTGTTTATGAACAATGTCAGAAAAAGGCGACCCACGTTTCGGTTCGAGCAGTTTACAAATATTGGAAAGGTTGCTACCGATCGGCATTAAATTCTCCGGTTAATCAGTTTTACGTCAGTTGAATAAAACGATGGAAAGCGATACTGCGCTTCGACACAAACGCAAACAATGGAAAACGAAGTGCAGCATTTGCATAATCCTGCTGCCGCCGGTTGGAATTGATAAAACGAGAATAAAAATGCGCCACTTCCTCGGGACAAGTCTGCGTCGCCCCGGTGCAACCAGATAGCATGTACAACAAATCCACTTCCGATCTCACTTAACCCACATTCCCAGGAAAGGGGATTTACTTTCTTTGCATTTTAAACCACTAAGAGTTTCACTTCCGTACAATTGAAATTTGCCTGAATTTAGACTAATGTGCCATAAATCCACCATCAGCCGAACGCAACCATGGATCATGCTTACTAATTATTTTCCCTTTCTTTCTCTTTTCCAGAGTACGGGTAGAATATTATGTTAATGAAAATACATTCAAAGAAAGACTGCAACTATATTTTATAAAGAATCAAAGATCAAGTAAGTATGCTCCCTATTCAATCCAATAAACGATGAACATTTCTTCGTAACCCCTTTCGATTGTCAGTAATGTCCTTCAATTTCCATATTCTTAAAATAGAAAACATCCTATTTTTACCCCGCCGTCAAACCGACAAAAGACTGACACATTTTCGGGTCACCATCGTCAATATGTCATTATTCCCCACACACTCATCTAGTAATCATAGGACTACAAGACCTCAAACGTCAACGCCGACATGCACGGAAATGCAATTTGGATCGACGGTTGAAACGACAACAGAGAAGAAAGTCATTGCGTGACAGTCGGCAGTTCGTGGTCGGTTGAATTTTTCATTCAACAGCGTTTGGGTATCGTGACTTGTCAAACAACACCATTAGGAGCTTAAAGCCCTTCGTAAATTATATCGACACCGTTGAAAAGGGGTTGCTAGTTGGAAATGTCATCAGTTCTTTCCATTTTCGTGCTGTTTATGTTGATAATTTCTTTATAATTTTCTTCTCCATTTCACCAACAGGTTTAAGGATACGAATTGCTAATCTACTGTTTAAGTTACTAACTTGCATTTTGTACATAATACGAGTAGTGTCGGACCTAGATCCAACGTTTGCAACTTGGTAAGTGATGTAGTTTTTGATTTCCTGGTTCACTTTTCGAAACACCCAGCTGTCTATTTCCAGCATGAATAAGTTTTTGTTTGACCCAATAACAAATCCTAAATCCGTACAAGTCAACTCGGCCTAGTAGGATGGCAGTAGACACATGATGGGAACAGAGTATAAAACCCCTAAATTAATAACGAAGCTTTCTGGTGGTTTCTCTGGCCAGCATTAGAAACTTGTATCCATCGGGTCCTTCCGAAAAACTGGATGAATAATTGATCCAAGTTTGATGCATATTTTATCACACCAGCCGACCTTCCCAATTACAGAAAACCTTCGTCGCCGTCGCTTTGATGCGGTGAGGACCTTGTTCGAAGAGGGGCGGGGATCAATTCCGAGGCAAAGATGTTTCGATTTGCCGAGAACTTTTCGTTCCGGAAACGGAAGCTCAAAATTTAAAAGAAACCATGCCCCGGCCATTTGCCCTTCCCCTCCCCCTGCGCTCAGTCACGAAAATAATCAATTTATGATACTCGGCCGATGGTTTGACTCGAACCCCCATATTTTATGCGATGCCATTTTTCCTTTCCCTTCCATTTCGATAAAAGTAAATTAATTACCCGCTGCGTTCTTTTTCTTTTATTTCTGTCTCTTCATAATCTCGAATCGAATCAGCTACGGGTGCAAGGTTGCCAACAAGACGGAATTTCTGGACTCGGCCAAACTGACAGAGGAGGAGTTCCAGGAGAATCCGATCATCAACTGGGACGCGATCCTCTGGGTGAACCGCTCGACGGAACTGTGGGCGGTGCAGCTGGTTCTGGCCCTCATTTCGCTCACCGAGTCCCTGCTGATTGCCTACCTCGGGTACAAGGTGAGTTTCCGTGTTCACGCGTTACAAGGCGTTTTAATGTACACTCACACAGACACACACACACACATACGCAGCAGAAGCGTATAATTAGAAGCCGCAAGCAGTACGAAGCGGAATTGTTGTTCTTCGAGATGAATGTGGCCCGGCAGCCATTTGGAGGTTGAAAAACATGTTAATTAATTTTGAGGGGTTATTTGGAAGCTGCCAGACAGGATTTGGCTTTCTTGGGTAATTTTACTTGATTCCGTTGGTGTTTCTTGGTGGATTGAAGGCATTGCTAGTCTATTAAAATGGCTTTGAGCTGTGGAGAATCAAGGATTGTGTTGGAGAAAATTATGTTGGATGATGGTTATGTTTTGAACTGCAAAAAGGATCTCTTAAGGAAGAAGTTATATGCACGCTTCCTGCATAAGAATCATTTCTCCTGAAGTTTTAACGTTCGTTTTTTTTTTTTTTCTATGAATGGATTTTCGAAATGTATTGCTTGACCTTTTGTTTTTAAATTGAAAAATATCTCGTCTCGTTGCTTCGCACCACGCCTCCAGCTATTGCAATTGTTTAAGGTCTAAACTTACGACCATTGGTTTCGAACTTTCAATGAATAGCAGCCAATTTCCAGTAGTAATGTGAGTAAATTCGATATTTTATACTTCAATATTGCCGGGTTGTCTACAAACTACGTAGAGTTGCGTCAGATTGTAGAGGAAAAACGTCTATATTTAGTCTATTTATCAGAAACGCATATAGTTGACATGCAAGCATTTGATCAATATAGTATTCCGGGATATAATGTGGCTGCTTGTTTATCATATTCTAGACACACTGGCGGCGTTGCTATTTATGCTAAAGAATCAGTTCAATTCAAGCTTCAATTGAACGAAGTTTGTGATTTATCATTTATCTTAGAACTAAAGTTAAGAGGATAGAGCCAATTACTCGCGGCCGTCTCGAGGTTAATAGGAATTATAAATTACGGATGGGAAAGAGGGTGGGAATTTAAAGTATGGTTTACATAACACAATAAATTTAAAATCTTAATTATCTAAAAGCTTATAACTATACAATTTATGGTTTTATTTTGACTTGAACATTTTTTGAAAAAGAAAAAACAAAACACACATACACATATACACAGATAAAAAAAACTTGTAGTAAACATACAAGTTAAACTAACTACAATCTAAGGCTAATGTTAGTCAAAAACACATAAATGAGTTTCATGTACTCCAAATCACGTACAGCCAAAATATCTCGAATTGGCACATTGGGTTGTCTACCTCGAGCTCGAAGGGAATTTGAAACGTTTAGCAGATTTCTTTAATTTAAAACAATTGGTTAATGAATATAGGCGTATTTCCAGACACAGTAAAACTTTGATTGACCATGATGTCGTGACCTGATCGAGGTTTCCAGCCTAGATCATCCGCCTCAACGCTAGACACTTATGACTGTGCTCTACAAAATCCGTCAGATAACTGAATCGGTTTTGCACATTCACCTACTACGATTTATTTTTTACACTCTTCTCGCTGAATATACTTCTGACGAGTTATAAGCACGTTCATGATAAATCACTCAAAATGAAGTAAATATAATAATTCTTATATATTTACAAAAATTAAAGCATTATTACTGTTACTATTATTATCAATATTATCATTCAATTACTATATCTACCACACATGAGTACTGTAATATTGATTCTGTTAGTGTTGTTATAAACTCTGACTTGAAAGTAACCGATCACGAAACCATTATTATTAACGTTGAAGATAACAGTAGTGGTGACAGTGATTATGTGTAATTGAAGTGGTGGAAAAAGTATTCGAAACAAGCTATTTTAAGACTTGTCGAAAGAAGTGTGGATTTTCAAACAAATACCGGTTCTCTAGATCAGAAATCATCTGTTTTGACAGACGTCTTAAAAATATGTACCAATAAACTAGTCGAAAATAAATTTGTTTTAGTAAAGAACTCGAACAGCTGGTACAATTTGGATCTTTTGCGTCCTAAACGTAAAAGAGACAAGCTGTACAAGAAATGGCGTAGAAACAATAGGCATATCTTTTTGAATAGGTACAAAGATGCGCGTAACTAATATTCGCAATCCGTTAAACAAAGTCGTAGTGTATATATTCAGAGGAAAATTGATTTGCATCAAAACAACAGCAAAGAGTTATGGAAAATTTTGAAATCTTTGTTAAAACCTAGTAATTGCAAACCGCGATCCATAACCTTCAATGGCACAATAGAACAGTCAGAGGACATCATTGCATGTAGATTTAATGAATATTTCGTCGATAGTATTTTACCAATCAATCAATCCATTGATCTAGTAGATGAGCCAGACGAAATAAAACAGCCGATGAATATTAACTGTAGTTTTGAAAGTTTTCACCCGATAACATTAGAGGATCTAAAATCTATTTGTTTTTCTTTGGAGAAAACGGCTGGAGTAGATAACGTTAATGCAAGAGTAGTACAGGATTGCTTTAATGTCATCGGAAACAAACCTGCTGGACCTTACTAATGAATCGCTGCAAACTGGGCACGTGCCACAAATTTGGAAAGAATCTTTAGTCATTCCCATTCAAAAAGTCGCTGGAACGATTAAAGCCGAAGAGTTTCGTCCTATTAACATGTTGCACACTTAAGAAAAAAATTTGGAACTTGTTGTAAAAGGCCAGCTGTTAACGTATTTAAATAGTAATAATTTGATTGCGCCAGAACAATCGGGATATCGCGAAGGTCATTCTTGTGAAACAGCGTCAAATTGAGTGTTAGCAAAATGGAAAGAAAATGTAGAGCGTAAAGATACGATTGTTGCTGTTTTTTTTTTGGATCTGAAACGCGCTTTTGAAACGATGTCTCGGCCCTTGTTGTTAGAAACAATCAAGCGCTTTGGATTTTCGGGTTCTGCATACAGATGGTTCGAAAGGTATTTGTCTGACAGAACTCAACGGACGGCTTTCAATGATTCTGTTTCGAGCCCTGTGGAGAACAGCCTTGGCGTACCACAAGGAAGTGTATTCGGGCCCATTTTATTCATATGGTGATATGGTCAAAATTTGGTCAAGGGAAAACGCGTGTAAATCGGTGAAATCGTTTATTTAAAAAATCAAATTAAATTTCTATTTCAAGTTCAATTTGTATAAAATTCAGGAAAAATATTCAGTTAGGCTTCCGCTTTTCCAAATCCGAATTGCCGGGCCTTTCGCTTGACCCCTGCCATCAGATTTTGTACAGCCACCTTGTCCACCTTCTTCGCCGCAGAAAGCCAGTTTGCCTTGAACTGCTGCTCGTCCTTAGCAGTTTTTTTGGTCTTCTTTAGGTTCCGCTTGACAATAGCCCAGTATTTCTCAATTGGGCGGAGCTCTGGCGTGTTGGGAGGGTTCTTGTCCTTGGGAACCACCTGCACGTTGTTGGCGGCGTACCACTCCATGGCCTTTTTACCGTAATGGCAAGATGCCAAATCCGGCCAAAACAGTACGGAACAACCGTGTTTCTTCAGGAAAGGCAGCAGACGTTTATTCAAACACTCTTTCACGTAAATTTCTTGGTTGACAGTCCCGGAAGCTATGAAAATGCTGCTTTTCAAGCCACAGGTACAGATGGCTTGCCAAACCAGATATTTCTTTGCGAACTTTGACAGTTTCATGTGCTTGAAAATATCTGCTACCTTTCCCCTTCCTTTTGCCGTATAAAACTCCTGTCCCGGAAGCTGCTTGTAGTCGGCTTTGACGTACGTTTCGTCGTCCATTACCACGCAGTCAAACTTCGTCAGCATCGTCGTGTACAGGCTCCGGGATCGCGCTTTGGCCGTCGTATTTTGTTTATCATCGCGATTTGGAGTCACTACCTTCTTGTAAGTCGATAGTCCGGCTCGTTTTTTGGCTCGATGCACGGTTGTAGACGATACACCCAGCTTATTTGCGGCATCTCGGAGAGATAGGTTAGGGTTTCGCTTGAAACTACCGGCACCTCTCTTTGTCGTCTCAGCGGCTTCCGTTTTTCGATTTCCCCCCGATCCAGACTTTCTGGCTGTCGACAAACGTTCCCCAAACACTTTAATTACATTTGTAACGGTTGATTTGGCAACTTTTAGCGATTTTGCCAACTTTGCGTGCGAGTAGCTCGGATTTTCGCGATGCGCGAGCAAAATTTTGATACGCTGCTCTTCTTGCTTGGACGGCATTTTGACAACTGAAGAGTGAATTCCAAAATCAAAATAGGAGCAACATTCTACACACACACACCTTCAAAATGAGGGGTGTTCAGGTTTTTTAAATGCAAAATTGAAAGAAATACGTCAAGTTGATATTGACCAAATTTTGACCGTATCGCCCTTTACATATTAATGACATGCGACGAGTCTTGCGATTTTGTGATATTAATCTTTTTGCTGATGATACCGTGTTGTTCATGGCAGCTAAAAGCCTTGAGGAGGCCGTTTCACATTTGAATGCAGATTTACGCTCTTTAAGTAGATGGTTAAAGTACAAACAGTTGAAATTGAACATAAGTAAAACTAAATTCATGGTAATTTCGCGGAATCGAGTTATCGAAGACGTCTCTGTTAAAATTGATGATGAGACAATTGATCGCGTTCGTAAGATTAAATATCTTGGCGTGATTATTGATGATAGATTAAAATTTCACTCTCACATTGACGATGTCATCAAGAAAAAAGCCAAGAAGTACGGTATTCTCTGCCGATTGAGAAACGATTTAACTATTGCTAGTAAAATACAATTGTACAAATCTATCATCTCTCCTCACATTGATTTTTGCCCTTCAATTTTGTTTTTAGCTAATCAAACACAAATATCGAGATTACAGCGTTTGCAAAATAAGATAATGCGTTTGATCTTGAGATGCAATAGGTTCACTTCCTCCTCTTTTCTGTTAGATGCCCTACAGTGGCTATCGGTGAAGCAGAGTGTTGTTTATTTGACAATGGTGTTCATTTTTAAAGTAATTAACGGTTTGCTGCCTCGATATTTGTGTAATCGAATTGAAAGAGGAAGTGATATTCATAGATAAGGCTTGCTTCATTTAGAATTGGAACAAACTTTTGCTCATATTGTGGCGCTCCTGGTGAACGGATTTGGAAGTTCTTGGCGCCCACGTGTCGGGAATTTTGTCAGCTTCACGTTTCTATTTTTGACATTCCGCAAATCGACTGTACTTTGTAAACAATCAACGTGGAAGCCGAAAGAAGGGAAAAAATTGTGCACAGTTGTTTGGAAAATCCATTGTGGTCTGCATCTAGGCTAGCTAAACAGCTGAAATTGCCCAGAAATACCGTTTGGCGCGTTATCAAACGGAATAAGGAAACATTGACGACGATTCGGAAGCCTCAAGCCAATCGTCGGAGTGGAACTGTCAGCCGGAAACTGCGTGGTAAGATTTTGAAGACGATTAAGAGGAATCCCAATCTGTCGGACCGTGATTTGGCCAGAAAATTCGGTGCTGCCCATAGTACCGTGAGGAGAACTCGACTCCGGGAAGGAATCAAGTCGTATCGAGCTAGCAAACAGCCAAATCGGACCATAAAACAGAATAGTGTGGCCAAAATCCGTGCTCGGAAGCTATACGACCAGGTGCTGACCAAGTTCGACGGGTGTCTTCTGATGGACGATGAAACCTATGTCAAGGCTGACTTCGGGCAAATCCCAGGTCAAAAATTTTACTCGGCAACGGCTCGGGGGGATGTTCCAGCCAAATTTAAATTTGTTTTTGCCGACAAATTTGCACGAAAATTCATGATTTGGCAGGGCATTTGCAGCTGTGGCAAAAAAAACGAAAGTTTTCGTTACAAATAAGACAATGACGTCGGAACTATACCAAAAAGAGTGTCTCCAAAAACGAATTTTGCCGTTCATTCGATCCCACGACCATCCCGTAATGTTTTGGCCAGATTTGGCAAGCTGTCATTACAGCAAAGTCGCTCAAGAATGGTATACAGAGAAAGGGGTCCAGGTTGTTCCGAAAAACCTTAACCCACCCAACTGCCCCCAGTTCCGCCCTTTTGAGAAATACTGGGCAATCATGAAGAGGAGACTCAAGGCATAGGGAAAGGTTGTCAAAGACATCAATCAGATGAAGACCTGGTGGAATAAGATAGCTAAAACGATGGACGAAGAAGGTGTGCGCCGCCTAATGAGCCGTGTTACAGGAAAAATTCGAGAATTCCTTCGAAACCGTGACGAATAATTTTATCCGTATTTTTTCTTAAAAGTATGAAGAAAACGCTACATTTGTATAAAAAAAGATCTTGAATTCAATAATAAATAACTGAAATACAGGCAATTGTTTTTGTTCCAATTCTATCTGAAGCAAGCTTTATAACACTAGAAACGCGGATGATGTTAGAACACCATATTTTTTGTACGGAGCTTCACGAAATTCGTTGTTTTTTAAACGTATAAATATTTTCAATTCGATGCCTATACACATCAAACGTGCAGCAACACTAACAGATTTTAAGTGGCAATGTATTTCACACATCAAAGCTGCCTTTTGAACAGCTACTCTGTTAACTTATTACTCTTGACTAATTTTGTATGTTGACGATGTTATTACAACGGATATTTTTGTATGGTTTATTGTTAAATGTTTTATATTTGTCATGGGGCACAAACAAACTATACTTTTCGCCTCGATAATGATGATGAATTTAAGTTTTTATTTGTTATTGTGATTTAAAGAAGTTTTTATTTTTTGTGTAGTCTACAAAAGTTTGAGCCTCGCGGCGGTATACAGGTATAAAGGACTTCTTTTTGAATTTATAAAAAAAAATATTGGCCTTTCATGCTTGAGGAGATGCCATGAAATAGTAGTGGGTTGTCTGGCTGATTGTCGGAGAATTCCTTGTCAATTCTGTCGTGGTTGAAAGTAAAAGTTTGACTAGGGTCGGTCCAGAATTTTTTCGGTTTGGAAATTTTCTCGATTTCCCTGATGGGGGATATCCTTGGTCAGCCCAAAACTAAGCTGGCGGTTCCATTGGAACCCCATTGACTCTGTAGCGGGCAGGATCGGATATTGGCTTGTCTTTTGAGAATCTGATCTGAATTGTAATAGGATTTCCTGATCGCTGGGAATACTTGCGAACATTTGTGGTTGACATCAATAGCTTTTCACAATTATATCGCTGTAAAGCAAATGAACAGTTTTTGAAGAAGTTTACATCTGTAGATGAAATCAGTTCGTTTTTTGTTTTGCAGAACTGGCTGAATTGTTTTTTAAATAAATTATCTAATAGATAAATCGTCTACTTCAAACCTTTGTAGGGGCAAATGGCGGGACCATCATCATCATTAACTGTCAAACGCTGCTTCGGTGCCGAGTGACGTCGTAGGTAAATAATACGCAAAGTTTGGCAAAAAGTAACTAAAGGGTGTCCACGATGAAATTGCCACACTATGAAATTGCTCTAACTTTTTAACCGTTGGGTAGAATTTAATGAAAATTTGGGTGGATTTAGTTCATAGTGCATTATTTACATCCTGCAAGTTTGCAACTCGCGGAAATGGAGTCGAAAGAACAGCTCGTGCGTGATAAAATCTTGCGCATTCATCACGAGAACAAGGATCTCTCGCATCGTTCCATCGCTAAAACGTTGGGAATCGCGAATTCCACGGTGTCGCGAGTGATTAAGCGGTTCGAGGAACGGTTGACCACCGATCGGAAGCCCAGAAGTGAAGGAAAAAGTATTCCGTACAACACCAAAAATCACAACCGCGTAGTTGGGGCCTTTAACCGAAATCCGAACGCCTCCGTTCGGGATGTGGCTAAGAAGCTGCACCTAAGCCGAAGTTTTGTCCAGAAGGCCAAAACTAAGGCTGGGCTTCGAACGTTCAAAAAACAAAAGGCCCCTAATCGCGACGAGAAGCAGAACAAGTCCGCCAAAACCCGTGCCAGGAAGTTGTACCTCAACATGCTGACGAAAGTTGAATGCTGCATCATGGACGACGAAACATATGTGAAGGCCGACTTCAAACAGATCCCCGGCAACCTGTTTTTCACGGCCAAGGATAAGTTCCAGAGCATGTCCGCACTCAGAAGATGTCCAAATTTCCGAAGAAATTCCTGGTTTGGCAAGCCATCTGCACGTGCGGGAAGCGGAGTGCACCTTTCGTGACCCAGGACACGATGAACGGACAGGTGTACATAAAAGAGTGCCTCCATAAGCGGCTGCTTCCTCTCCTGAAGGCCCACAACGTCCCAACAATCTTCTGGCCGGATTTGGCCTCATGCCACTACTCCAAGGACGTGCTGAAGTGGTATGCCGAAAATGTTCAACCCTACTGGGCGATTATGAAGCAGCACCTTCTTAAACGACCTAAGGTAGTGAAGACAGTCGAGGAACTGAAGAAAGTATGGGTTTACATGCAAAAAACGGTTGATTCACAGGTTGTGCAGAATCTTATGGCCGGGGTTAAGGCCAAGGTGCGGGCATTTGCGTATGGACTGTAAATAAAATACGAGTGAAATGGTAAAATGAAGTTTAATAGTTATTTCTCAATCCCTGAAAATTTGATGGCAATCGGATGAAAACTCGAAGTTTGCGAATCAATTTTGTGTGTGGCAATTTCATCGTGGACACCCTTTAGGTGAGATTTGTGTTTTTAATTTGGATTTGTGAATGTTAATAATTAATTATTCTATACGTATCTTGTCTACAATGTGTAGACTTCTTCAGTGTCTTGTGCTAATACTCTATTAGTATTAATTATTCTACTTTGAGGTAGTTTAACTTCAACTACCAGGTCTAAAGGCTGATCTGGTTCTTTATAATTTTGGAAAAAAAACACACAAGTTTTGCCAGATCAGTGGTAATGCAGCCTTAAGGAGCTTCTTAAGTTCCTCCAGTAGTCCTTATCGATGAACATTATAATTCGGAGATGGTGATGAATGGTCAAATATAGTATTTGCAAATAGTTGAAATGTTGCATTTGATCATATAAACTCAGTTGAAAAAGCTGAAATAGTTTATTATCACAAATCAGCACACTTTTGGAAAACATTACCAAACAGGGGAGCTGTTCCATTATTAATCTTATGATCCATTATTCATACCAATCGGAAATGAAGGTTTGTTGTATGATTCAATTGATTCCTTTTGTTATTAAGTTTGCTTACTTTCAACCACAAATAAAAATAAATAAAATCAAAAATAAATTTAAAAAAAGCTAGAAATCAGATGGCTACGCGTCAATCTTTTGTTTTCAAATAGCCCGAGCTGAAGGGTGATGAGATGAGAAAGGGATTGGTGACCCTAGATTTTTTATTTTTTTATTTTATATTGCAAAATTCATCTGACAACTCGGTCTACATGAATAAAACTTAAACTAAACAAAGAAATTCGAACTCAGCAATCGTTGTCTAAAACTCTAAGTGCCAATACAAAAATCAAACAAACTGTACACACTGTAAAACGTACAACACATTACACGTATTGGATCGTTTTGACAATAATCGGTGCGTCTAAAGGGTGTCCACAGTTAAATTGCATCTCTTTAAACTCGTTCTCAAAAACAAGTAATAAACAGGAAATAAAATACAATGTATAATCTCGGTTTAGGTATTTTTATTTCACTGTATATCTTTACCAAATCCAAAAGCCCGAACTTTCTTCTTAATACCACGCATACAATTTTGTACAACGCTTGAACCGACACGTTTTTCCGCTTTCAACCATGACTTGAACATTTCCTGTTCTGTAGTGACAACTTTAGGATGCTTACAAAGTTCGTGCTTCATTATAGCCCAATATTTTTCAATTGGCTGCAACTCTGGAGAGTTTAGAGGATTAAGATCATTCGGCACGAAATTGACACCATTCGTCTTGTACCACTCCAGAACATTCTTGGAGTAGTGACAAGAGGCTAGGTCCGGCCAAAAAATTGTAGGAACGTTGTGTGTTTTGAGAAACGGAAGCAGTCGTTTTTTTCAGGCATTCATTCATGTATACTTGACCATTTACAGTTGAAGTTATCATGAAAGGCTTGCTCCGTTTACCACACAAACAAATCCCCTGCCAAATCATGAATTTCTTGGGGAACTTTGACACTTGTTGTTTCCTGAGAGACTCTGGAACATCGAACTTGTCTTTCGCAGTCACATACTGGTTGCGGGGAATTTGTTCAAAGTCCGCTTTTACGTGTGTTTCATCGTCCATGATGCAGCAGTGTGGTTTCGTCAACATTTGTGTGTACAGCTTACGCACACGTGTTTTAGCTGTCCTATTATGTTTGTCATTGTGGTTTGAAGCTTTCTGAACTTTGAATGAACGGAGCCCGGCTCGTTTCTTGGCTTTCTGCACGAAACTTTTGGTCAAGTGCAGCTTTTTCGCGACATCCCGAACGGAACAGTTGGGTTTGCGTTTAAAGGCAGCAACCACTTGCTCGTGATCCTTCACACAGTACGGAAGACTTTTTCTACCACTTACCTTCTTCCGATCGACTGTTAAACGTTCCCCGAAACGTTTTATGACACGAGACACTATAGGCTGGTGAATTTTCAACATCTTTCCGATGGTTCGGTGCGAAAGATGTGGGTTGTCGAGGTACGTGTGCAAAATGTTCTCGCGGACATGCTGTTCCTTCGACTCCATTTTCTAAACTACGACACATTTCACAATGAAACTCACGCAGTGTTAACAATACACGTTGAGGTAATTTTACCCAAAATTTCGTTGAAATCAACCCAACGGGCAAAATGTTACAGCTTATTGAAAAAGATGCAATTTAACTGTGGACACCCTTTAAAACCTAGCCTAAGGAAATCAGTGCGTCTCAAATTACGGGGAATGGCGTTTATTTTGAGTTGAGCCAAGATACTAGGTGAATCTATACAACCGGTTAGCACTTTTTGCACAAATAAAACTTTTTTCAGTTGTCGTCTTCTGCTCAACGTGTCCATTCCAAGAAGCCGGCAGCGATTCTGATACGGAGGCAGATCGGTAGGATCACGCCATGGCAGAAACCTCAGCGGATAGCGAACAAACCGTGACTGAACAGCTTCAATCCTTGATGTCCAGATTCCAGAATCGGATCGTACCAACGAGTAGTAAAAAGCACGTAAACAGTCTGGATCTCTGAATTCTTGGGCAATTCTAAAGATAAATCCTAAGTTTCGGTTAGCTTTAGAGATTACAAATGAGTAATGCTCTCTAAAGGTGAGTTTCGTATCGAGATGTACTCCAAGGTCTCTGATCACGGACACTCTCTCCACATATTCACCACCAATGTTGTAGTTCCATGTGATTGGATCTTTTTTTGCGAGTGAATGAGATCACTGATCATTTGTTCGTACTGATGGTTAGCTCGTTGATTCCACACCATTCCGTAACAACGTAAACGTCGCGACGTGGCGGTGATGATGGACGACGAGACCTATCTCACTCTGGATGGCAACGACTGGCAGGGCACTTCGTATTTTATTTCTCCCACGTAGTAAGTGAGCTCCGAGGTGAAGTTCATTTCACACACGAAGTTCCCCAAGAAGGTGCTGCTGTGGCTGACAATCAGCAAGAAGGGGGTGTCAAAGCCACTCTTCTTTCGCTCCGGACTGGCCGTGAACGGGGAAATTTATGGTATGAAATGCCTGCCGGAAGTTGCGTCGTTCATAAAGAAATACCATAAGGGTGAAAACGCGGTGTACTGGCCGGATCTGGCGTCGGCCCAACACTCGAAGCGATCGTTTGAGGAGTGGAGCGGCTGAATATCGATGTGGTACCCAAGTCGGCAAACCCGGCCAACGTCCCCCAGCTGCGTCCCATCGAGAATTTCTGGGCCAACCTGAAGCGTAAGATCTACTCCAACAATTTTGTCGTGAAAACTGAGGAGGAATTGATAAATAAAACGAAGAAAGGACTCAAAAACATGCCTACACGAATGTTTTCGTCCGCCATGGCGAATGTTCCGGTTAACTGCCGGAAGACCGCTCGCAAGGGCGTAGAAGTTTTTTGCACGTAAGCTTAAATAATTACCTTCCATGGGAAATTTATCAAAAGCAATTATCTGTCTAAGCTTTTTTTTATCACCATTCGAAAAAAGTGCGGAATTGCTGCGATGGTGCTCATCAGCAGCCTCATCAATATTAACGCTGCTAACTTGAACGTCACTGCAAGGCGCATTTTTTTTCGCATCTAGGGAGTGTATCGAATATAAGCTATCCACATACATTTGCGTTGTACGCATGTATTTGTGATGGTTTTTTATGCTCTGAACACTGCATGCTGTGCGTTTGACTGTCAGCTGTCTTTTGTTTACTTGTTTGTGCGGTTCAAATTCTGCGTTTTCAAAATGTCGCGTATTGAAAAGGAAGTGAAAATTAAGGTTCTGGACACATGGCTAAGTGAGAAGGGTATTACTATGCGAAAATTGGCAAAGCGGTTTGGAATTCATCATGCGAGTGTTAAAACTATAATTAATAAGTTTGGGGAACACTATTCTTTGGATGAGCTACCAGGAAGAGGCAGAAAACCCGGTTCTTCCAACCCGAAACTGGAGCAGAAAGTGGTATCTCTAATCATGAAGAACAAATCAATGTCAATACGTGATTTGGCCAAAAAAGCAGGAACGAGTGTCGGAATGATCCAGCGTATCAAGAGGCGAAACCACCTGAAGACCTACAAGAAGCAGAAAATCTCGAAACAAAGTGCAGAACAGAAGAAGCGAGCAGCAACAAGGGCCCGGAAATTGTATTCGCGTCTTTTGCAGCGTCCGGATGCATGCGTTTTGATGGAAGATGAGACCTATGTAAAGGAGGACTCAAAAACCCTTCCCGGTCCACAATACTTTACTGCCGTCGTTGAGGCAGTGTTTGCCCATTTCGTATATCACCGAATAGTTCACATGCCGTCGTTGAGGAGGATGTGAGCGATGCGGACAGGTCGATTCAAGTGGAGAAATTCGGTCGAAAGGTACAGGTATGGCAAGCAATATGTTCCTGTGGTTTAAAGTCAACCATTTTTTACACTACCGGAACTATAAATGCGGAAATCTATCGATCTGAGTGTCTCCAGAAGAGATTGTTGCCTTTATATAAGAAGCATAGTACACCTCCACAGTTTTGGCCGGATTTAGCGTCGGCTCACTATGCCAAAACCACTCTCAATTGGCTTGCGGAAAAGGGTATAGATTTCGTTAAGAAAAATATCAATCCACCAAATTACCCTCAGCTTCGACCCATCGAACGTTACTAGGCAATCGTGAAGAGGGTCTTCAAGAAGACTGGTAAGGCAGCTGGGAACATGCAGGAGTTCAAAAAATTTGGGCTCAAGCGTCCAAAAAATGCGATGCAACACTTGTCCGGAACTTGATGAAGAGCATTCGATCCAAAGCTCGAAAATTCGTGAAGGAATAACTTAAATTTCATCCGGTCTTCATTATTTTCAAGTTTAACCTCGTACAATAAAGGATCATTTTTTTGTATGAATAAAATATCGGTTTTCAACATAATTTGAAAGAAAGTTTGTGGATAGCTTATTTTCGATACACTCCTTAGAATGCGTGGCAGAAGGATGGATCCAATCATATCGAAATCAGCAAATGTAAGGCCCTTTCGCATTGACTCGTGTTTGTTTACGAATTCATGCATGTCGTCCTCCTTTTGGGTGAGGGGGGTTTTTTTTTTTTTTTTTTTTTTTTTTTTTTTTTTTTTTTTTTTTTTTTTGTTTTGGAAAATTTTGGGGGGGGGAAAGGGGTTTATGGGGGGGGGTTTTTTTATTTGGTTGGTGGGGAATAGGTTTAAAACCCCCCCTTTTTCTTATTTTTTTTTTTTTTTTATTATATTAATAATAATATGTATTGGGGGGGAAATTTTTTATTTATAAATAAAAATTGTTTTTAATTTGCCATTTTGAAGATTTAAAATACATCATCTAGAAAACCATCAGTTTCGTACCTTTGCATTTGGTCGCGTGCATCGGAGGGAATGTCTTCATCATCTCTCTCTCTCACATTTAGGCTCGTTGCCAGAATGTGATGTTGATAATTGAGTTTGAATTTATTTAATTTATTTGAATTAATTTATTTAGATGATCTGAAATCACAATTATTTTCATTTTTCTTCCAGTCATTTGAGGTTGATCTATGCTTATGATTATATTCTCTGGGTTCATCTAGCACTATCATATGCAAAAAGAAAATGTTTCGGAGCTGTCCAATAGTACTCAACAATAAATAATGCTTCGCTGTTAAGCGGCTGCTATGGCATCACTGTTGCTTTTGAGAGAGCCCATAGTTCCTCTCTTCTTTGTTAACCGTGGATGTAGCGCACCGGCATTGTAACGTGAATTCTGCTGTCTCTTGCATTTGTTTGTTTTTAAACGAAGCATCCTGTTTTTCGTCATAGTCGCTTTGTATAACATTGTAAATGAAATAAGAAATGCACACGACCAATCTAAAGATCAATGACAAACTAAAAGTTAGGTCGTGTACGCTTGTCTCATAACCTGCTAGTATCCGAGTTTGTGATCGTAGCAATCTACATGTTTTGGTTGATTGTTTTCGAGAGCAGATGGGTAAAACGAAGGAGCGGGTTGAAGAAATTGACGTTTGCAGCAAATTTTGAACTGGCTTATATAATTAAGCCTTCGCACACATGCACGGAATCGCACTCATACAATATTGTTAGTTTATGTACAGATTGCGGAGCTGAAGAAAACATTTTCTTGATCGGAAATCAATCCGCATGCTTTCAAAAAGTCCCTGCAATTGGGAACTTTATTCCATGGCTATGAAACTTTCAGAGTCTAATGCTCGTTGCTGAACGTATGTTTCGATTAATCAGAAATAAGCAGAGGGATTAACGTATAAATATTGGCATTATAGATTACATACAGCTTCATCAAATGTCCGAGGTGCTGCAAAAATTGCTTAAAACCCGTCCCGTACCCTACTTCAACGAGTTATTTTCTCTTAGTGCGATAGCAGCAGCCGAACTAAGGTCACCACAGCGAGAGTGTAGAATTTGCTCACATCCTCAGAAACAATAGATTCTATCGTTCTCATTGGCGATATTTTTTATGCACAGATTGCAGGCCACAGACATCATCCCTTTTCACCGTTCCCCGCAGCCGTTAAGCGGCTTGGTACGGGAGCCACCGGTATGAATAACAAGGGAAGTTGTATTCGATCCGAAACAAACAAAGTTAATTTGTCGAATATTCCACTACACTGTTCAGAAGATCACTAACAACTATTACGGAGTAATTGGGAGTTTCACGGATATCACACAGGTAGCACATCGAACAATATTCGACCCAGTTTACACTAGTAAATCTCGAATACTTTTTCAAAAGGACGTAAGTCACAAAATGTAAACAAACGCGTTGTTCATGGCATGTTGTTAAAAATCATGTATATATGCCCTTGTTTGATGAAGTTTCCGATGGATTATTCTTGGAAGATTTAACTATTTTTTTTTCAAAACGGTGTAAAATCACTTTTGGGAATAATGGCAAATCCGTCGCTTGTGTTGAAAAGTAACTGCAAAACATTATTAAATAAGGTTAAATATTTAGTTTTATTCAGTAAAAAATGATTTTCTCAGCAAAAATATGTTTACAACGTTTTATAGTAGAAAAAAATTATACGCCATTTTAAAAAGTTTGACGTATCTGTGTGAAAAATGACAACTTGACGTAATATTTCGACGTAACAACATTGTCATCATTTTGACGCAAGTAACATGCCATCTATCATACTGACTTATCAAAATCAAAATCCCCTTCTTTTTCGTCCAAAGTCATTTTTGAGGGAAAGCTACACGATTTTTACTTGGTCTTGAGGTAAGTGAAGAAGTTTTTTGGACATGACTTAATTTTTTTTTTAGTATTTATGTTATACTCAGTTAGTGCAGAAGAAATAGCTAAATTAAGTTGGTCGCAAATATTCAAATATTTTTCCAAATTCATTTGATTATTTTATTTTCTGTAAATTTTGTGCGCCTTGTGCTTCCGATTTTTAAAATTAATTATATGCTTGTTGAACCAAATTGGATTTTTAGAGCAATAATTTCGTCGTCTCTTCGTGAGTGGAACTTCTTCTTAAATTATTTCCATCAAAAATTTATAAAAGACTTCTACTGCACATTCAAGATATTCTCGATCTTTTAAAATGGATTGCCAATTCGCTCTACTCAGTTTGAAATTAATGTTGTCATAATTAGCTTTCTTGTTACCAAATATATCCTCGTAATCACAGTCGTTGGGATTGTGGTTCTTGTATGATGTACTACCACCCATTGTAGCACGGAAACTAAGTCCGACAGCAATGGGCTCTCCCCTCTGTTAGACTTGATCAAGCTTTAATAAACACTGGTTATCCTAATCATGCCATTGTATGAAGGGCCAAAAAGGGGTTGGGTGGATCGATATGCAACATCACTTATACGTATCCACAGGGATATAAAGAATCTCCTTCCAAAAACAAGACTGAACAATTGGTCAAAAGAGCAAGCTATCTAACATGAGGATGCCCCAATGGGCGGGGAGAAGAGCCCGCCCTCTATTCACAAACTGTTAGCAATGGGGAGTTGGCATTCCCACTCTCCCCATCCAGAGTGCTTCAATCGGGTGCCCTGATGGTCCCTCCCATTCCCATGAAATATTTATATAATAGTGTATATATGTATATGTAAATGAAAAATACTACAAGCACTCGTATCTATTATATATGATATTCATTCGGTTGATCCTGAAATGCAAGAAATGTTGTAAAGTGTTAAAGTGGCGCTTAAGCACGTTTTCGTTCGTTTTCAGCAATAGCAGCAATTCACCAAAATCTTGATTTGAGGTATCCTGAAAAAGTTTGTTAAATCTATTGAAATTTTACAAAACTAACATTTATACATTTTAGTTTACTGTTGCCATGGTCACTATTTGCTACTTGATGCTGATTTTATAACAGCAATCCGCTTTTATGTTTGCTGATTTAATAGTTATTGCTACCGAGTTAGGAATGGGAAGATTTAACTGGAAGGGAGTTTAAGATAAATGGGCAAAAAAAAAAAACAATGAGTAATGTTTATATCATCTATGAAGTAAAATCAATAAAATAATATTACCAAAAATAATGATATTGTATGTTATGATGAAGTAATGACAAAGATTGAATGTAAAATCAAACACTAGCCAAATGGCACACAGCGCTGCATGAATCAGCTCCGCTCAGAATTGGTAAAAAGTCCATTTGCAAACCGGAAATGAAAAATACATTCAGCAATTAGTGCAAAAGCCTACCACAGATTCCGTAATTTTCAAAAGCCTACCACAGCTGTAATTTTCTGCGTTATATACTGGACATATATGGAATGCTAGATGCCATAAATGGAAGGGATATTTCGTGCCAGATACCGCCTAAATCAGGTTTTTTGTATGAAAATGTGAAGGGTATGATATGATGGAAATAATACGATGTTGTAAAGAAATACTACATAATGTACATATAATAATTAAATGCCGCTATTTGCCTCTTCCGCTGCGATGTTAGATGATTGAAACTCTAAAATAGCGAAAATTCCAACGTGATATAATGAAATAAAATTGATCACCTGGCCTCCTAGCAAAATAACAAAGAAAATTTAGGCAAATAAATTTCATATGAGTATAATTACTGCCCAAAAACGGAAACTCAATAAATCCAAAACGATTTTTTTTTTGTAGAATTTGTCGTATATATTCCTCTCTCTAAAAAAAAGGTAAAAACCATCCTATCTTTTCAAATACATAACGTGAGTAAGGTGGGCCAAAACTTACAACGATGCAAATGCAAAGCTGAAAATAGCATAAAAAAATATTGTGAAGGGATGTTATAATATAAAATGATAATAACAATTATATTTGTAATGTCTGCATGTCTGCTGATCCTGCTGCAATTGTAGACGGACTTGCATTATCATAGCCACGGGGAAAGAAAACAATTCAAACCCATTTCACAATACCCGGGAATTCTATGGATATACCGTATAAAGAATACTTCCATTTTTCGATGCAGAGTAAGATTTCAGCATGCTACTTAACCGGGGTCACGCTGCCTACCTCGCCTTGGTGCGGCTGCCACCTAATGTATAGTTGACGCGATACTGCGTTTCTTACTCAACCGCTGGATGCCAGGACAGACGCTGTTTGAGCCGCACCTCCTTGGTAGACAGACGCTCGGAACGCACCTCCTCAATCTAGCTGAAGTCAAAAGGACAACAGTGCCCAGGCTGCACTACCAGCTAAGTACGCAACCCTTAGCTGGCGGTCTTTGTCATCTCTTGACCCGTGGAAGCATGAGGTAGGAACTTGTGAGGACCATAGCTATGTTGCGAGGACGCACGCTCCATCCCAGCTATCTACTCACCATTTTGCAGCCCAGTCGTTGGGATTGTGGTTCTTACGCACAAACACAGAATACTCGATTATTGTGTGAAAAGCTTCATTTTTCCATAAAGGAGAGAGAGATTCACTAACACAGAAATCTTCATGTGTGTTCGTTAATAAAAAAAACTAAGTAACAGTTTTGTAAATTTTTAACATGATTTATTTGGTTTCGTCCTAAAAATGCAATTTTCTCAAAAATAAATTGCAAAGTTTCGTTGTCCCCAACGACTGGAAGTAGAATACTCTCATTTTCGAAATCGGGAATAAAATCTGCATTGCGTTGATTGAAATCACCATAGATATGAACTTTAAATTCAGGGGGAAAGGTTGATACGATTTCTTCTGCTGCTTGAAAGAAGATTTCATATGTCTACTCCTTTGAATAAAAAAAAACTTGTTTTTGTAACCATGGTGTCAGATGAGCAAATGTTGACTGATTTGGCGCAAATTTTCACCAAAATATTTTGAGTAAGTGTTATTTTAGCTAAGATGTAGGAAGATTTTGTGATGACCTTATAATTGAAGGCATAAATCATGAAAGACCACAAACGCACTAAATTTAAAGTATTGCGATATGTTTTTCAAGTAACAGAAAGATATGAATATATCCAATGTAAGTTTTGCTACTCTTTATCACTGTTTCATACGCTTCAGTCTCGTCAAGGTCAAATTGAAAACGGCATAGAGGTTCAACGAAAATGATATTAATTCCAAAATGCTACGTGTATCGCATTACAATCCCCATGATGAAACAAATCTAAAATATATTGAACACAAATATTCCATTAACCAATTCAAATTTCTCCAACTCTTCCAAAGCAAAGCAAAACCGAACACCACAAAGCTAATGTTGACTTTCCATTTTTTCTTCCATTCCAGGGCAATATATGGCAGCAAATTTTATCATTTCATTTTATTTTGGAACTTGTTACAACGATACCATTTACAATTACGGTAAGCTTTATGACTTTCATTCTTGTCTCTGCGAAAGTTCTCGGTCTGTCCATTTAATCCCTCCTCCCACCTCCGAGCTCCTCCTTACCCTCTCCACCATGAATTTCAGCTAGAGTGCCGAAAAACGACCTCGTTGGGTCGTTTGCCGACGGAGCGACTGTTTATATTCTAGAACAAACAAAGTGACATTCCGTCCTACAAAAGGCAGCAAATCGGAAATCCCTTCCCAAATAAAATGGAGAAAGTCCTCAGCACAAACACAAAGAGTGCCATGACTGGGCGACGTAAAATCGACCAGACCGAGATTATTCGCTGTTACTTGACTCCTGTCCTCCTAGCAATAGACCATCGCCATCATCTGCCAGTCGTTCAGTCACCAACGAAAACAATGACAGAGAACTCGTCGGTAGACGGCGGACGACTTGCGGGCCTTTGTGGCACGCTGTTGATTGTTCAATTATGAATTACGAATTAATGAACTGTGTTTTTTTTTTCTTCTTTCGTCTTCATTCGGCTGCTGCATCGAACATCACCGACAATCGACAGATTTTATGGCCTCCGTTCAGGAACTTGTTCATACCGGTGTTTCTCAACTGCTGGCTCGCTAAGCGTTCGCTGGAGAATATGTTTGTAAGTATGAAGTCACCTTAAATCTTAGCAATGGTCAAGCGGGACGAATAGACTTCTGTGGCAAGGACGAGATGGTGAGGTTAGAAGTTTCGATGGGATAATTCGAAATGCACACAAACCAGTAATGGGTGCTTATATTTGTGGTGCCATTTCTCCGATTACGTCCCATTTGGTTTTATTCGATCGTTTTGAGTATGAGATTTTTATGGGACCGTGTGTCCTTCTTGGTTTCGTTTTAATGATGATCCTTTTGTGTTTTTCTTTGTTCGGCATTGAGTCTCATCGTAAGGCTGCAGTCAAATCATTCATACAAAATTGGCAGCGATGGGGTCCTTAATATTAATGGAACGATTTGAGGAGGTTTTATGGGATTTGGGGGAAGGGGTTGCAAAATCAAGGCCAGTTTTAACAGACGTTCGCTAGCTTAGGATTTAATAAATCAGAAGCCATATTGCGGATCTTGAAACGGAGAACTTTTTCTCACAAGCGTTCGTACAAAAAGGCGTTCGTTTCGAGCTACGAAATGCCACCCCAGGATTTGCCTTACCATGATTAAAATAGATTGGCTAAAAAGAAACACATTTTTTTAACCTCAGCTCAGATTTTGCCACAGCATCCTTGCGTAGTTGAGGAATTTGAGGAATTTTGTTGTAACTTTAAACGGTTCGGTGATGCTGTATCAAGACTAACTTTTATTGAGTAAAAAATTGATAAAAACCAAAATACGCCCTGTTTATAGAGTGTTATTACGCCTTAGATTTTTCGCTTGTTAAACTGCCAGCACTGGAAATTCGCCGTTAAATTATGACATTCTGGTATCTTGTTTGTTATATCAAATGGAATCAAAGCTGCGACATCGAATGAGGAGACCTGAGGACTGGATGAATTATGGTTTAGGTGACCGTAGAGGAAACGGAAGAGAAGTTGAGAAATGCGCGAATATTCTTGTCTAGCTAAGGCTGATATACGGCGTTTATAATTGTCTGGCTGCTTACACAGAGGAGGAAAACATGGCCGGACGAATTAAATTCGGAACCTGTGAGACATTTTGAGAAGGAGTTGTAAACAAGTATCTAAGGATAATCGTATTCTTGAAAACGAAATTACCTTTGAGATTGGTCAATAAAAATATAATACAATATGATTTGTTTATATTTTGGCTCTTCCGCCCTTTTCAAATGATGGTCTAGATATCTAGGGTCTGAAAATTATTAAAATGATGACATAGGGGCCAATTACAGAAGTCGAGTCGACCGTCACTTTGCTCGACAGGCCTGTTTTACTATTACAGATGTCGAGATCGACGAAATTTTGTCAAGTTGGTCGACTCAATTGACCGCTCGGAAACAAGTGACTGATCTGTCACATTTTGGCGAGTGAGAATTTGTTTTAATACGCATTTTTCATCGGTTAGTGGTAATTGGCTGAGCAAGGTAAGAAATTCACTAAACTATTTCTTTTAACAAAAAAACACAATTTACTTCTTGCTAAAAATGTCTAATCCAATGAAAAACAAAAAAATACAGTCAGTTCGAATGGCCAATTGACTTGATTGAAATTAATGTAGACATTGCCAGAAGTTTTTGTGCCGTGAAGCCAGTAAAATTAATGTTAAGCAGAAGTGGTAGGAAAGTGGTCATGAGCTTGTTTTTTTAGGACCATTAAAAGTTGATTTTATTTTCTCGTTTCAATACCTTTACTTTTGTTATCCTAGCATTGGCCTTCAAGCCCAATCGATGGTCGCACGGAAACTCAGAATAACGGTAAAAGTGAAGAGCTTTTGAAATGAATCTTAGAACTCTGTTTTTTTCTGAAGTACTTCTAAACGCATCATTTAAGAAATTTACCGTCAAGTAAAGTGGTTTATGAAATTAGTCGTGAATTCATAGAAGTATATAAAGAAACTACCCTATTAATGTAAGGCACGCCTTAGAAACTTCAGAAGTAGATTTCCCAGAGCTTCTGGAAGATAATTTCTAGAAGTTCAGGAAGAGATTTCCTCAAAAAAAAAACTTCTCCGAAGGTCATGCAGAAATTTCTCAGAAGTGTAGGGAGAATTTCTTGGTAGTTCAAGCAGGAATATGCCAAAAAAATCAGGACCAAACATCCCCAAAGTTCAAATTCATACTTCTCAGGAGTTCAGGAGAGAACTTCCCCGAAAATCGGGAGAGGACTTCTCAGAGCCTTAGAAAAAAGTTTAGGAAAGAGTACTTCTGGAAAGATTGGAGCTTTCCAGGGGTTTTGGAATTCTTCCCAGAAATTCAAGATGGAACTTCCGACAAGTTCTTGAAAGAACTTCGCTGAATTTCAGGGAAACACTAACCAGAGAGGGCACTACCTATAATTTCTCAAAAATTAAAGAACAAACATCCAAAAACCTCAGGATGCCTATAAGGTACGGGACGGCCAATATTCGGACATTAATCCTTCTGTTTACTTCTGATCTATCGGAACATACCTTCAGAAACGAGCATTAGACTCAGAAAATTTCATAGCCATGGAATAAAATTCCCAATTGCAGGGACTTCTTAAACGCATGCGGATTGCTTTCCGATTAAAAAATGTTTTCTTCAGCTCCTCAATCTGTACATAAACTAACAATATTGTATGAGTGCGATTCCGTGAATGTGTGCGAAGGCTAAATTATATTGGCCAGCTCACAATTTGCTGCAAACGTCAATTTCTTCAACCCACTCCTTCGGTTTTACCCATCCGCTCTCCAAAACAATCAACCAAAACATGTCGATTGCTACGATCACAAACTCGGATACTAGCAGAGACAGATGTACACGACCAAACTTTTAGTTTGTCATTGATCTTTAGATTGGCAATGTGTGTTTCTTATTTCATTTACTCTCACGGAAATGTTAGACAAACCGACTGTGACGACAAACGGGATGCTTCGCTTAAAAACAAACAAATAATGTATGAGACAGCAGGCTTCACGTTACAATACCGGTGCGCTACATCCACGGTTAACAAAGAAGAGAGGAAACATGGGCTCTCTGAAAAGCAACAGTGATGTCATAGCTGCCGCTTAAAAGCGAAGCATTATTTATCGTTGAGTACTATTGGGCAGCTCCGAAATGTATTTTTTCATTGCATATGATAGTGCCAGATGATGGACAATATAATCATAAGCATAGATCAACCTCAAATGACTGGAAGAAACATGAAATAAACAATGATTTCAGATCATCTAAATATGAAATAAATTCAAACTCAATTATCAACAACGAGCCTAGATGTGAGAGAGAAATGATCAAGATATTCTCTCCGGTGCACGCGACCAAATGCAAAATACACAAAGGTAAAATTTGAGCAAACTTCTTCAACAGGTAGGAAACTGATGGTTTTCTAGATGATGTTTTTGAAATCTTCAAAATGACAGTAATAAATTGATAATCAGTCATGATTTAAACGTCGAATCATTAGCCCGATAGATAATAAATAATTTGGAAAATGTAGGAGTTTTAGACCTATTTCCTAATGACTGATTAAAACAGTCACCCCTGATTAAGCCGTTCCCTACCCTACATGGCGATTTGTAATCTATAGCCATAGCAAGTGTTTGAACTGCCGCCATCATTTCGCCATTCTCAAAGACGTAGTTTTCGGTCGTGCAAATATCACAACCAGTTCTGGATCGAATCGTCTTCAATCGACTTGAAACTCGATAGAATGACCCGGTGAGTCCGTTGCATGTTGCTAGCAGTAGCGTAAAATATTGAAAGATAATTCCAACCAATTTAAATCGAGTTTCATTTGGTTGACGAAAGTTGGGCGATTTTTTTAATTTCATAGCCATTGTCGCAATTGGTGAAAGACGGTTTGCAGCTCAGGTAGAAAACCGCTCGCACCCTCTGATTGCGATACCGTGTAAAATTGGGATTGTTAACAACTCTTTCCCGTTCAGATATTTCGTCGTGAAGGTCAATGCACCGCGACGCGAAGGATTGAAATCGTTTGATTTGTGTGTAGCCCTCGCCGGTTCGGTTACGCGAAGAAACATGTTGCTCGCGTCGGGAAGGAGATCCGTTTTTCGATAAACCACCGTTTCCGTACGTTTTACGTTTGTGTGCTCGTTAAAGATGCCGTCTAAGGAGGAAAAAGTGCTCGCCGACAAGTTGATCCAGCGTAAGTCGTTGATCGCTACCAGGAATGCGGTGGAGAAGTTCATCAATGATTTCGAAGCCCTACGGGACGGTTCTCAAGTGCAAGTTAGGAACAAGACGTTAGACCGAGTGAACCATGCATATACGGAAGTTCAAGATACCATTGAACGACTGGATTCCGAAAATCTTGCGGAGCACCTCGTCGACAGAGTAGGTTTTGAGTATCGTTATTGCATGGCAAAGCGAAAAAACCTTTTCAGTCTACCGATATCGAAACCGACAACTATGCCTCTACTTGGGACGCCCTCATTAAGAGGTATGGCAATCGTCGCTTCCTCAAACGCTAGCTATTCCAAGCGCTTTATGAAATGCCAAGCAGGTGAAGCAGGAGTCTGCTAAACGCATCCACAACCTGGTTGACGATTTTCAGCGGCATGTACTCCATGGGATACTCCGTTGGTTAACATCCTATCGTTTAAGCTGGATCAATCAACAGTTTGACAGCTTGAGAGGAGAAGGCGAGCGAGAAAAATGGCGACCCGAATAGCACAACTTTATGATTTTATGTTCAGTAAGCTTTTCTATAACCAAATCTAGTCATATAAAATTATTTTTAACCGTTATAAACTTAGATGTTGCTTGGGGAGTTGGTAGAGTTCCTCTTTCAGCGTGTTCGAGTGTGAAACCCCGGCAAAACATTCTAAAACCCTCCTAATTCAAGTTAGTGGCAAACGCAGCTGCATCATCCAGCTCTAGCACTTCTTTTCCGCTGTCTTGCTCTGACAACCACATCCTTCGCAACTGTCCTCTATTCCTCGAAAAGGATGTACGCCATCGCCGAGATTTCGTGACGCAGAAACGGTTATGCTGGAACTGTCTGGGAAGTGGACAACAATCGAAGCAAAGTGTATCGAAATTCACGTGTCGAACGTGCCACGAAAGACATTATTCTCTGCTACACGATTCCGGACAATCAAAGATACCGTCGAGTTCTGCAGGATCATCAAGCGCTCCTGTAAAACAATCGATTCCATCAACAAATATGGGTTCGTTCGAGGTGAGTTTTGCTCCACCCAACGCACAGTGGTCCAGTAAGCTACTTTAGGCGGACATGAGGTTTTCAATGGAAATTTGTGGTTTTAGAGCTTTGGTTACTTCTAAGAACTTGTTGCAAACATGTTGTACTACAATTTGTATGAAAGTAATTTTTTCTTGCATTAAATGCAAGAGTGGCGTATACGCTAACTTTTTTATGAGCAAATATCGTGAGATGGTAAGTTTTGCAAAGTTGTAGGAATTGTTATTATAAAAAACTTTGTAGAACATATTTTTTTTCTAGCTTCAAAGCCTACTGCGATAATTCTGAATTTCAGTAAAAAATCGTTTTTCGACTAAAAGTCCTTCATTTTTATATCTTACCAGCTTGCTATGTTCTACAAAGTTGTTTGTTTTGACATTTGCTACAATGTTGCTAAACACACCATAGTTGAATTTCTTCTTGTTTTCATATTATAGTAAATTTTCAGTTAAATTTACGCCATACTATAGGCCTCACAACTTGAAATGGAGCACCTGAAAAAAATATGGCATACCATGATTTGATTCAACACACCTTAGAGTACGTTTAAGGAGAATTTGGGAGAGATGATATTTTTCTATCTTTTTCAAAGCTACTTTCTGTAACATGCAGTTTTCAATAAAAACATACGTAAGGAGTTCAAATAGAATCAAAACACACATAAATCATGGCTATCTCTGTTCAGTGTATGACAGCTACCACGTGTTTTCATAGAAAAATGCTTGATAGGATATTAGAGGATATGAGTTAATTTTTATTAAGTTTCGAGCTTCTTCGGGTAAATCAAACTGTGTCTCACCACGAGTTGTACGTCTGTTGATAAGTGAGATTACGGAATCGGAGGTGAGAAGAAGCCGCTTGAAAACGTCTTCCAAGTTGACAATGCGGTTGAACTTCCTTGCATGCCGTTCCCGAAATTTCTTTATGCACTTATTCCTCGTTTCCTGGGCTTCCTTCTACAGCATCCCTAAAGGCAGTGTAGCAGTCCTGATAATATCACTACCGTGTAATAGTAGCTTATGCACTGTAGGAGAAAGCACATACCAATCGTACAATTCTCGATACATCTTAAATGTATCTTGAGCAAATTGACCAAAAGCTTCTGCTTCAATTTTTCGGTTCAGGTTGATGACTTTTAGAAGGGTTGCGAGTTTCGATAAAAGGTTTTTATCGAGCCCTGTGATTTCGGCAACTGCATTTACTTCGCTGAAAAATCGGCGAGCTGTGTTTCCATCGTTCGAATTGCCTCCTCCTGGAAGTGGCTCATTGAGTCTCAATCCAACCTTTCTTTGAGAGCCTGCCGGATTGACATCTGGCGGCTCTTCAAGATCGCATTGTCTTTACTGATACGCCACAAAGGCTTAGGCAACGTCAACCGAAAGCTGATATTCAACAATAGCTCCATGGTTCGTATTTGAGCGTGAAGAGGAGAAAACACATGCTTCAATATAGCTGGGGCACTACATGTTTGATCTTCAAAAGAGTCATTCAATCGCTTTCCCGACCGCAAACAGATGTAACATTGTTGTGAATGAATTCCTGCCACGTCATTCACCACCTTCGTATGAACCATTGACAAAACAAGCTTCGCTGAAATCTTCACGTTTACACCTCTGATATTCGCTTTCGTTGGCTTCAATTTTTTAATATTTTCCTCCATTTCGCTAACTTCCTTTCTTGTCAGCTGCGTATTTTCTTTACAGAATATCAGTTTGATTGGACGACAAAGTGATACTGAAGATGGTAGCTCACTATTCCAAATCACTTCTTCGTTTTCGTCTTTGTAGAACATAGCAAGCTGGTAAGATATAAAAATGAAGGACTTTTAGTCGAAAAACGATTTTTTACTAAAATTCAGAATTATCGCAGTAGGCTTTGAAGCTAGAAAAAAAATATGTTCTACAAAGTTTTTTATAATAACAATTCCTACAACTTTGCAAAACTTACCATCTCACGATATTTGCTCATAAAAAAGTTAGCGTATACGCCACTCTTGCATTTAATGCAAGAAAAAATTACTTTCATACAAATTGTAGTACAACATGTTTGCAACAAGTTCTTAGAAGTAACCAAAGCTCTAAAACCACAAATTTCCATTGAAAACCTCATGTCCGCCTAAAGTAGCTTACTGGACCACTGTGCAACGTTAGCATGGCAGTCCAAACTGCATGTAACTTTGTTTTGCTGGAAACCGTTATCCTGAACGTCGTCGATGATCACGGTCGCAAACATCAAGCCAGGGCCCTACTGGGCACAGTGTCAATGTACAATTTTATTTCTAAACCACTGGCGAAGCTGCTCTTCAACCCTCGGTCGAATGTTGATGTATCGATAGCAGTGGCAGTAAAAAGTGGTTCAATCAAGGACGCAGAATTTCTCCACTTAGCTTGAGTTCCTCATCTTAAAAACTACAAGGTATACAGCCCCATTGGGTTGTTTGGAATGATGACGTAGGACTACGATACTAAATATAAGCCATTTAGATAGTACAATGCAATTTTTTTTTTGAATTAACCCTTTTAGGCCTAATTCATACAGGGAATTTGTTGAATTCTGAGTGATTTAGTGCTCTATAACATAGAAATTATTTAAAAAAGCAGGAAATATGTTTTTGAGATGTTCTGAGTCGTCCAAACTGCCCAGAAGATCAGAACTTAAGATATACAGTTGTAACACTAGGTTCAACCGCTATACAATGTTATGATATGTATTCAAACATATTCAATGAATGTCTTGGGAGACCAACTGACATTGTGAGATAATCTTGGGATATTCTATGCCAAACTAACTAACTTAACTTTGTACAGCCCATAAAGCTATTGTTACAATTGTCGACCTTAAGTTTTGAAGAACAGTTTAAATGTACTGAAACTAACAAGGTTATTCTATGATGTCTGTGGACGTTTCAGAATATTCATTGAACATGTTTGAATATTTATCGTAGCTTTGTATAGCCCAGCAAGCTATGGTTACTAAGGAGTGTATCGAATATAAGCTATCCACATACATTTGCGTTGTACGCATGTATTTGTGATGGTTTTTTATGCTTTGAACACTGCATGCTGTGCGTTTGACTGTCAGCTTTCTTTTGTTTACTTGTTTGTGCGGTTTAAATTCTCCGTTTTCAAAATGTCGCGTATTGAAAAGGAAGTGAAAATTAAGGTTCTGGACACATGGCTAAGTGAGAAGGGTATTACTATGCGAAAATTGGCGAAGCGGTTTGGAATTCATCATGAGAGTGTTAAAACCATCATTAATAAGCTTGGGGAACACTATTCTTTGGATGAGCTACCAGGAAGAGGCAGAAAACCCGATTCTTCCAACCCGAAACAGGAGCAGAAAGTGGTATCTCTAATCATGAAGAACAAATCAATGTCAATACGTGATTTGGCCAAAAAAGCAGGAACGAGTGTCGGAATGATCCAGCGTATCAAGAGACGAAACCACCTGAAGACCTACAAGAAGCAGAAAATCTCGAAACAAAGTGCAGAACAGAAGAAGCGAGCAGCAACAACTGCCCGGAAATTGTATTCGCGTCTTTTGCAGCGTCCGGATGCATTCGTTTTGATGGACGATGAGACCTATGTAAAGGAGGACTCAAAAACCCTTCCAGGTCCACAATACTTTACTGCCGTCCTCGAGGAGGATGTGAGCGATGCGGACAGGTCGATTTAAGTGGAGAAATTCGGTCGAAAGGTACTGGTATGGCAAGCAATATGTTCCTGTGGTTTGAAGTCAACCATTTTTTACACTACCGGAACTATAACTGCGGAAATCTATCGATCTGAGTGTCTCCAGAAGAGATTGTTGCCTGTTTATAAGAAGCATAGTACACCTCCACTGTTTTGGCCGGATTTAGCGTCGGCTCACTATGCCAAAACCACTCTCAATTGGCTTGCGGAAAAGGGTATAGATTTCGTTGAGAAAAATATCAATCCACCAAATTGCCCTCAGCTTCGACCCATCGAACGTTACTGGGCAATCGTGAAGAGGGTCTTCAAGAAGACTGGTAAGGCAGCTGGGAACATGCAGGAGTTCAACAAAATTTGGGCTCAAGCGTCCAAAAAATGCGATGCAACACTTGTCCGGAACTTGATGAAGAGCATTCGATCCAAAGTTCGAAAATTCTGAAGGAATAACTTAAATTTCATCCGGTCTTCATTATATTCAAGTTTAACCTCGTACAATAAAGGATCAATTTTTTGTATGAATAAAATATCGGTTTTCAACATAATTTGAAAGAAAGTTTGTGGATAGCTTATTTTCGATACATTCCTTACTGTATATATTAAGTTCTGAACTCAAGGTCAGTTTATGAACCTGAACATCCCAAGATATCTCATTATATAGGTTGACCTTCCAACAGACTCACTTAATTTTATCAAATACATATTGTTACTATGGTTTGTCCAAAAAGCTCTAGATTTTAAGCTTCAATTCAAAACTTAAAATCTTCAGCTGTAGATTTTAAGTTTTGAATTCCAGGAAAGTTTGGATAACCTAAAACATCCGAAAATTATCTCGTAATGTCTGTTGTTCTTCCAAAATATTCAATAAATATGTTTTAATACATATCGTAGCTTTGCGTAGCCCAGAGAGCTTTTGTGACAACTAAAGATCCTATGCTCTGATCTCAAGGATAGTTTGGATGACCTAGAACATGTCATATTGCTTTATTATGTTTTTTTACTTTTAGAATATTGATTGAATATGATTGAATATTTATTGTAACTTAGTATTGCCTTAAATTAAGTCGTACAACCGTAAATCTTAAGTTCTGAACACCAAGAGAGTTTGGATGACATAGACCACCATAAGATTATCTTTTGGTGTATTTTTACGTTTGAAAATATTGACTGAATATACTTGAATACGTGACCTAAATTTGTAAAGCCCAAAAAACTACTGTTACTAACCTATATTTTAAGTTTCGATCTCGAGGACGGTTTGGATTACCAAGAGGATCTCAAAGTTATAAAATAATGACTGTTGACCTTTCAAAAGATTCATTGAATATGTTTGAATACAAATTGTCAACTACATAGCTCAAAACACTACCGTTACAGCTGTACATCTTATGTTTTGAACTTAAGGACAGTTCGGAGTACTTAGAATATCCCAAGTTTGTCGCATTATGTCCGTTGGTCTTCCACACTATTCAATCAATATTGTTAAATACATATTGTTCCTTTACACACTCCATACACTTACTGTTACAACTGTAGATCTTATGTTATAAAGTCCAGGACAGTTTGAATGACCTAGATCATCCCGTTCATCTCATGATGTTTTTTTACGTTCAAAAATATTCACTAAATATGGTTGAATACGTAGCGTAACTTTGTATAGCCCAAAACGCTCTAGTTGCTACTGTAAATCTTAAGTTATGAACTCAAGGACAGTTTGGATGACCTAGAACATCACAAAGTTATCAAATAATGACTGTTGACCTTCCAAATGGTACATTCAATATGTTTGAATACATATCGTAACCTTATAAAGCCCTAAAAGCTGTTTTTACAAGTGTAGATCTGATGTTCTGAACTCAAGTACATTTTGGATGACCTAGAACATCCCAGAAAGATACAAAAATATTTAACGTTTATCAACGAGAATTTAATAATACATATACATATGCACAATATTCTAAAACAACGCTTTACACTATTAATAAGGCATTTATTTTTTCTATCTGAACGTCTTCATATTCAGGATGTTCTAGGTCGTCAATTAGGCCTTACACTCATATGTTTTTTTGTTATATTTTCCAGATAGAAGTGTTTATGGAAAACAAATTTGCCAAAGACAGTGTGCATTTTTATTCAGTTTTTGTGATTTTATACAGCCATTATCCTTATGGGATCAAAAATGACCCCTTAGGCCTGAAGAAGAGACTTTTTTAGACAAGGCTTAACATTTATGAATTTTTAAGTAGTATGTGGCACGAAATCAACGAAATGGTTTCTATTGAAATTGATGCGTAGAAGTACTTCCGATCGATTGGTGTAAAAATTTTGAAAATCTTTTGAGAAATGACTGAGATATTGTGGCTCAAAACCTGACCACTTTTCGTGACGGTCGCAATGCATTTTTTTTTTTTAAATTGTACCCCAGTATAGAAAGCAAAGACGTAGTCCGACGTCAAAAATCCGTCTGTAGAACTACCAACAATCCTGACAATTAACAAATAATATAAATATGTTATTTGAAATCATGGTTATTTTCTATTATAACAATTCTAGATAGCGTTTTGTCTCAATCTAAAAAACGTATTTTGAACTTAAAAATGTAATTGAGTTGTATTTTGCAACATAATTACTATACACTGCTTTGTTATAACGTTGTTATACCCAACTACTTATACCACAACAACTTGTTGTATGAGATTTGATTTTTTGCGCTTTGTTTGGTAATAGAAAAGTTACGATACCAGTCATAGAATTCTAATTTAATGACTGATGAATGGTTTAATAAAGTATCTTCAACTGGTTGAATACAAGCTATGTTGCTTGAGAAACCATGTAATTACCGGAAAGTCAAATTAAAATCGTCAGGTTCTTCGCTTGATCATTGAAATCTCCACCTTCAGATTTAGTGCGCGGCAAATTATGGAGACGCTTGGTCTTCCACAAAAGCCGCACTGCTCATCAATTGGATTTCCAATTTATTTTCATCCCCTTTTCCTTCCAGAATGACCTGCACCGGGCGATGCAAAAGTCACAATCAGCCCTCTCCCAGCAGCTGACAATCCTGTCGGCGACCTTGCTGTGCTTAGTTTTCACCAGGTAAGTGCCGTGAAAAACGATACCCTTTCTTCCGGAAGAAAGTTTTCAACCACGCTCGCAAAGTCTTCGTCATTATCAAAGTTTTCCGTCTGAAACTTCCCTCGCCAGAACAAATACGATAAAAGTCCCACCTACAAACCCGGAAAAGAGGCATGTCAAAACGAAACAGCAATCACAAAACAAAGCACGGAAAACGATCTCCGGATGCCCCGCCGGTGCAGTCTCAAACCAGCATCCTGCCGGCCGCCTCGCAGTTTCCCCGTTTTTAAATGACGACGAGACATGAAAGCAGCTCTCGGAAAATGTCTCCTGCTCCAGTAGAATTACCATCAACGACACAAACAAAATAAAAATCGATACTTCGGGTTACTGAAACCTGAAATCTCCTGAAAGAGTTCGTGTAAATCACGACTCAGCCATTTCCTCCATGTACGTCCACCGTTCCGCCTGTTCCACGGCTCGTTACAATTTGCAGGGAAATTTATTTAAATTCCCACCTAACCACCTTCCTGAGCGCGACCGTTTATGCAAATATTCTTCCTCCCCTGACAGGATGAACACAGTTCCGATGCAAAAGTGAATAATGTAGCTGAACTTCCGCTATAGCCCTCTACATTGTTCTCCGGTTCTTTTGTTCGCCGCTCACAGCCAACCCATTTACATATGTTCAACAACGAACCTGAGCGAGCTTGTCAAAATGAGGCCAATCCGAGTTGTGCAGCGTGCAGTCGATTTCATGTTATGTGCACATTGCCGACCGGCGAGCGTGGTTGAATGAACTAATTGCTATCCGGGTTTCGTCACGTGACCAACTGAAGTTCCTACAATCCGACCCATTTCCGATTTCAGCGTTTGTGGAATTCAGCACTTCCAGCGGGCCGGTCATCGACACCTGAATCTGTTCCAGAGTACCTACTACGTGGTGGTGACCTTCTCGACCGTCGGCTACGGAGACTTTGTGCCGGACATTTGGCCTTCGCAGCTGTACATGGTCATCATGATCTGCGTGGCGCTCATCGTGCTCCCGACGCAGGTGAGTTGTGTTGTTTGGAATGATGTCGTTTTTACCTTCTTTTTTTTTTCATGTATTGCTGCATATCTTTATTGGTGAATTTACTTTGGCGTTTTTTTTGAATTCCTAAGTTATAATCCTATAAATTTCAATTGATGATCATCGAATGCCTTGCAAGTGAATGAAGCATTTTACATAATTTCAGTCTTAAAATAAAATCAAGGTTAAGTTAAAAATGAGTTTTACCCTTAAAAAGTGTTTCTAATCTTACTGATGCAGGTAAACTTCTATTCTACACACTTAGAAAAAATCATGTAAATTTAAGTCTACTTGGATGCACACCATTAGACCGAAATTTGCGTCCGGTCTTAAATTTACAAGACCATAAAAACCATAAATATTAACTTACATGACATGACGTAAAACTAAGTTGAGGTACACAAAATGATGTTTTCCAAATGCTGCTGTTGATGCAAATATGGATGCTTTTCTGATTCCAGTTTTTCCAACGATGTAGTTCTAGTTAACGGCAGAAAAAATTAAGATCCTGTTCTTCAAGGCCATAGATTGTAGTGGTTAAGATTAGCTCTATCTTATCTAGTAGGGCTCATTTTGTTCCCGAATCTCCAAATGCTTGTGAACCGGGTTTGTGAATCACTGAAAAGGTTTATTTTGAAAACATTCTTTCCTTTATCCCAAATTTTCCATATTTCAACACTTCAGTTTTTATCGAACATTACATTTACGAGAATTTGAACTTTTGACTTGTCGTGAAGCGTGAAACCGACTGCGTTAAAAACAGGTCTGATGTTGTTATAACACCAAAGATAAGGATCATGTAAATTTAAGGCTTGCAAATCCCAGTATTCAGTCAAGCGGCTATTTTTTAAAGCCTTACGAACATAGATTTAGGGCCTTTTGTAAATGTAGAACCCGAAACGTTACTTTGAGTGTGTCAGTATTTATTATTTTCGGTTTCAAATGAGGGTTTAACAACACATCAAATGGAACAAACAATTGAGTCATGTTTATCTTTGAGTCTCAAAGTATTTACGTGCAACAAAGATTACATCACTCGTAATATTCATTATTTTAAAGAGTGTATGTACACGGCACTATTTTTTTTTCAATGCCAATTTCTCGAAAATTATTAATCAAGTAAAGAAAACAATAACATCATCAGACAAAAAAGCAACATTCCCCTACATCTTGACTACAGGGTGTCTCACAATAGGTGTCACTAAAACAAAATGGGATTACAGCAAAACAAATCAACCAAATCATAGCATTTATTTTTCATTTGAAAGAAAAGATTTTTTTTTTTTCAATTGTATGTTGACCATTGCATGGAAAGGTAACACATGCAAACAAAATCGAAGCACTTCAAAATGTTTAGGGCATGTAAATTTATCCACTCTATTTAGTCGTTTTTACACGGTTTCATAATAAACGTGGAACAAATCCCCCGAGTAAAGAAACCCATAGTGTAAATAAAAATGAATTTCTGTCTGTCTGTCTATCTGAACCTTATAGACCCGAAAACTACTGAACCGATCAACGAGAAATTTTGTATGGAGAAGTTTTTGGGGCCGGGAAAGGTTCTTATGATAGTGAGAGACCCCTCCCTTTTCTTGAAGGGGGGGGGGGAGCTACCATAGAAACGAAACACAAATTTCTGCATAACTCGAGAACTAATCAAGAAAATGGAACCAAATTTGGCAGGTGGAGGGTTTTGAAAGAGAGAAATATTTCTATGGTGGTTTAAAACCCCTTTGCCCTCTCAGGGGGGGGGGGGCTCCCATTTAAATGAAACACAAATTTCTTCATAGCTCGAGAACTAATCAAGCAAATGGAACCAAATTTTGCAGGTGGGAGTTTTTGGCGGCAAAAAATATTTCTATTGTGGTTTGAACCCCCTCCGCTTTCTTAAAGAGGGGCTCCCATACAAATGAAACACAATTTTTTGCATAACTCGAGAACTAATCAAGCAAATGGGACCAAATTTGGCAGGTTGAGGTTTTTGGAGGCAAGAAATGTTTCTATGGTTTTTCAAGATTCCTCCCCCTCATGGAACGCGAGGGGGTCTCTCATACAAATTAAACAAAAAATTCTGCATTACTCGAGAACTATTTTAGCAAATGAAACCACATTTGGCATGTGGGGGATTTTGGAGACAAGATTTCTACATATAGAAAAATTAATTTCTGTATGTCTGTCTGACCTTTATAGGCTCGGAAATAAATGAACCGATCGGCGTGAAAATTTGTAGGGAGGGGCTTTGGGGCTGGGAAAGGTTATTATGATTGTTTGAGACTCCTCTCCCTCTGAAAGGGAGGTACCCATACAAATGCAATTCAAATTTTTGCATAACTCGAGAACTAATCAAGAAAATGAAACCAAATTTTACTTATGGGGGTTTTTGAAGATAAGAAATGTTTCTATGGTGGTTAGAGACCTCTCCCTCTTCTGGAAGCGGGGGCTCTAATAAAAATGAAACACAAATTTCAAACAAACATGAGAATTATCCAGGTAACTAAAATACAAAATGGGTATTTCTCGGGTAAGAAGCATGTTCTGATAGAAATTTGACCCCTCCATAGTCAAGAAAAAAAAATCATTCCGAAAAACAACCACAAACGTGCCAGTTTTATTAAATTTTCATTCCTTTAGTTGCAGCGTAGTTCAGCTAGTCAACTATAGACGTTTAACATTTATCATAATTAGATTAAAATAAAGCTCAGGATAAAATAAATTTTAAAATGGACTGAATTTGAAACTCAACAAACAATAAGGGTAATTTTCACAGCCATAAAAACAATTGTCGTCGACAAACAGCAAAATTATGCCTAAATGGTTTGTGATTATGATACCATATGACCAACAATCAATAGGAAACTAGCGATTAAAAATGGGTTCACTGTTGTAGAACCCCTTGGTTCCAAGTAGACTTTGAACTGTGCACCTTGCAACACATTCTTGCGCATTTCGGTACTTGAATCTTTGTTTTTGTTTTGATTCGCTATGTTATTTGACATAATATATGAGAGTGCGTTCGTGTCAGTTACTTTGTCAGGGGCGAATCATTAGGCTTGGGACCGATGTGCTGGTACTTCCTGAGTCAAAAACTATATTCATTTTCTTCAGGACTATCTAACCGCTGGGATTTAACCCTGGTATGATACCGAATAACATATTTCAATTGTTGTCCTACTCGTTTCGTTGTTGTTTTGACGATTATTTGCATTGAAGGATGCGGTGATCTTCTGTGACGTAAGCTTTATCAACATCAATGCTGTTGTTGTGGAGGTTCATATCGCAACAGCTGGAATCTAAAAAATATCTAGAATCCTTAGGAATCTCAAGAATACTTCAAGAATCTGCACGCTTTGAAGACCTTTGTGAACTTTTCCGGAATTCCAAGAATTTATCACAATTTACAAAAATTACCTTGTGAATCGCTTAGGCAATTCAAGAATATTTCTAGAATTCGAAAAATCCTTATATAATCTAAGGTAACGTGCTAAAATTACATCCATAGATATGTAGCATTTTCTAACTCCTCCTCTTTTCACGTGTTTTGTATCGACTGTCACGTTTTTTAAAACCACCCCCCACCCCTAAATGCGTGACGTACTTAAATTGATTCTTATTGTCTATCTAGAAATTTGAATATGACTTCATAAATAAATCCCAAGAACATTTTCGAACCACAAAAAAGATTTTAGGAAATCCAAAAATCCTTCAGCAGGGTACCGACTACCTGGGAAAACCTAGAAAACCTGTAATTCTCAGGGAATTCGTTGTACTTGTAAAATTCAGCAAATTATCAGGGAATTTTTTAGGTATTCAGAGAACATTCACACAAATAGATATCAGCCCCTTATTCCAGTGCGAAAACATCGACCTCGCTTTTTTCTTTGGTAAGAGTATTGTTTTGTGAAATGAAGTGTGACGTGTGTACGTGAGTTTTTTTTTTTTTTTTTCTTGAATAAGCAGGGGTTCAAACTTCTATCAAAACATGTTTCTTACCAGAGAAATACACGTGTTTAAGTAACCTGGATAGTTCTCATTTTTGGTAGAAATGTGTGTTTCATTTGTTTTGGAGCCCTCCTTTCCAGAGAGGGGTGGTTTCTCAAACCACCATACAATCATTGCCTACAAAACCCTCCACATGCCAAATTTGGTTCCATTTGCTTGATTAGTTCTCGAACCATCACATTGGGCTCATCGATTATAATAAAAATTTGACTTTCATTTATTTGAAGCCCCCCCCCCTCAGAAAGGGAGGGGTCTTGAACTACCATAGAAACATTCTTGCCTTCAAAACCCCCCACATGCTAAATTTGATTCGATTTGCATGATTAGTTCTCGGGTTATGATGAAATTTGTGTCTCATTTGTATGAGAGCCCTCCTTTCAGAGATGGGAGGGGCTCGAGTCAACTTAGAAACATTTCTTGCCTTCCAAAACCTCGAGTTATGCAGAAATTTGTGTTGCACCCCAGCCTCCCCCTTCCAGATGGCGTAGGATTCTCAAACTTCCATAGAAACATTTCTCTCCTCCAAAAACCTCCACATGCCAAATTTGGTTCCGTATGCTTGAAGAGTTCTCGAGTTATGCACAAATTTGTGTTTCATTAGTATGACAGCCCCCCTCTTACAGAGGGCGGAGGGGTCTTGAGTTACCTTAGAAACATTTCTTGCCTTCAAAAACCTCTACCTGCCACATTTGGTTCCATTAACTTGATTAGTTCTAGAGTTATGCAGAAACTTGTGTTTTATTTGTATGGGAGCCTCCCTTTATAGAGAGGGGAGGGGTCTCAAAGTACCATAAAAACATTTCTTGCCTCCAAAAACTTCCGCATGTTAAATTTGGGTTTCTTTGCTTGATCAGTTCTCGAGTTATGCAGAAATATGTGTTTCATTTGTATGGGAGCCCCCCATACAAATCTCTCTTACTATCTTAAGAACCTTCCCCGGCCCCAAAAACCCGTGCATAAAATTTTTTCACGCCGATCGGTCTTTCCGCTCGCGAGTTAAATTGTGACAAAGGAGACCCCAACATATTTTTATTTATATAGATAATTGTGTTTCTTCCTTGGGTTTATTCGGGAATTATTCCAATGATTTCTTTGCAAATTCAATTTGTAACCAACAATTTTTTTTAATTTTCTGGAATTTCATCAAAAATGCCTTTGAGACATTTCTCAAGTCGTTAATCCAGAAAATATTTTGACGATTCTCCTAGAAAATATCTTCATTGATTTCTTTGGGAATTTTTCGAGACATTCATTTGAGATCTCCTCTTCGGGAATTCTTACAGGGATGCCTTTAGAAATTTTTCTATGGTCCATATCAGGGGTTGCTTTGAAAAATAGTTTTGTAGCGACTGCAGGGAATTTATTTATAAATTCTTTGAGGAGTTTTTTTTTTTGTATTTTCCGTGTAAACAGTTTTTGATGAAGTTATTGAAGGCATTTCGGTGCAGTTTTTTAACCTTCCTAATGCATTCGGAAAAAGTTACAAAAAAAGTCAAAAATTACCCAAGACTTTGACACGCTCTCATAACTTTATTTTCAAACCGATTTTTAATATATTGATCTCAAATAAAATGTATGGGTTCTTAAAACGACATGCTAGCCTGTTTTTTTTTAACAGGCCATTCTGGTCACATAGGAGCCCAGACCCGGTTCCGGTATGCATCCGAAGTATGCATTTTGGAACTCCATATATTTGTACCGTTCGATGGCTCAAAATTCACGATTTCAGATTCTGATTTTCTAAAACATCATTCCATTGACCAACCAGAGGATTTGCCCACATCCGGATACGCTGAAACCGGTTCCGGTTGGGCACAAAAAGGACAATTTTGGAAACTCAAATGTTGTACCATTCGATGGCTTAAACGTCATGGTTTTGATTACTGATATACAAAAACATCGTGCCATAGACCAATCAGGACATTTGGCCACATCCGGAACCGATTCTGGTAGGGCCCAAAAATTCATCATCAGAATCCGAAGAACTTTTGATGGTATTATCTTCTGCTTCTGACTCAAGTACTTCGTCATCTGAAGATCCAAAATCAAAATCATCATTCAAGATGAAATTCAACTGAAAGAAGATAAAAAAAAACCTTGTCCATTTTAGATTCAAAGTGATACATCAGCTGGTGATATGGATCCGAGTTTTTTTTTTCACAAAGTTACCCCTAATTATTTGCAATACTTATTTTAACCACCACATGAAAAAGTAGAAATGTTCGAGTTTCATGTTTTTCAAACTTAAACCCACCATGTTTTATTTTTTAAAACACGATCACGACTTGAATTCGACTAATTAATCCCAGAAACCAACCCTGAGCCGACTTTGTACTGAGCGAACCGATCATTTTTTGGAAAATGTCCTTGTTATAAAAAATAAACCAAAATCATGCCACCTACTAATGACAAAGATCTTCAGGAATTATGTAAATACTGTACATACATAATGTAAACGTCATCTCAGGTGCATTTTTTTTCAATTGAGCTGAAACAAGAGCCTTATTTTTTTTAAATTGTCAAACCCGGTCTGAAAACCTGAAAGCTAACCATCTCTAGTGAAAATTTCAGGACAGCCTTTGTAAACATACCTTTGGATACAATTTTCTCCTAAACTGAATGACACCCATGGAAACCAACATCGTTGGGAAGCGGAAAGTTTCCCTATTAGAGATCTTGATTAGCGTGAGCAATCTTCAGTTGGTGATAAAATGGCCTATAAAGATTTGTTTACAATAAGCGTGTATGTCCTTTGTAGGTCTTGATTTCATGTTTACAATCGAGTTAGTTATATGTGGTTCTACTTTTCAAGGAAAACTACAACTGATTGTTTACCATTACCATTAAAGTAAAATGTAATACTCACTATTTAGGTTTTGTTTCTCTTATGGAATTGTAACTGATAAATTTTGATAGTGACTTTTTTTTTCTTTATTTAACGTCGGCCTATTTCCTCACATGGTGACAATCACCGACGCCAGGAAGACGACTCCACCACCTGGACCCTACCTACCCGAGCAAAGTCTGAGATCAAATTGAAATCCAAATTTGCTATCATGCTGTAAATTGTATTGATTACTCTAGTTGATTTCGTTTTGTATGACTTAACGGTTAACACAGCAGAATTGAGAGCAAAACTTTGCTGTGCTGAAGCAAAATGAAAACTATTCCTGCATTCAGTGAAATCAAATAAATAACTTATACTGCATTCAGGATATTTTTAATTTGAGATCAAATTGAGTTATTATTTTGATAACTTCCGTTCATTAAAATAACAAAATGTTAACAGAATGTTTTGTATTCAGGTCGCTTTAAGTGTTTCAAATGGATTACTCGTATTGAAATCAAGATCTGATTTCATTTGGCTTTTTGGAATAAATAATGAAAACAAAAATTTAAATGCACATTCTGCATTCATTTTCCTTTTCTTTAAGTGTTTTCTCATAGAAAAAGAATACCAGTAGTTTTCAGGTTACAATGTTTTATTATTGAAATTTAATAAAAACATAAAAACATAAAATAGTTATACAAGCTCAAAAACAAGTTTTCAATTTTAAAAAAAAACAATCCGAATTGGAGGAATTCAACGAATTAAAAATATAAAACGATTTATCAATCATTTAACAACTTATTTAAAATCAAAATCCCATCGCCTATGGGTACCAACTGTCAAGAGAGGGAGAGTAAAATTAATGATAAAAACCCGTATTAATCCACCGATGGTGAGACTCAACCCTTCTTACAGTTCACCAGAATTACGAACTCATATGTGGCCAGTATGGTTCTGGATACATATTTTCATCAGAAATTCCATGAAGATCCAGGAATATTCGATATGTCAGTTTATAAAATGAACTATTTGTCAATCCTTTTGTTCAACGTTTTGTTCATCGATGTGATTAAAATATTGGCATTAATAGTCTTTAACGACCTGTTTATGTTAGTTATATAAAAGGGGAAATTACATAAATTACATAAGAAATTTCATATATTCAGTCCATAGAATGAATTATTAGACAATCCTAAGCGTCAATTTTGATTATCGATATAAATTCAAGATGCTTAATAAGTACATGTTCGTTGAAAATTGTGTAGTTATAGTAAATTGAGACTTAGTGTAATTTTCGAATATACTCGTTGCACTTCAAAACCGGACCACTCGAGCCAATCGATCCTGCTCTAATTCTATAGAGTCGCATAGTGTTGCTAGTCCGCTGTATGTGCTATACAACGCCCCAGATGCGGAACAATAGAATGCAAGCGGCATCGAGTGGGGTGAGTGCTCTTGTTCGGTTTTGAACTGCAACGAGTATATTTTCATCTCACAATTATGTGCTCTCAGGTATTGTTTTTGTCATATCTCCATGAAGGATTATCCAATCATAATGAAATTTTGACCAGTTATTTGAAGATTTTATAACTTTAATTTAGCGCTAATCGGAGACTGAACTGTTTGATTACTATTATAATAGGCCGTCAAGTACTGTTTCGTTCATATCTTCGTAACGAAATGTCCAAATAAAAAAAAAATCAATAGTGTTCTATGGGAACGTTGTAGCTTTCATTTGCCGTCAACAGAACTGAAATCGGTTCACAAATGGCTGAGAAACCGATGTGACATTATTTGTAACGCACACACACACACATACACACACACACGCGCGCGCACACACACACGCATACATACATACACACAGACATGTGCTCAGTTCGTCGAGCTGAGTCGAATGGTATATGACTCCTTTATAATAAAAGCGGCGGAGCAATCGCTTACCTTGGTCATCAGTATTACCAAAAGAGGGTTTAGCTGAGGATGTAGGGTTTGGTTGCACCGGATCAGACTGTGGAGTGGTTGGTTCATCGTTACGAACTGAGTATGGACCGAGGCTTGAGCTGCAGGATTGTACCGGAAGAGACTATGGGGCAGTTGGTCGATCACTTAGCAGCTGGTGGTGACTTTTGGTTTTTTCCAACGGTGCTACGGGTGTTGTGGTGTGCTGTAAGGATAAGTGAGGTTATATTTATTTGGAAAATTATGACCGCATTTCAGTTTTCCTCACGCTTGATTCTCCTAACTCTGTTTTCAGAAGTTCAATATTTCTCGCCTTTGCCAGGTCGGCCACGCGTTTCTGAATCGCGGTTTGTCTCTTTTTTTTCCATTTTTGAACGATTACACTCAAAGAAAAGAAAACTTTCAGGGCTGAAAAACAAACACGCGCGAACGATGAATCGAGTTGGATTATAGTTTTTTTTCTGATAATAAAGTTGTCGTCATTGCATATCTCGCGTAACCTTGGAAAAAGGCATATTGGTACTAAATTTTAAAATGCGCGGGATTTTTGGAAATAAATTCGACATTTTCGAAATAAACAATACAAAGCTGCAACTTGAACAAAAATATTGCAAATGTGCTCGTTAAGATCAGACCTGTCGTTTACATTATTTTGAAAGCTCTTTACGATTTTCCGGTTCTTTCCATTTTCACTAGAAATTTATTTTTTTGTCATTTTTGGACTAGCCTCAACAACAATACACGCCGGATAGCATAGTTGATTCCTTTTATGGTGGCATATGTCACGTATATTTGACGTGAAGACTATACATTACTTTAGCAGTGTGGTTGTGTGAGTGATTTGATTCATCGAGAAAAAAAATTCCCCAAAGAAAAAAATAGCTCCATGAAAACAAATACTGATACGTACACGTGAAGCATTGACATAAAAGTTATTTATATCACAATTTTTTACTCCAGCGATAGTTTTCACAAGTTTCAAAGTAACAAGAAGACAACAAGGTTTGTTTTTTTTTTTACTTTCTTACGTTCTGTTATGGTGTTATTGCTCTGTATTCTAAATTTTAGCCCAAACTCAAGCATTCAAATCGTGTAGTTGAAACTGGGCCTGAATCTCAAGATTCCATACCAGCTTCAGTTTCATCGTCCACGAAACAGCAAGAATATTCCTCCAGCGAATCAGATTTCGATGGCTTTGATTATGCAGTATTAGCTGATAGAAGTGCAATACACTTTTTGAATGATTACCTTGGAACTACTAAACAACCATCGTCAAATGCTATTGCGGCGGCAGTAATGAATACTGCAGATGTAACGTTTATTGAAAAAGATAATGGTACTAAGAGCGTTTATGAACTACTATAAAATTAGGATACGATGATTCATACGTTTACACTTCAGGTGAATTTTTCCGTATTGAGCAAATATTAACAAACAAAAACAGTGATACATACATTGTTGGTTTAAAACTAGTCACACATAAGCTTTTTGAAAATATGTTTACTTAGGTGACTGTTTTATGCTAAAGAGAGCAAACAAAAATTTTCGTCAATGTGTAAGTATCATTATGACCCAAAATGGAGAAATCATCAGATTTATATCCATGTGTAAATTTAGTAGCCAGATTGATTAATGTTTAATTGAAAAGTCTGTAATTTTTATCAAAAAAAATAAAAATGTTTTCACATTTATTCACAACAAACCCCTTTTGCCTTCAAATTTATAATTAAAAATAAATTACTTATAAAAGTTTGATTGCAAACATATTCATTCTGAACTAAGATTTTATTTGAATATTTAAAAATAAGCAAATATATACCAAGGCCTTCATGAGATAAAATGGGTTGTTTAGTTTCACAAAATCATTACTTCAACGTTAGAACATCAAAATTTGATATCAAGCTGATTTCGTTTTGATAACTATGAATGCATAATTAAAACTCAATTTGATGTCAAATATACTGGGCGAAAATGGATATCAAATTTAGTTCTCATTGTGATGTTGACAACAAATTTTAATTTCGATGTGCTCTCATTTTGTAAACCGACTTTCCTCGGGTAACGACTCATGAATATGAGCCGGGACCAACGGCTTTACTTCCCTTTCGAAGGAAGACGTGACCAGATTTTTTCGCCTCAGAAAAACCACCGACGTCGACTGGGATTGAACCCAGACCCACTGGGGTGCCAAGTAGCAGTCACGCTTACCACTACACCACCGACGCCGGCGGTTGCTGCTTGACTTGCTACACAGAATTGTCGCTTTCAAAATCAGAAGTAACAATAGAAACGGATAGAAACGAAGTTGTGTTGGTTCTTTTTCTGTGCATGCCTGTTCAACTCAGTTACGAATCATTTCATGTGTTCGTGTGCAGCTCAGCCGTGTGGTTAGCGGCGTCAGTTGCTCAGGCGTAAAATGCGTACCTTGAAATGCAGTTTTAATTTCCGGTTGAAACAGATTCATTTTTTGTAAATAAAAAATGCCTATTTGGTTTACTAGGTGTTATCCCAGTATACACAGTATATGCATGTATTTTTTGATTTGGTAAATTCTATCTGGCACATAAAATTCTAAACCAAATGAACCGATTCAAGGTCATTCATCGAAATAATATGTTTAAAAGTGACATTTATTCAATGAACTACTTCTTTTACTACTTCGGAGCAGTTTATATTGTTTCTATAGTGGTATCGCTACATATTTTTTAAATGTGCCAAATCTTTATTTATTTATCAAGGAAGTTTTGTTTATTTGAAACACATATTTTTTGGCATTCAAGTTGCAGTTATTATGGATTATTTAGTGAGTAATTCCTGATAATAATGAAACTGCATTTGTAAACAAACAATAATTCACCGATTTCTATCAAATAAGACATCAATCTCGAAACATGAGAATTTGATGAGCAAATGTTGTATTTTTATGATTTGGTTGAGTTTGATTCTGAACATAAGCTTCAAATTACAAGAAATCTTCAACTGAATTATTTGTTTACATAAACTGTTCCACCCTAGTCGCAAATTTCTCTGGATTTGACAGTGGTGCATGTATTAAGCATCATAAAACCGTTTTGTTGTTTTTTTTAAATGTGTAAATAATCCAAAAAAAAACTAGCGTGCCAAAGACACCAGAACGATTGAACTTAATGGCGGAGTTCTGCAGAAGATTTCGCACAACTAAGCTCGAGATTTGTTGTATAATAATACTTTGATGTTTACGGAAAGAATCCGACGATTAAACCCATCGCAGCCACCCTTACGCTCGCCTCGACCACGTTTAATTTAACCGTTTTTTCGTGGAGCACAAAACAAAACAATAACACTTCAGATGTTCGCTGCTTCAATAACAATATTTCTTCTACCAAACTACTTGTATCAGTAATTTAGACAAAATATTATAATAACTGACAAAATATTATAATAACTGACAAACAATGAAAAAATACTATCGTTGTGATAGCCACTGCACTATATTGTACACACGGAAGATTTTGCTCTTAAAGCAAATTAACTACAAAACACGATGAATTCCACCGCGAATATTGTGTTTGCATATAAGTAGCCTTCAAGAAAACCGAGCTGTCAAATTAGCACCACACGCAGCACCAAGTTTTCGGCCTCACGATTGTTGTTCGGGATGACAGCCGCTTCAGTCCTGTGAGGCGATGAATAACGAAAACATTTGTTCAGCGATCAAAAAAAAAAAAAGCGAAATATTTTGTTTCGTTTTGAACTTTGACAGTTTTCAGCTATTCAGAATTGCTACGAATGTATTTGTTGATGCGGCAACACTTTGCCGCAGTAATACCGTTTTCGAGCTCATTCGAATCGATATGGTCGTTTGAAAGTCATTTACGGCCGTAAACCAGAATAGCAACAAAACAAAACAACGCAGCAAAAGCAAAACACATCAGTTTCAAAGCACGGCTTTCTGCGTTCACCCAAAGTTTTAAGTCTTGTCGATCAATTTTTACGATAATCGTAGTTTTTTCAGACGAATCGAACTCAGTTGCTACTTGTTCCAGGCTTCTTGGGCGTTATTTGTGCCCATCACTAGACTTTAGAGAAGACTCGTGACTGGAGTGAATCGTGAATCTTCCCTTAGGGTCAGCTTTATGGCAAATGCATTTTTCACTACCTTGCCAACGGTTTACTCTATGAGACTTGGTTTCACCTTGCTATTATTCTGAAGCCATTGTCTTCTTCATATAAATGATCTGTAGCTTCTCGCTCAAATTTGGGAAGAGTTTTAATCACTCTACTGTTAAACTTATAACTTTACATTAAAACCAATCAAACAACCTGACATTTATGGAAAAAAAATTGGACTCATTAAAAGTGGTTTCATTGGCATTGTTTTGATTTTTTTGGCAAATCTTCAAACTTTCAATCCGTTTAGATTACTGTTTGACCAACCACGTGACTAAAGAGTATCATCTTTTCTTCCAGCACCAGCAACTAAATAACTCGAATCTTCAAAAAGCAAGTCTTCCCATAAGTATTGAAAATTGTTTAAACATTACAGTTATTCAAAGTTGAAATGTTAACAAAGTTCGACAGTTATCTTTTTTTTCAAATCTACTGCTTTGATTGTGATGCTTGATATTATTCTATTCTTCTCGAACGTAAGCTTTCGAATCAAAAACACTTCAAGATACGAATTATTTTTTTCATGCTTTCCAATTGCTTCAATTAACAATTTGATTTTTTAACGAAATTCCGACAAATTTTTCTCGTTAAAATTTGAATTGTTCACCTATTTATTTTATTACTATGAACTTGTTTTTAATTGCATAACATTTTCTTTAGAAGTCGAATGAATGTATTAATGCGTCAAATTCAATTTGAATAGGCAAAGTGTGTAGGTTCTATATTTAAAGCTTCTTCACGCCGATAATTAAATTTTTAAATTCGAGGACCTTCTATCTTCTCCATTTAAGTGATGTTTAAAATGCTTAATTTCATGGTGATGTTTGCATAGTTCATCCGAAACCAAATCCCTTTTTATCATAATCCCTACAATCACCTCTCCATTAATCTATCCCATTTATCTCCAACCGTCGGGGAGCCCTGTTACTACCATTTCAAGTTAAAGCAAAAGTAGTGCTCATTTCATTTTTGGCACTAACGCAATAATATCAAGCTCACAGTGTGTTCCCACCCGAGAACAATGCTCTTTGGAGAGATAAATGCAAACAATAACTGAATGAATGAATAAATGAACGGATACAGCCAAATTGGCGTCGCTCGTTCCTGGCTTAGATTTGGAATATGTCCTTTCAGCAATATGCAATGCACAGTGATCCATCAGATTGAATAAAGTGGGATAAATCGCTGATCTGTTAAATCGTTAGAAAATTCGATTATCACTCGAAAACGATGATTTTTCGTATGAGTCGTAAATCTGGTATTCTTGCAAAATCAAAAACATTTCTAATTCGGTGGCATAGGTTTCAACTCTATTATGTCGGAGCTTCGCCAATCTACAATAAAATTTTAAGGACCCATTCACCGCTCAATTTCCATTCTGGTCCACTATGCCATGTACTCCGGCAGTTCATTTAATGTATTTCGCCGTAAAAGCCCGGAATGGTGTTCCATTATCAAATTTTGCTTCGACATTTCTCTTCCCGAAAAATCAACCGAGTCACATTATGCTTTTACAAATGCCCTGCATCGCCACCGCCTGTGACAGATAAAAGTTTCCCACCCTGTCTCTGTTCTTTGGACAAGGGAAAAGAACCGTATGATGTGTACTGAATATAATTAAATATATACCCCCTACCCCCTCCCCCTGCTTCTGATATTATGATATGCAGCCGCTTCAGAGAGACGACTGGGTTTTCATAACGATTTTCCCCATTTCCCCCTGCAGTTCGAGCAGTTGGCCTTCACGTGGATGGAGCGGCAGAAGCTGGGTGGCAGTTACTCGTCCCACCGGGCCCAGAGCGAGAAGCACGTGGTCGTCTGCTCCACGACGCTGCATGCCGACACAATCATGGACTTCCTGAACGAGTTCTACGCCCATCCCCTCCTGCAGGACTACTACGTGGTGCTGCTCAGCCCGATGGAACTAGACACGACGATGCGGATGATACTGCAGGTACCAATCTGGGCCCAGCGAGTCATCTACATTCAGGTAAGATTTCCAATCAGTGCGAATCACGCCGGTTGCGCTCATTATCCGAGTTCTTTTTTTTTAATCATTTTCAGGGATCCTGCCTGAAGGACGGCGATTTGGCTCGGGCGCGGATGGCCGAGGCGGAGGCGTGCTTCATTTTGGCGGCACGAAACTATGCGGACAAGACGGCCGCCGATGAGCACACGATACTGCGTTCCTGGGCGGTCAAGGATTTCGCCCCAAATGTTCCACAATACGTGCAAATTTTCCGGTAGGCAATTATTTGAATCAATAAGGATGATAAAATTTGTTAATATTATTTTTTTTTGCAGGCCCGAGAACAAGCTGCATGTGAAGTTTGCCGAGCACGTTGTTTGCGAGGACGAGTTCAAATACGCGTTATTAGCGAACAACTGTACATGTCCGGGGGCGAGTACGTTGGTGACACTCCTGCTGCATACGTCGAGGGGCCAGTAAGTATCGCTTCCATCCGCCGAGCGAAAGAGAGGTCTATTTCTGTAACATTTGAGTGCAGGTGACAATTAGGCGACTGAAATTCTAACCATTTGTTGTTTTGTTTGGTCAACTTCGCAGGGAAGGTCAACAGTCGGCGGAGGAGTGGCACCGGTTGTACGGAAAGTGCTCCGGGAATGAAATTTACCATATCGTGCTCGGTGACAGTCGCTTCTTCGGCGAGTACGAGGGAAAGAGCTTCACCTACGCTAGCTTTCATTCGCATAGGAAGTGAGTATCGGGCGGAATGAGAGTTTCATTTGGCTGATAGTTATATTGAACGTTTTCTTAGCTATATGGAATTGTACGAAATGGTGGGGGAGGGTTAAGGATGTGTTCGTTTAAGGTAAAATGAGGTTAACTATTCAACACTAACAGTGTGTTATGTCCTATATAATATTGATCTATTCTTTAACTCAACTATCTCTTTCGTCACTAAGATTGCTACTAAACCGTTTCTTGGCAAGTTTATCATGTGATGATAAGATACTATCATCTACTGTAGCAATGGAGCTCACTATAGTACTGAAATAATCTGAAAAACGATTTGATCACTAAAGAATTGTTTTAAGGACCAGGCCCGTAAGCAGATACTTTTAAAGTGATATGGCCAAAAGACGTTCGAATATACGAAAGTAAAACACGACAAACTGTTTTACAGTCGGGTGAAATAGAAAGGTACTTTAAGTTATCTTTACATACAAAGTTGTCGAGTTGTAATAAAAGAAAAGAAATTCACACATACATATATTGCTGAAAAAGATTGCAAAGTTGTATTTATCCACGAAGGGCGCACCCATGGAGTTCTGATGATAGCAGAGTTTGTAATTCTCAACACGCCCACTCAAACGCTGCAATCAAGTATTCCAATACTCGATCGTAACTTCTGGAACGCTGGAGCAGGAAGACCTTTGGTTAGCATGGTCCACCTTGATGCTGCCGGCTTCGATGAGTTCCCTCACGTAAAAATATTTAACGTCGATGTGTTTGAGTCTTTCTGTATCCTTGGGGCTGGCAACTATCTTCATTGTGGATTGATTATCTTCGTGAAATGGTACTGGACTTGGACTGGGTACTGGAATTTCTACCCAAATCCTGCAGCACACGTATCAACTATTGACCATGACACACTGCTGCACAGAGAGCAATAAGTTCGGCTTTCGTAGACAAAAGTGACACTGTGGGTTGCTTCCTCGCGAACCAGCTAACTGTTGCACCAAAAACCAATGAATACAGCTCCGGAAACAGACCGCCGATCCGTTACATCATTGGCCCTATCCGCGTCAGAGTAAGCTTCCAACAACGCTCCATCGTTGTCTGCCTGGTATACGAGTCCAACATCCAACGTTCCTTTGATATACCTCAGCACTCTTCGCAGATGAGTCCAGTGTTCTTCGTTGAAACAGGCTTGGAACTGGCTGAAATAGTTTGCGGCTGCAACCAGATCCGGTCTCAAAGTTATGGAGGCGTACATGATACAGCCCATGAGCTCTCGGTAAGGCTTATCAATTCTTTTGGTATCACCCCCTTTTCCAAGTCGCAGTCTATGTTCTATGTCGCAGTCTATGTTCCATTGGCGTGAAAATAGGACGACAATTCTCCATACCGAAACGTACCAGCAGACTCTCCAATTAGCTTCTCTGGCTTAGGCGCATGATCTTTCAGTAGATCATCCACATACACCATCCTGGTGGTGGATGGTGGAGGCTTCCCTGATCCTCGAACGTACAGACAGAGGTCACTTTCACTGCGTTTGAAGCCAAGTTCGTTCACAAAAGCGTGGAATCGCTCGTTCCATGTTATGGAACGCCTGCTTTAGTCCATAGAGCGATTTGCTTAAGCGACATACCATGCCATCCTCATGGCCGATGCCTTCTGGTTGTTGCATATAAATTTCCTCCGACAACATCCCATTGAGGAAGGCCGTCTTCACATCCATCTGATGTACGGCCAATCCTTCCCGATTTGCCAAAGCCATAACAGCACGCAACGTATCGAAACGGGCCACGGGTTAGTATGTATCTTGGTAGTCAAATCCACGTTTTTGGCTGAATCCTCTTGCGACGAGCCGCGCCTTGTACCGCGGTGACTGATCGTCTTCTCTTGCGAAGCTTTGTCGATGTCCACGTCTCGTTCTTGACAAGCGAATCGATTTCTTCCTGCATCGCCTGCTCCAACTTCGGCCAATCACTTCTCTTCTGTAGTTCAGACACTGATTGAGGTAAGTCTTCAACATACACTTACGCGTTCAAAGCAAAACCAGCCTTAGTGTACCTCATAATCGTTATGCCAAATAGGCGTACTACGGTTTCGAACCGGTCTGCCCTCAGGAACGACCTTTGTTTCTCGGAGAAGTTGGCCTTCACCCAGGGAAGCACTTGGTCCTTTAAAATACCGATATACACTTCGGTATTGATTTTAACTACAGCATCAATGAAAACAGGCGGCATTTTCAAACCGTTGGACGCCACCAAGCCCAACATCATGACACCAGCCGGATGTTTGGTTTCAAATTTGAATTTCACTTTTTCCGGAACGTTCTCCATTTTCTGCGGTGAAATAAACCGGTCCTTGCGGCTGTTGGCCACAGCATCGATGCTGAAAAGCTTTTCGTCGGAGAACAGGATTATCATTTTTTCCTTCTTCAACAAGGAAAGCAATCTCTTGGAACGAGTCACTCGTAGTTCCTTGACCCGGTCCGTAATCAAGTGGCGTTTCACTCTGGCTCTGGAAGATGCATGCAGGTCTTCTTTGATGATTCTCCTTATAGATTTCTCCGAACTATTGGCTTCCTTTGCAAGTTTTCTTATGGAACGCACCAGGTTGCGAGCAATTTTTGCACGGACCGATTTGATCACGTTCGGCGTGCGTGCAAAGCGCGGACGTCCGCTTCCCGGCTTCCGCTGTTTAGGACCATCCTTCAGGGACTTTTTTATGCGGTAAACTGTTGCCAAATGGCACCCTACCACCTTGGCAATCTCTTTCGGCTTCTTCTGGGCGAGCAACAAACTGGTGATCACTTCTTTCGCGAACATTTTGACGAATTTGCAATAAAACAAATAGAATGTTTGGATGCAGCACTTGAAAGTAAACATAAACAAATACACTTTCGACAGAAATCAGTCACTAGCTACACGAATTAACCCAATACTCAAGTTTGAACATTTTCGCATTATTTTCTGCCGCATCCTGTAGTCCGGCGACTTCGGCTGCCAATTGCGCGTTATGGCGGACTTCAGGGTCTTCACACTAGCGTGAGATGTTTTGCAGGCTTGTTCTTCAATAAACGCCATAATCGAATAATCCATCAGGTTTAGGCCCGGAGGGGACCAAAACTTCTTGTTTTCCAGCAGTCATCGTTAGGTCCGATTTAACGTGTGACGTGTAGCTCCATCCTGTTGGAGGACAACGTACTGATCCTCAGAGAAGTTTAATGTCATGTTCCAATATTCAAAAAAATAAAAAATCTTCTCAATTCCGAAATGCATTCAGAAATTTTGGTATTCTCTGAATATTAATTCAAAATATTTGGAAATCAATAAATAACAGAGGTGTTATTTTTTCCAATCCTAAATTTTCTAAATCCTAAAATTCCTAAATCCTAAAACTTAAAGTTTGGAAAATTTGAAATTGGAGACAATTTCAAATTTTCCAAACTTCAAGTTTTCTAAATTCCCAAAGTTTTTTATTCAATGCGCCTTTGTTCAAATAACAAAAAGTAAATTTTATTGTCTCGTTTCTAAACTTTTACTTTTGTGATCCTAACATTGGCTCTCGAGCACAGTCGGTGGCGGCACGGAGACTCAGAACAACAGCTGAAGAGATGAGCTTCGTCAACTATGATTTTTTCTTAAGTGCTTTTGAGCGCATTCTTTTTGTACGTTTGCACGTGGGATTTGGAAGTTTAGCCTCAAGTTTAAGGGTTTATGAAATTAATCCTAGATTTCTAGAAGTATGGGAAAAACTACCCAGAATTTAGGGCACATCCAAGAAAGTTCGGAAGGAGAGTTCCCAGAGCCTCAGGAAAGTACATTCAAGAAGTTCACTTTCCACACTTTCCAGAAGCATATTGGGTACTTCCTAAAAGTTTGAGCTAGAATTTCTCAGAAATTCAGGAACAAACTTCCCAACATTTCAAAAGAGGAATTATCAGAAGCTTAGTAGACAACTTCCAACAATTTGAGTAGATTTTTCCAGAAATTCTGAAAACTTTCCCAAAGTTTCGGTTTAACTTCTACTTGGAGTTATCAGAAGTTTAGAAAAAATAGCTCCGGAAAAAACTTATTCAGATTTCGGGAAGAAACTAACCAGGGCACTACCTATAAGTTCAACAAAGGATTTTTTTTCGAAAATTTCAGGAAAAAACACTTCTGAAGTTCAGGAGAGGTCTTCCTTAAAATTTCGAAAGAATCTTCTCAATGAAACTACCTAGAAGTGCTAGAGAGCTTGCCTGTAGTTCAAAATCGAACATTCCAGAATTTTAGAATGAGGCTTTCTCGAAGCTCAGGAATTCCCAGAAGTACAGGTAGATACTTCTCAAAAGAACAGAAAGAAAGTTTCCAGTAGTATAGAGGGTGCTTCCTAGTGGATCAAGCAGGAATTTCTCATAAATTCAGGAACAAACTGCCCCAAAGTTCAGGATAAACTTCCCTGCAGTTCAGAAGAGGACTTCTCAGAAGTCCAGGAAGTAAATTCCAAGAAATTTAAGAAAATTTTCCAAGAAACTCTGGAGAGAACTTTTCCTCGCCATTAAGAATGGGATTGATTAGAAAAAGTTTAAAAAGTTAATAAGTTCAGGAAAAAACTTACCAAATGTTTCTGGAAGGTAACGTTGGGTTTGTTAGATGTGAATTTTCAAGAAAATCAGGTTTAGCTGCCAAGAAGTTTATGAGAAAATTTTCCAGAATTTTGGTAAAGAGCTTTGCAGAAGATCAGGAGATAGCTTTCCTGAAATCCAAGAGATAATCACTGACGACGGAGCATTTTTTACAAAAAATATTCATATGACCATAGTTATATTCATTACTTATGACACCATATTAAAATATGTTAAACACCATCGTACCAACCATTCACATCGTACTATGAGCTAGGACACAAACTCATTTAGGAATTACAATTCCTTGGTTTCCATATTACCGCGTTTATGAGATTTGATTGGTGAGAAAACTTCGCTGAAGTTTAGCAGAGAAGCAAAAAAAAATATTTCAAGAAGTTTATCAATATATCAAAGAATTTCGAGGAAATATCAAGAATTTTTCCAAAATTCAGAGAATCCTCCAAAAATAAAAATCCTCGATTCTGAAAAAAAAATCCCACTTAGGGTACTAACTAAGGGATTAGGAAAAAATGTGAACGCTTTACCAGAAGGTCAGCGAAATCGGTGAAGTGAGATTGCTCATTGCATATCTATACAGCAACCTTTAAATGTTAAATGTTAAAAGCAATAATGCGTAGTATCGTCAGGCCTAAATTATTTGGTGATAACTAAATGATAACGCTTATTCTGAATCATCTTTGAAATAGATATCGTCATTTGTTCACATAATAATAATAACAGCGTCTTAATGAAATTTTCTGAATATCAAAAGCATAAGTGTAATTCACAAAACATGAGTGAAAAATGTAAATACTTATTCTTTGACCGTTTGAAATGAGACCTTTATTGATGAAAGTCCTGAATTATTGCAGGTTGTAATATTTCAATAACATTTAAAATAAATGAACACTACAGTTAACTGTCAAGTTCTATTGCCAACCCCTGAGTGTGGAAAGGAATAAGCGGACCTACGAAAAAACTGGAACCAAGGATCGTCAGCTGCGCAGCAAGGCGTTGAGGTGCGTTAAAGCCAAACCCGGCCTTTCGATCCGATATGTGGCCAGAAGGTGCAACACCAACTTTCAAACTGTACGGAACATCCTTGTCAGGGACGTTGTTCTAAGCCAGAAAACATCCAAATCGGCAAATGAAGCAGACATTTCGTGGCCAAAAAGCGTGCAAGGCTCTTGTACGACCGAGTTTTGACGAAACCCAAGGGCTGCACTTTGATCGATGGCGATGTCCCGCACCGTTTGAAAGTTGACGTTGTACCTTCTGGCCACATCTCGGATCGAAAGACCGGGGTTGGCTTTAACGCACCTCAACGCCATGCTGCGCAGCTGACGATTCCTGGTTCCAGTTTTTTCGTAGGTCCGCTGATTCCTTTCCACACTCAGGGTTTCCTTGTAGGTTTTGAGCACTTGACAAACTGTTGTTTTCGGCATCTTCAGCACTTAGCAAGCTTGGAACCCGACCACTCCGGATTTTCCAGGTATTTGTGCACAATATTCTTTCTTCTTTCGAGGTTCCATTTGACGTTATTTCTGAACGCCATCGACTACTTAGATCAAACTTGCACCAGTTATTCTCTATAGAAGTGTAAACAAACCACTGCCAAAGATTTTTGATTCTCAACACGAGAGACGTGCTGCAGACTATTCCGATTATTTAAAATACATTAATGGTTATCTGTAAATTCAAACTGCGTGCAGTGTTCAACCAACTTTTGGATGTCTCCTGTTGTTTACATTCAAATTAAACTGATGTTGTCATTTTTTCAATATTTCGCACGGAAGTTTGAAAATGCATGGTCATTCTCCCGAGCAAAGAAAACGGATTGTGCACTAACGGTGCACCGTCAGTGCTCTTTCGATCAGGAAATTGGCTAAGGAAGAAGGTGTGAGCGTCGGAGCAGTTCAAGCCGCATTACGGAAGTATCAACAACAGTGCTCTTTCGTCGTTCGATTCCCCGAGACGAGGTGGAAAGCCCGGTCCTGCTGACCCTACAATCGACAGAAAGGTTAGGGACTATTTCAAGTGTCATCCTTCAGCATCAGACCGAGATGTGGCGAAAAGGCTAAGTACTTCGGCGACTAATGTTATGCGTGCCAAGGAGAGAATTGGCCTGCAGACTCGTCGGAAGCAGAAGTAGTCAAAACGAAGCACCCAACAGGCTAAATCTGTGAAACCGAGAGCTCGAAAGCTGTATGACAAACTGCTGACCAAAAACTCGGACTGTGTTATCATGGACGATGAAACCTACATAAAGCTTGCTTCAGATAGAATTGGAACAAAAACAATTGCCTGTATTTCAGTTATTTATTATTGAATTCAAGATCTTTTTTTATACAAATGTAGCATTTTTTTCACTTTTAAGAAAAAATACGGATAAAATTATTCGTCACGGTTTCGAAAGAATTCTCGATGTTTTCCTGTAACACGGCTCATTAGGCGGCGCACACCTTCTTCGTCCATCGTTTTAGCTATCTTATTCCACCAGGTCTTCATCTGATTGATGTCTTTGACAACCTTCCCCTTTGCCTTGAGTCTCTTCATGATTGCCCAGTATTTCTCAATAGGGCGGAACTGGGGGCAGTTGGGTGGGTTAAGGTTTTTCGGAATAACCTGGACCCCTTTCTCTGCATACCATTCTTGAACGACTTTGCTGTAATGACAGCTTGCCAAATCTGGCCAAAACATTACGGGATGGTCGTGGGATCGAATGAACGGTAAAATTCGTTTTTGGAGACACTCTTTTTGGTATAGTTCCGACGTCATTGTCTTATTTGTAACGAAAACTTTCGTTTTTTTTTTGCCACAGCTGCAAATGCCCTTGCCAAATCATGAATTTTCGTGCAAATTTGTCGGCAAAAACAAATTTAAATTTGGCTGGAACATCCCCATTTTTGACCTGGGATTTGCCCGAAGTCAGCCTTGACATAGGTTTCATCGTCCATCAGAAGACACCCGTCGAACTTGGTCAGCACCTGGTCGTATAGCTTCCGAGCACGGATTTTGGCCACACTATTCTGTTTTATGGTCCGATTTGGCTGTTTGCTAGCTCGATACGACTTGATTCCTTCCCGGAGTCGAGTTCTCCTCACGGTACTATGGGCAGTACCGAATTTTCTGGCCAAATCACGGTCCGACAGATTGGGATTCCTCTTAATCGTCTTCAAAATCTTACCACGCAGTTTCCGGTCGACAGTTCCACTCCGACGATTGGCTTGAGGCTTCCGAATCGTCGTCAATGTTTCCTTATACCGTTTGATAACGCGCCATACGGTATTTCTGGGCAATTTCAGCTGTTTAGCTAGCCTAGATGCAGACCACAATGGATTTTCCAAATAACTGGGCACAATTTTTTCCCTTCTTTCGGCTTCCATGTTGATTGTTTACAAAGTACAGTCGATTTGCGGAATGTCAAAAATACATACGTGAAGCTGACAAAATTCCCGACACGTGGGCGCCATGAACTTCCAATTCTGTCCACCAGGAGCGCCACAATATGAGCAAAAGTTTGTTCCAATTCTATATGAAGCAAGCCTTAAACTCGATTTTAAAACTCTTTCGGGAGCACAGTTTTATACATTATCGAAGGAAAAGGATGTTCTTAGATCAGTGAAAGCCATTTACACCGAAAAATTCGGCAAGAAAATAATGGTGTGGCAGGCCATTTGCGGATGTGGAAAAAATATCTCGTCCATTCATTACGACAGACACAATGAATGAAAGTAGGTTGCTACCCTTGATCAAACAGCATAACAATCCTTCGATCTTTTGGCCTGATCTTGCTTCCTGCCATTACTCTAAATATGCACTAGAGTGGTACAAATGGAACAATGTCGTATTTGTACCAAAGGCGATGAATCCATCAAACTGCCCAGAGAATTGCCCTATCGAAACTTTCTGGGCTTTGACGAAGGCGAAGCAGGGAAAACACATGAAACCAGCGGATAGTGTTGAAAAATTTAAGAAAGATTGGCCAAAAGTGGTGAAAATCGAAGGAGAAAGCACTGTGCAGAAGCTTATGAGTAGTGTTAAGGGAAAAGTTAGAGAACTTGCATGCCCTACGAAAAATCAAGCAAATTGAAATGAAGACAGAAAGAAAATATTGTTATTCACTATGTTTGAGAATAAAATAATCAAAAATCACAGTATGGTCTTTTTTGTTTGTGAAAGAAAGTGTATTTCTATTTTTTGGAACAGTCTATAGTTTGCATGAAAGTACTAAGGGTTTCAAAAGTTTAACCCTCTTTGTTTACAAAATCAGATGCGTCTGTATGAAAAAATACTCGAGAAATCTTGTTTAAAAATACTTCTGTGACAAAATTACCATATCCTTAACTTCGTGCCTGTGGTATTTGGTATTCATTCAATCAATCGTTAGGCTAATTACGATTCTCCTTCCGTGTCCTTGCAGATATGGCGTTGCCTTAGTTGGTGTTAGACCGGCCGAGTTACCTGAGTTCTACGAGGAGACGATTCTGCTGAATCCGGGCCCTCGACATATCATGAAGAAAGACGACACCTGCTACTACATGAGCATCACTAAAGAGGAAAATTCCGCCTTCGTAGTCAATCAGAACCAAACCCAAAGCCCCGACCAGCCTCCGAAGGAGGGTAAGTCAGAACATGTAGCACTCGCACCTAGCATTGTTAGTCTGTAGTAAGTTGTATGTTTGAGTTGGTTCCCGGGTTTGCTCCAGCATCGTGTTTCTCTAGCAAACACACTGTTGTTCATTGGGAACGAAACAAAACACTAACCTAACCGTTAGAGATTGCTCCACAAACATATGTACTCCGGCTTTTTTGTTCTGCCCCCACCACAAAAACCGGATTGTACCACACGAAAGGAAAACTTGACACTGTACTCGGAAAACCATCACAAACATTCACACCCTGCCCCAATCAAATTCACCACGTACGGTTAACGTCTTCACCCCTTTCATAGAAAAGTTTCAACAACCTACCACCATCATCAACCGAAAAAAAAATAACAAATCACAAAAGTATACCACCTCTTTCCGCCTTCCCTGAAAATCCCATTTTCGCAAGCTACAGCTTTCAATGTGAGTTTTTGTACGGTTAGCAACACAGACAGAATTTCTTTCGAAAATCGAGAGCCACAACTCCGTAGAAAACCACCACCACAACAACAACAACAACCACAGTCAAGATCAATATTCGATGTTTCACTCTCTACAGGCTGCTGCCAGGCTGTGTAGTCTGTACATATGATGTTGGAGCTCATGATGGTGATTTTGTTCGCTTTCTGTAACATTACTTCTCATCCTACTGTGGGTCAAGGTTTTCATTTTTTGTTTTTTTTTTTTTTGGGAATCGATCGATTTCCTACCATCGAAATTAAATGCACATGGTCTCTGAAGCACTTCATCACATCTTCAAACCTCTCCTGAAAAGTCAAATCCTACTACACATTAGCCATATTCGAAAACAATCAACCGTATTACTTTTTTTCCGTTGATTTTAAAACAGTACCGCCAATCATCAATAACAACTGCAACAACAACAACAACAATCACCATCACAGTACGACTGCTAGTAACGATCCACCGCACATGGCCCCAGTGCCTTCGGTCTGCGTTCGAGTGCCTCATAGTCCGAGCTTGAACTCGGCCAACTCAGACAGTCCCGGGTCGCCGCGGTGCACTGCTAGTGGCACACAATTCTCCCCTTTCCCTGCCGCCAGCATCGTGCTGGACAGTGGCAGCTGCGACGTCACGACACTGGCCGTGCGTGAGTGTGACACCCGACAGAAGCTGCATGGTTTCGGAAAATTATCCAATCTCTCTTTTTTTTCAACTCTCCTTCAATCTCTCTTTCTCTCACACTATTTCCTGTTTTCCTAAATTTTTTGATCTGGTACTGAAACTTTTGTTTTTGATACTCGCTTGGGGACAGCTTCAAACGATCTCATCATGTTCAGAAACACCTGCGATGATGCTTTGAAATCGGCGCGAATCCCATACTGGTTGCCAGCTAGGAAACATTTCTCAACCCAAAATTCAATGCAGTATGGGAATCGTCTGGTTTGAAAGCCCCCCCAATTTGACAAACACTTCACTTGGTCCCCATCGCTACAGAAAACAGTTACTTCTCAACAAACTAACCAACCGGTTGAAAGCCATGAGCGATCACACAAACAAGCACAGAAGCTTTGTCCGTCTGCAGTCCATGCATCGAACTCGAAATGTCTGTCTATCTTTCCCCGCTGGTCCTGGATTGTCCCGAAAGTAGTTCGATTTCCTTTTGTATCCACAAATTTGTTCTCCACTTCTAAAATGCATGTTTTTTTTTCTTATCTCTAGAAGATTAGATAGCTTAGAGCAGTTTGTCCCGTAGCGTGTAGTTGATTCAATTAGCTTTCTCGCACACCGAATGGTTTCCATGCACACAGTCACAACCACACACTCGCACACACAACAACCCACACACTGACAATTCAATGGTGAACGGTTCTTGAAACCGAAAGCAACACAAAGTCACTTCCATTTGTGACCACCAACTGCACCACCATCCACCACTTCCCTTAACCATAACCCCCCCTCCATACAATCAAACCCCCCTTGGTAGAACAGTTACTGTTGTTATCGTAGAACAGATCTCCATATCGGAAAATTGTCCGATTCCAGATGCGGATGCGTAAGTGCCAGAGGGTGATTATTATTTTTTTGGTTCCAGTGAATTTCACAAACGGATTGAGCCAATTGTCAATTAAACGTGCGTTATCACGTTTGTTTTGCTTTCGATTTCGATGTTGTTTTCGGAAATCGCGATGGCTGTTAAGTGACCATCGGTCATCGTCGGAAGCGGCGGAGTTGGGTAGGAGTACATCGGACGCAATCGAGTGGAAAATCAATCAATTTCAACTGTCCGACGGGTGCGACTGGATCAAGTGACGGGGGTCGGAGGGGTAGTCGGTTAATTGTTTGGTTGAAACTTTTCCTGCACGGTGGTTGATACAATTGGTGGAATTTGTTTAATAAGTAATGCACTGGAAAGCACTGGAGGATAACTTGAAATCGGGGTGGGAATATTTAGTTCAGTAGCAGATGTGTACTAGGTATCACTCTTAAGCCAGATAATGTCATTCGATTTATTTTGAGGTGAAAATTCGAACAAACGTGTTAATTCAGATAATCAGAAATCCAGAAATTCACAAGTTCAAAATATGCATGAATTAAAAAATTCAGATATTCAAAAATTCAGGAACTCAGAAATTCAGGAACTCAGAAATTCAAATATTTAAAAATTTAGAAACTCGCACCATTTAAAATTCGAAAATTCAGAAATTCAGAAGCTACGGAATTCAAAATTTCAGAAACTCAGAACTCCAAAAATCAAAAATTTTGGAATTTCAAAATTCAGAAACTCAGGAATTCTAAAACTGTAAAATTCAGAGGTTCAGAAGACTGGGAATTTAGAAATTAAGAAATTCAGAAATTCAGAAGAACCGATATCTATGACTACACGCATTCGATATAAGAATAAATTCGAATTAAGATTTTGAAACAAACACGAATTCGCCAATTCTGCAGTTCACATATTCAGACATTCAAAAATCGAAAATTCAGAATATGAGAAACTCAGATGTCCTCAAATTCATGACATCAAAAAATTATGAATCCAGAACGTCAGAAATAAAGAAATAAAGAAATTCAAAATTTCAAATGTTCGTAATCAGACACCAACAAATTCTGAAGTTCAGATATTCAGCAATTCAAAAATTCATAGCTCCAGAAATTCACAAATTAAAAAATTTCAGCAATACTAAAAACTCAGAAATTAAAAATTCAAAGATTCGAAAACTCGAAACATAAAAAATTTGGAAATACAAAAGTAATTGAATTTATAATTTCATAAATATTCAAATTCGAAAGTTTTTAAATTCGGGCTTTCAGAAATCTTAAATTCGGAAACTCATAAATAGAGAAATTCAGATATTCATAAATACAGGAATTCACAAATTCCGAAGTTCTGAAATCAGGAAATTCCAAAAATTCAGAAAATCAGATGTCCAGAAATTCAGAAATCAAAAATTTTGGAATTCGTAGATCCAGAAATTCAGGAAATCAGAAATTAAGGAATTGAGAGATCCAGTGATAGAGAAAATCAGATATTTTCAGTTAATTGTTTGGCTGAAACTACACTACACGGTGGTAAGTGGAATTGATGGAAGTTCGCTTAATAAGTAATGCACTGGAAAGCACTGGATGACAACTTGAAATTGGGGTGGGAATATTTAGTTCATAGCAGATGTGTATTTGAACTAGGTATCAGGTGTTAAGCCAGATTATGTAATTCGATTTAATTTTGTTTGAAAATTTGAACAAACGTGTTTCGCATCCTTTCTCGTTCAAGAAATGTGATCTTCAGATATTCAGATATCCAGAAATTCACAAGTACAAAAATTCAGCATTACAAAAATTCATGAATTCAAAAATTCAGGAATTCATAAATTCGAAACATCTGATATTGAAACAATCAGAAACTCGCACCATCTCAAGTTCAAAAATTCAGAAATTCAGATGTTGAGGAATTCAAAATTTTAGAAATTCAGAGGTCCAGGAATTCATAAAATGTAAAATTCAGAAATTCAGAAACTAAGAAATTTAGAAATTCAGAAACACAAATATTCTGAAATACTCATACACAAATTTGATATGCGCATTAACTCGAATTGAGATATTCATAAATAAAGGAATTCGCAAATTCTGAAGTTCAGATATTCAGACATTCAGATATTCAGACATTTAAAAATCAGAATTTCGAATGTCCAGAAATTCAGGAATTAATAACATCAAAAAATTATAAATTCAAAATGTCATAAATGAAAAAATTAAGAAATTCAGAATTTAAGATGCTATTTAATACAGGAATTAATAAATTCTGAAGTTGAGATGTTCAGAGATTCAATAAATCAAAGATCCAGAAATCCAAAATTTCAGCAATAGAAAAACTTCTGAAATCAAAAATTCTAAGATAAAAAGTTTCGAAAAATCAAAAATTCTGAAAGTCAACAGTTTGGGAATTCAGCATTTCAAGAATTAATAAATTTGACCGTTTTTTTGGAATTCAGAAATTCAGAAGTACAGAATTGCAGATGTTGATCAATACAGGAATTCAAAAAATTTTAAGTTTAGAAATTCTGATTCTGAAAATTCAGAAATTCAGAAATCTGCAACTTAGAAATTCTTAAATCCTGATATTTCAAAATTCTGAAATTCCAAAATCCAGATATTTAGAAATTAAGAAATCATGAAATTAAGATATTAAGAAATTAAGAAATTAAGAAATTAAGGAATTAAGAAATCAAGAAATTAAGATACATATTAAGAAATTAAGAAATAAAGATAATAAGAAATTAATAAATTAAGAAATCAAGAAATTAAAAAATTATGAAACTAAGAAATTCAGAAATAAAGAAATTAAGAAATTAAGAAACTAAAAAATAAAGCTATAAAGAAATTAAGACATTAAGATATTAAGAAATTATAAATTAAAAAAGAAATTAAGAAATAAAGATATAAAAAAATTAAGAAATTAAGAAATAAAGAAATCAAGAAATTAGTAAACTAAGAAATTAAGAAATTAAGATATTAAGAAATTAAGATATTAAGAAATTAAGATATTAAGATATTAAGATATTAAGATATTAAGAAATTAAGAAATTAAGCAATTAAAAAATTAAGAAATCAAGAAATTAGGAAATTGAGAAATTAAAATGTTAAGAAATTAAGAAATCAAGAAATTAAGAAATTAAGAAATTAAGAAATTAAGAAATTAAGAAATTAAGAAATTATGAAATTAAGAAATTAAGAAATTAAGAAATTAAAAAATTAAGAAATTAAGAAATTAAGAAATTAAGAAATTAAGAAATTAAGAAATTAAGAAATTAAGAAATTAAGAAATTAAGAAATTAAGAAATTAAGAAATTAAGAAATTAAGAAATTAAGAAATTAAGAAATTAAGAAATTAAGAAATTAAGAAATTAAGAAATTAAGAAATTAAGAAATTAAGAAATTAAGAAATTAAGAAATTAAGGAATTAAGAAATTAAGAAATTAAGAAATTAAGAAATTAAGAAATTAAGAAATTAAGAAATTAAGAAATTAAGAAATTAAGAAATTAAGAAATTAAGAAATTAAGAAATTAAGAAATTAAGGAATTAAGAAATTACGAAATTAAGAAATTAAGAAATTAAGGAATTAAGAAATTAAGAAATTACGAAATTAAGAAATTAAGAAATTAAGAAATTAAGAAATTAAGAAATTAAGAAATTAAGAAATTAAGAAATTATAAAATCAAGAAATTAAGAAATTAAGAAATTAAGAAATTAAGAAATTAAGAAATTAAGAAATTAAGAAATTAAGAAATTAAGAAATTAAGAAATTAAGAAATTAAGAAATTAAGAAATTAAGAAATTAAGAAATTAAGAAATTAAGAAATTAAGAAATTAAGAAATTAAGAAATTAAGAAATTAAGAAATTAAGAAATTAAGAAATTAAGAAATTAAGAAATTAAGAAATTAAGAAATTAAGAAATTAAGAAATTAAGAAATTAAGAAATTAAGAAATTAAGAAATTAAGAAATTAAGAAATAAAAAATCAAGAAATTAAGAAATTAAGAGATTAAGAAATTAAGAAATTAAGAAATTAAGAAATTAAGATATTAAGATATTAAGAAATTAAGATATTAAGAAATTAAGAAATTAAGAAATTAAGAAATTAAGAAATTAAGAAATTAAGAAATTAAGATATTAAGAATTTAAAAAATTAAGAAATTAAGAAATTAAGAAATTTAGCAATTCAGAAATTTAGAAATTTAGAAATTTAGAAATTTAGAAATTTAGAAATTTAGAAATTTAGAAATTAAGATATTAAGATATTAAGAAATTAAGAAATTAAGAAATTAAGAAATTAAGAAATTAAGAAATTAAGAAATTAAGAAATTAAGAAATTAAGAAATTAAGAAATTAAGAAATTAAGATATTAAGATATTAAGATATTAAGAAATTATAAATTAAAAAAGAAATTAAGAAATAAAGATATAAAAAAATTAAGAAATTAAGAAATAAAGAAATCAAGAAATTAGTAAACTAAGAAATTAAGAAATTAAGATATTAAGAAATTAAGATATTAAGAAATTAAGATATTAAGATATTAAGATATTAAGATATTAAGAAATTAAGAAATTAAGCAATTAAAAAATTAAGAAATCAAGAAATTAGGAAATTGAGAAATTAAAATGTTAAGAAATTAAGAAATCAAGAAATTAAGAAATTAAGAAATTAAGAAATTAAGAAATTAAGAAATTAAGAAATTATGAAATTAAGAAATTAAGAAATTAAGAAATTAAAAAATTAAGAAATTAAGAAATTAAGAAATTAAGAAATTAAGAAATTAAGAAATTAAGAAATTAAGAAATTAAGAAATTAAGAAATTAAGAAATTAAGAAATTAAGAAATTAAGAAATTAAGAAATTAAGAAATTAAGAAATTAAGAAATTAAGAAATTAAGAAATTAAGAAATTAAGAAATTAAGAAATTAAGAAATTAAGAAATTAAGAAATTAAGAAATTAAGAAATTAAGAAATTAAGAAATTAAGAAATTAAGAAATTAAGAAATTAAGAAATTAAGAAATTAAGAAATTAAGAAATTAAGAAATTAAGAAATTAAGAAATTAAGAAATTAAGAAATTAAGAAATTAAGAAATTAAGAAATTAAGGAATTAAGAAATTACGAAATTAAGAAATTAAGAAATTAAGGAATTAAGAAATTAAGAAATTACGAAATTAAGAAATTAAGAAATTAAGAAATTAAGAAATTATGAAATTAAGAAATTAAGAAATTGAGAAATTAAGAAATTAAGAAATTAAGAAATTAATAATAAAACGAAATTGGAATTTCATTTGGAAATTTGGAAATTTGGAAATTTGAAAATTTGAAAATTTGGAAATTTGGAAATTTGGAAATTTGGAAATTTGGAAATTTGGAAATTTGGAAATTTGGAAATTTGGAAATTTGGAAATTTGGAAATTTGGAAATTTGGAAATTTGGAAATTTGGAAATTTGGAAATTTGGAAATTTGGAAATTTGGAAATTTGGAAATTTGGAAATTTGGAAATTTGGAAATTTGGAAATTTGGAAATTTGGAAATTTGGAAATTTGGAAATTTGAAATTTGGAAATTTGGAAATTTGGAAATTTGGAAATTTGGAAATTTGGAAATTTGGAAATTTGGAAATTTGGAAATTTGGAAATTTGGAAATTTGGAAATTTGGAAATTTGGAAATTTGGAAATTTGGAAATTTGGAAATTTGGAAATTTGGAAATTTGGAAATTTGAACCGATAAACCGAGGGTAAAATGACCTCATCGTTTCACGCTTTGGGCCAAGGAGGTGGTGGAACCGGCCAAACGGTGCAAAAGTACCTGGGCAAGATAGACATTGTTTTGCGCAACATTCCGGGTGGACGATTCCTGCGAAGATCTTCACGAAAGATTCTTTACAAATAAATCCTGATTGAAGATGAAAAATCAACAAAGATCCAGTCGATATATTCCTGATGAAAGATCCTGGACGGAAGGGTCCTGAAAGAAGATTTATGACGGAACGATTTGAAGGAATATTCTTGACGAACGATTCTTAACGATGGATATTAGATCAAGTGGGCCTCGCGATCAAGTGGTTAGCGGCGTCATTCAGACGATTGATTGCCATGCAGTGAGGGTTCGATTCTCGCTCCAGCCTGTGGAACAATTCGAAATACGAAAATGTCCATACTATTCCACAGGGGTTTAGGTAAAGTTGTCCGTAGTAATTCGCTCTATGTTCAATGTTCAGGAGGTACAACCTCGAGTTAAAGACGGTATGGATGTCTTTTAACTCAAAATTTGTAACGGAAAACTTCTGATGGAAAATTCGAAATTGAAAATTACTAAAGAAAGATTTCTTTTGGAAGACTTAGTCTTCCAAGCACAGAGGATTTTTTACGAAACATTTGGAATGGAAAGTTAATGATGGAAGATTTTTAACGAAATACAACATGTTTCGTGCTGCAAAATTTAAATTGATCACTACGGAATGCTCCTGAAACTAGATTCTAGACAGAATAATATTCAATAAAAATTGGTGACGGAAGATGGCTGAAGAAAACTGTTGAACGGAAAATGCTGACATCAGATTCTAAATAAAATATTTCCTCCTTAGAGAAAAATGTCTGAGGGAAGATTCATGATGAAAAATTTCTTGTTAGAGATTTCTTACGAATGGCTTCTGCAGGGAAATGTCTGACGTAAGATTTCTTTGGGGCAATTCATGATGAAAAATCGATGACGTAAGATTTTCTTTGGAATTTGTTTTATTCCTAACAACAAATCATAACGTAATATTCAAAGCGATTCGTCAAGATACATTCCTGACGGTAAGATCCTTCTCGAAATATTTCTGTTTAATTCTTAGTTCAAGGTTTTCAGCTAATTATTTCTGAAAAAAAAGTATTACAGGAATATCTTTTGCTGAATATATCTGAACTAGATTAATAACAAAATATTCCTGAAGAAAAATTTCTGACAAAAATACTTGCTGCCACAGCGTCATCGATTGAACTGGCAACCCGGTTGACAGGATATCACGCGGCGAGCGGCCAGTCTATGCTGAGTGATCTCTAAAGGGTGTCCACGATGAAATTGCCACACTATGAAATTGCTCTAACTTTTTAACCGTTGGGTAGAATTTAATGAAAATTTGGGTGGATTTAGTTCATAGTGCATTATTTACATCCTGTGAGTTTTAAAGTCCTGTGATCAAAACTCGCGGAAATGGAGTCGAAAGAACAGCTCGTGCGTGGTAAAATCTTGCGCATTCATCACGAGAACAAGGATCTCTCGCATCGTTCCATCGCTAAAACGTTGGGAATCGCGAATTCCACGGTGTCGCGAGTGATTAAGCGGTTCGAGGAACGGTTGACCACCGATCGGAAGCCCAGAAGTGAAGGAAAAAGTATTCCGTACAACACCAAAAATCACAACCGCGTAGTTGGGGCCTTCAACCGAAATCCGAACGCCTCCGTTCGGGATGTGGCTAAGAAGCTGCCAAAACTAAGGCTGGGCTTCGAACGTTCAAGGTACAAAAGGCCCCTAATCGCGACGAGAAGCAGAACAAGTCCGCCAAAACCCGTGCCAGGAAGTTGTACCTCAACATGCTGACGAAAGTTGAATGCTGCATCATGGACGACGAAACATATGTGAAGGCCGACTTCAAACAGATCCCCGGCAACCTGTTTTTCACGGCCAAGGATAAGTTCAGCGTTCCGGAGCATGTCCGCACTCAGAAGATGTCCAATTTTGCGAAGAAATTCCTGGTTTGGCAAGCCATCTACACGTGCGGGAAGCGGAGTGCACCTTTCGTGACCCAGGACACGATGAACGGACAGGTGTATATAAAAGAGTGCCTCCAGAAGCGGCTGCTTCCTCTCCTGAAGGCCCACAACGTCCCAACAATCTTCTGGCCGGATTTGGCCTCATGCCACTACTCCAAGGACGTGCTGAAGTGGTATGCGGACAATAAGGTCAATTTCGTGCCGAAAATGTTCAACCCTCCCAACACTCCGGAGCTCCGCCCCATCGAGAAGTACTGGGCGATTATGAAGCAGCACCTTCTTAAACGACCTAAGGTAGTGAAGACAGTCGAGGAACTGAAGAAAGTATGGGTTTACATGCAAAAAACGGTTGATTCACAGGTTGTGCAGAATCTTATGGCCGGGGTTAAGGCCAAGGTGCGGGCATTTGACACTTCATAGTCTGCAGATGTCAGTCTTCTTACTTTTTTCATGAAAAGTGCTCCATCGGTCGTTTGGCCCAAGCTGTCTTTGAAAGCACCAAATCGAATTCTGACAATTCTGCTACAATAATTTGATGCACTGTTCAGCATTTATCGATCCTCGGATTTGCCCTAATTTCACATGCGATTTGCATCATGGGCGTTTACGTTAATATAACGACAGTTCCTTACCGAGGTCCACTCAAATGTGAGACTTAGCTTTCGGTTTTGTGCTTGTAGCTCACGGAATTGCTTCCGATATTCTTCGATCACAAAATTGCAGTGATTCCATCTTCAGCTTTGTTCCTCTGGGCGTTTTTGGGATATCGTTTAATCCTCGTGTCAGCATCCGTTGCCATATGTCCTCGGACTTGCATATTGTGTTAAATGAAATATTTTTCTTCGCAGCTAGACAAGCAAGCACTGCGTCAAGGGGGGAAGTTCTCGAAAAATATTTGATAATGGAGGACTTTTTCGCACGTGAGGTTTAAGCTTGCTCTATTCTTACACTATTTTCGAACTTCATTATGAAAACTAGTAGAAAAACTTATTCGAACAAAACTTCAACGACAAGGAAGTGAAACGAACTGTAAACAATGAGAGCAAAAACGAAGTGACAGTTGATTCAGGCAACGTTGCCATGGTTATGAAAGAATCTCGGTTTATTTCTTTTACGCTCTCTACGTTGTGGTGACTCTCTTCACATTTAATTTCGCCCACTCTTTCTTTTTAACTTTGTTAATGAGCGGTGTCAGTGATCAATTTATCAACGTCTAGGTCAATCCATGAGACTGTGGTTTCATGTGTGTGCGTACAATAGGCAGAAAATAACATCTTAGGGGAGGTAAGTTATGGATAGATTCATTAATGGATTTGAATTGGCACACAATTTTAATCTGACTCGTTCCACAAACTGAACGAAATCCGAAAATAAACATCCAATCGTGACTACTCTATCCATCCACTCCAATTGACATCCGATTATGGCTCATTAATAAATGAGCAGGCAGCAAATATTTGCCTTCGCCGAGGCTGCCTTGTTAGTCTTCCGAATGTTAAGTCATACACATGAAATGTTTCAATAATTGATTAACTGAACTGCTGGAACCAACATACATTTTTTTCCCGCTTTCATGCCTCGCATGACTGGTCGTTTCATGTTCGTTATTAACAAATTTTCGCCGTACCCTTCATCGTGCCATTATTAATCATCATGCTGCACCTCTTTTCCTCAGCACGCGAATCCGATCACCGGCGGCTCTAGTCGATGACGTTAATAATAAATTTAAAAATAATAAACACGAAATACGCCTGTCAGCAGATTTTTAATCCTTATCACCACCCACGCACTTACGCATAGCCCAAGCGAAAATGAAAACAATCGCAATTCGCTGGAATCGATCAATTTTCAAGCGGAAAGCAATTTTAAATCATGGCATCCATTCATTCCCAATTACCTCGCAATCTGTCTAACCGGCCGTGATTTTCAATTTCCCACCACCCGCTCCGTAGCCACCTACACCGAGAGTACAGCCCACCCTGCCAATACGACGGGTTCCAACGCCAATGCCATCACGGTGTCCGATTCGAAAACGAACCTCAAGGAGCTTTCCACGCCGGCCACCACCCAATCCACGCTGGGACCACCGGCCATCACGACGGCCAATCATCTGGAGATTCCGAGCAACAACAATCCCAACCTGCTCAGCCCGGACATCCTGAACCAGCGAAGAGGTGAGTCATTTTTTTTTTTTTTGTCTGAGTTCTCTTTCAAGCGGGTGTACTGATGAGAGGGTTTCTATTGTCAGGGAGTCGGAGGCCTTCGATACTGCCGGTGCCGGATATGTTCACGTCGTCTTCGTTCAGCATATCGGGCGAGGACGGAATCGACGGGGAGGATAACGAAAGCGACGACGAGCTGGACGATGACGTTCCGTGGCGGTCCCCGTCGGAGAAAATCGCGTAAGTATGACGCTTGGAAATGGGGGTTGGTTTCGGGTTATTGAGGGGTGGTGTTGGTCACATTTATTAGGGGATAAGAAAGCGGTGTTCACCGTGGTTGACGGTCTACTAACGGCGAGGACTTCAATACAAAAACAATAGAAACAGTTGACTTAGAGATAGATCATTCATTTTCATCAAATCCCTGTTTGTAAATATGTCATTTGATTGTTCATCATTATTTGTATGTTTGCTGGCTATTATGCATTGATCGATTAATTTAAACAGATTAAAATGAGTTTTTACTAAATGTTAACAAGGAGTTCATGAGTCTTCAGCGCTGAACATCTAACAAATGCTTGAATAGAGTGTGACTAATGTATGTTTAAGATTTTAACATGATTGGCCGAAGAAGATTTACTTGATCCAGTCTCTAATTCACTGACTTCGTCCATTGCCGATCTTCTACAGAGATCCTTCAAAAATGTGGGTACCCTGTAGAAGATCGGCACTGGCTGGAAACAAATTGAAAAAGTTGAAGCTTACAGCCAGAGTCATACAATTTCAATTTCAATTGAAATCCAAGTGACATTGCTAACACCATCCTGCTTTATTAAGTTTTATTAAAGTTTTATGGAAGCCACTTAAAATCAATTTGGTTTTATTATGGCACCAAGAGGTGCCAATAGGTTTCATATTTTAGTCAGGTTTTTGAGAACCTACACAGCTTGTTTACAACGGTCTTAAAACCTTGTTTTTCAAATTCCTTTTACTCCTATCAAAGGTTTTATTTCGACTTTATCTGTATTGAAATGCCGTTTTAGGACTCATTGATATTATCTTATTATGGTCAGTTGAAAAATCATTTTAAAACCATGTTGCCTCCAGTAAATGAATTAAACGGAAAATTGGCATTGAAGGAAGTCACCAAAAGACCAAATAGTTTTATAATAGTCATTGCGAAGATAATTTAGCTTTATGGCAGAATTGCGATTTTTTCCCAATCGCCATATTGAAATATAAGAAATAATTTAATTTAAAAAAAATAAATGCATTAAATTTTCAATGGTACGCAAATAAACTGTAGATTCTGGACTAATTTCGGCATTCTTTTAGATAATCTCATCCAATTCTAAGCACTTTTCAGGAAATTCGAGATTTATTTATCTAATATTTGTATTTGTTTTAATTTGATTTATGTTGTTGTAAATTCACATAATTTCCGAGGCGCATTAAGTTTCGGCTCTTATCGTGCCAATATTCACCATAAAAATAAATGCGCATATAATTTGGAGCAAAATACGCTGTCACGGTGCACCGCACATTGGCACAATTCTGAAAAAAGACGGTCAAAAACATGTTCACCCTTTTTTCATCATTTTATCGACTAGGTGTCTTCAGAAGAGTTGCTCAAAATTTTATTTCGCATCTTTCGAAAAAACACGCCGAACCTTTCATAAGGGCTTAACTACACTTTCAAATTCTAACTTTTTTCAACTACGAGATAACGGGTTGTTGTCTTCGACAAAGTTGTAGGGCAAGTAATGTTAAGAAAAGTTGCTAAATACTTTAAGTTTCTAGAGCCTAACGTTAAAGAAATAGAATTGATTTTCTTTCAGCACTACCTTAAAACCGGTTTTTTTAGAAAATTAGTACTCTGTTCAAATTTGACGATTTCAATATATTCTAAGAAATTGTAGGAATTATTAAAATACACACTTCAATGCTCTCTGGTGACCACATTTTGATATATGGTGATTCAAGTGTCTGTGTGACGTCATAATCGACCACCTTAAAAAGGGTGGGTGGGTCCTGGCGGGATCTTAAACAGACTGTATTTGAAAGATTATCTTATGAATTCTTATTCCTGAAATTTTCAGCATTGAGTACTGAAGGGTACCTAGTAAAACCTCAGTTTGAAATAGTACAGGTTATAAGGCAATTTATGTGTCACATGTGACGTAATGTTCAACAAACTAAAAAAATATTATTCGGGTCCTCGCGGCGTCTCAAATCGATTGTATTTGTAAGATTATCTTATGAACTAGTAATCCTGAAATTTTCAGCCTCGGGTACCAAAGGGTACCTGGTTAATTTTTAATACAAAATAGTTTAGTAGAAGAAGAGAACTAATTCCTACAATTTCTTAGAATATATTGAAATCGTCAAATTTGAACAGAGTACTAATTTTCTCAAAAAACCGGTTTTAAGGTAGTGCTGAAAGAAAACCAATTATATCTCTTTAACGTTAGGCTCTAGAAACTTAGTGTATTAAGCAACTTTTCTTAAAATTACTTGCCCTACAACTTTGTCGAAGACAACAACCCGTTATCTCGTAGCTGAAAAAAGTTAGAATTTGAAAGTGTAGTTAATCCCTTATGAAAGGTTAGGCGTGTTTTTTTTTCGAAAGATGCGGAATTAAAATTTTGAGCAACTCTTCTGAAGACACCTAGTGGATAAAATGATGATAAAAGGGTGAAAATGTTTTTGACCGTCTTTTTTTAGAATTGTGCCAATGTGCGGTGCCCCTATAGACAGTGTAATGAATGAAGACTTCCACCCGTTTGCACTTGTGGCCATCTTGACTAGTCAGCCCAGCTAACTCAACTCTTATTTATCTCAGGATCGGTTTACCGTACTAGAAGAAACTCACCTTTTTCCACCCGACGAAATTTCAACGTAAAACTTTTCTTTCGGTTTATTTTGCAAGAATTGTTTTGCAAGCGTTACGTTAAGAAAACCAAGCCAAAATAATATTCCAAGGACGATTGATTGAATCAGAAAAATGAATTTGATTCTGATTGAATTTATATTAAGAAATGTAGTTTTTAGCTCTTTTAACTCACTGCTCGATGTCTGCTGTTGGCTCGCTGATGCCGCCGTTGATTCCGTCGCTGATATCGCTGTTGCTGATTCCACCGTAGATCTCACGATCTCTTGCTTTTGGATTGCTTCAGAACCGAGTTACTGTTTCGGTTCGAAAGAGGTGCTAGGTCGTGTGTTGACGTACGACCGGTTCAGCGCATCTGAGAAGTGGTTCACCTTCACAATCACTATTGTCTTCGAGAGGAATTAAACTTAACGCCCCGCGACACCTTGCCTAACTTCACGGACAGTTCTTTACCGTGTCGGCTTAAACTTTTAAACCAGAAGACGACCTCTCGGCACACTGAGTTTACTAACTGGCCTCAATTTATTGATGAAGAAATCCAGTATACCACCACGTGGTCACTACTTTTTGCACTGTAAAATTGTTTCTGACGAGTTAAGTCACACTTAGGGCTAAGCCCTCTTAACGTTTTAGTTGAGAATACAACCGGAGGAAGAATTTAAACTTTTAACTGTCCTTTTTCTTTTAAACTTCTAATTCCGGTGAAAATTGCGGATTTGATTCTCACTTGCTGAACTCTTTTCGACACCAATCTTCTTCACTTTCCAGGATACAAGAGCCCCTTACAAAGGATTGAAGTCCCTTATATAGATCACCCAGATTTGAATCTAGGTAGTCACATATCATCATACGATCATCAGGCCATCGATGGCCATCGATCGGGATTTTCTCACTTCGGGTGTGTCGAGCAGTTGGTAGTGTTCTCCGCTACAACACTACTCGAGCAGTAGAGCTGCCTGATTCCCTGCACTAACTGGCGTGTTCGAAATCCCTATCTGCACAACTCCTATCTGACACGTAAAGTTGTGAGCCGTTTCATTTGACGATACATTGCATATTTTTATCGTGCTACTTTTTTGGAATGATTTGTGTTTTCCCAAAATGAAGCGTGACAACGATTCACAAACCTTTACGGCTCAAAAATATTTAAAAATTAAAGGGCATTGGAGTTCATCAATTTGTCATAACATTTAATCGTTTTATATAATTCAAGGAATTCTTGCATTTATTTTACATTTACGTACAATTTTTAGATAAAATGAATGATCAAACTGACACCAAAATATAGAATATAAGGCTGGAACATTTGTCAAAGGTTACAACCGTTATTATAAAAAATAAATGTCCATGAAAACCAAGTACATAGCTTTTGGGGGTAGTTCTGTCCTTCTGAACCAATTCTTAAAAAAATCCCTAGGAGGAATCTCGAGAAATCTTGATTTTAGTTTTTAGCTAAAAAAAATCAAAAAATCCATATTCAAATTAATTAATATCATCAAAATACCTACATGAACGTCCGATAAGTAATCCGAGTCGATTTCAACCAGTTTGTATTTATTTCCGTTATTACAATTATAAATATTTACAACTGACTTAACTCACCAAACTGACTTAAGCACGTTTTTTGTATGGCTTACTGGTTCTAGTTTGGTTTAGGTATTGCTTTCTATGCTTGATCGAATGAAAGGTAAAATACCAATTCAGTGCTGATGCACCACTTAGTAACCGATCATTGTAAATCTGGGATGATTTAGGTGCTCTATACCGCTGCCAAATCTCGTCAAAATCCGAATGAACGGACTCCGAAGCTTGCTCATTATGTAAACCAAGACCTCTTCCGGTGTCTCTGCAGAACTCTGGAACATGATATTTTAAAATATATCCCAGCTACTGGCAAAAGCATCAATTGCTTCTTCAAAACCATGTTCAAGTATGAAAGAAAAACATTTAGCGTACACGTTTTTGAAATTATTCAGAACCTGATAATCGTAACATTATTAAGAAATTGGTTAAAGATTAAGTAGAATACCTTACCGTGACGTAATCCGAAAGATCGGGACTGTCTGCCAAACATTTGGCAGTTTTCAAAAGCACGTGACAGGCTCTACCAGTGAACCCGTATGCCATTTGTTGATGTCTCACCTATGCTTCGTTCACCCACAAATCTACCCAATCTGGTGCTTTTTTCTCGAGAAACTTGAAAATCGTATTGACGACTCCAAGCGTGATGTGCAATGGCGGAGGTGGGCAAAGCTTCAAAATTGTGTCTTCGTTGTTACCGGAAACCAAAGGAGCAGGCACACAGCTTGCGAAGTTTTTTCCTTTTCTTGTGCAATTTTCCTTGATGCTTCCTTTGGTTCTCGAGATGCCATTCGATATGCCAAGTTCACTCTTGGAAGCCTCGCAATATGGACACGGGTTCTTCGAGGAGTGCGCCATTATGCCAATTTTTTTTCCGTTGGCCTATTTCCTCACTTGGTGACAATCACCGACGTCAGGAAGACGACTCCATCACCTGGCCCTACCTAACGACTCATGAATATTAGCCGGGACCGGCTTTACTTCCCTTCCGAAAGAAGACGTGACCAGATTTTTTCGCCTCAGAAAATCCACCGACGTCGACTGGGATTGAACCCAGACCCACTGGGGTGCAAAGTAGCAGTCACGCTTACCACTACACCACCGACGCCGGCTTTATGCCAATTATAATGTTTATAATTTGAGGTCCCCGGCAATCAAATGATCGAGCTCGTGCAGTTTGAGTAAGTCTATCCAAATCGGGGAAATATTGCGGTACTTTTCTGCGAGGTTTGGTGAAAGTGCAATGATGAACGATTTCTTTACAGTGCCATCCTTGAAGTCATTGTCAGATCGATGCTCCGCTAGTGGGGAAATACAGATAAAGTGATCTTGAAAAAGCTCCTACCCCCGTCAATTCCAACTGTCACAAGAAAATCGCCTTCAGCAGTTGGTCTTGAACGCTTAATTCTGTTTATCAGCTCAGGTACATCAGTGCAATATACAACAACCTCATCCGACGAAGATCCTACCTTTCCTGTGATACTAGATAACTGTACTACTTTAAACAAATCCTTAAGCTGTCGGTTCCTTTCCACCAATTTCTCCCGTACTCCAGGTTTGACCTTTACTCCCGATGCGCGAATACTTTTTATCACTCCTAAATAATAGATTACATAACACACACTTTGTTCTAAATAAAGTACTAATTACGCAAGGTTTTCCTCATGCTCAGATTGTTCTCGGCTTTGACCTTAAACAGAGAATCTGCACGTAGATTCTTGAAAGGTCCTGGATGAGAGGTATCCTTCTTGAGTACAGTCCGTTTCCCACGAAGATTACGTAGAATGTACAGGGTGGGGCAGAAAATAATGCGAAAATTTGTTCTATTTCTTTCAAATCCCATTTTCAATTATTATGGTTGACTGCAGGTTTTTCAAACAAGGGTGTGATGTTTTGCAGGCTCGTGCTTCAACATATGCTAAAATCGAATAATCCAACGGATTATGATCTGGACTGCTAGGGAACCACAAATCCTTCGGCCAAAACTTCATGTTATCGTTCAACCATTGTTGGGTTCGATTGAACTTGTGATACGGCGCTCCATCCTGCTGTAGGACAACGTTTTGGTCCTCCGAGAAGTTGGCCTTTACCCAGGGAAGCACTTGGTCCTTTAAAATACCGATATACACTTCGGTATTGATTTTAACTCCAGCATCTATGAAAACAAGCGGCATTTTCAAACCGTTGGATGCCACCAAGCCAAACATCATGACACCAGCCGGATGTTGTGTGCAAAGCGCGGACGTCCGCTTTCCGGCTTCCGCTGCTTAGGACCATCCTGCAGGGATTTTTTTATGCGGTAAACTGTGGCCAAATGGCACCCTACTACCTTGGCAATCTCTTTCGGCTTCTTCTGGGCGAGCAACAAACTGGTGATCACTTCTTTCGCGAACATTCTGACGAATTTTCAATAAAACAAATAGAAAGTTTGGATGCAGCACTTGAAAGTAAACACAAACAAAAACACTTTCGACAGAAATTAGTCACTAGCTACACGAATTAACCCAATACTCAAGTTTGAACATTTTCACATTATTTTCCGCCGCACCCTGTATTTGCCATCTTGAAAAATATGTTTTTTTTTAAGATTACATGAAATTCAAAAAAAAATTTTACAAGGTGTTTCTGGCTTCGAACGCATATAGTCAGCTACTGCCGCATCTGTAGAACTCGACCCCGACGAGGACTCTCCTTTTTTCAGCATGTTTTTCAAATTTGACGTTTGGGTAAACTGAGTGCAACGGTGCCTTTTTCCTCTTCCATATTTGCTGTAGCAAGTTTCACAAATTGCTACCGCCTTAGATCCGCCAACAACCTTCTGTGTCTGGACTGGATCTGGCTCTTCCGCGCTTGAGTTTCTTAGCTTGAAAACCTGGCAAATTGCGTCTACCCTCACGTGTACCGGCTGCGACACAAATTTCACATTTGCACATACCCTGGGATCGCGTGACGATTGAATTTTGGAGATTGTAATTGTAAATCATGGAGATCCTTTTACCTCCCTTGCTATACTCCCCCACAAGCCACGTGGCATATTCCGCAGATGACCGACGGATAAAAGTTTTGTTTGGATTCAAAATCTAGCAGAAACTTTTGGATAACAACTCTTATGCTCGAAGCGACGATGCCTTCGAAAGACGGAATACGCAAACCAGATTTCTGTTTTTTTTTCATGAAGATCCATTTTCACTTTGCACACGCACTTTTTTCACTTAGGCTTTCTGACGTTTATTGCACGAAACATTCAATTGCTGAAGCTTGACGAAGACGTACTTAGTATTTTCAAGATGAGAGACAGATTACGACTCTACCCATTCCGAAGTTCAACCTTTGATTTTGTTCCCTAACTTCAACGAACAATCACCCCTTTTTGAAACTTTAAAATCCGAGTGGATCGGAACCAAAGCCGGTAGTGCGCAATTTGAAGCCTTAAAAAGTCATCATATGATGAGATAGCGCTTCTCTCCAACTGCGTCAAAATCGTGTCCAAACACACGGAACTTAAAAAACCAACAAATCGGGCCACTATTCTGGGTAAATTGACCAACTAGTTGCTGAAGACGTTGTGGGCTGAAGACTGCCTTATATAATAAATATTCGATGGCCTTAAGGAATTTGAATAACAAATTTGAGCAGTCCTATGAAGAAAAAATAATTTTCAGAATGTATCAAGAGCAGCTGATTGTCCTCGCGTCAGATGAGCCATACAACTTGCCCGAGTAACACATCTTCATGATTTTATGTTGAGTAAGCTAACCAAATATACTCATATAAAAGTATTTTCAACCGTTATAGAACTTGTGTGTTGCTTGGATGCCCACCATCGGAGCCATTTATCTTCAAAATCACGTGAAATTGACAGCCAATCTTTTTGTGAATAATATACGTATTTTAAGTAAAGCTGTTATTTCAATTTCATTCCATTTTTGCTGCTCTAAACACCGGTACCAATAATTTAAACCCTCAAAGCAATGAACTAAACCAATTTCCCTGAATTTCTCTTAAGAACTTTCCTGCTCTTCTCAGAAGAACTTCCCTGACCTTCTCAGAAGAACTTTCCTGACCTTCTCAGAAGAACTTCCCTGACCTTCTCAGAAGAATTTCCTTGAACTTCTCTAAAGAACTTCCAGTGAAGAACTTCCCTGAATTTCTGTGAAGAACTGCCCTAAAATTGCTCTGAAGAACTTCCCTGAAAATACTTTCCAGAAATTCCCTGAATATTTTTCCCGAACTTCTCTGAAGAATCATCTGATGTTCTCTGAAGAACTTCCCTGAAGTTCTCTGAAAAACTTAGCCGAAGTTCTCTGCAGAACTTCATTGAAGTTTTCTGAACTTCCCTGAAGTTCCTCCGAAACACTTCCCTGAACTTATATAAAGAACTTACCTGAATTTCTGAGAAGAACTTCCCTGAAGTTCCTCAGAAGGACTTCCCTGTAGTTCCTCAGAAGAACTTCCCTGTAGTTTCTTTGAAAAACTTGCCTGAAATTACTTTCCTGAAATTCTCTGAAAAATTTCGCTGAACTTCTCTGAAAAATTATCTGAATTTCTCTGAAGAACTTCTCTGAATTTCTCTCCGGAACTTCCCTGAAATTCTTCTGAAAAATTTCCCTGAAGTTTCTCTGAAGCACTTCCCTATACTTCCTCTGAATAACTTTCCTGAAATTATCGGAAGAAATTTCCCAAACTTCTCTGAAGAATTATCTGTAATTCTCTGAACAACTTCCCTGAACTCCTCTGAAGAAATTATCCGAACTTCTCTGAAGAACTTCCCTATATTTCTCTGAAGAACTTCCTTGAACTTCTCTAATGAACTTCCCCGAATTTCTCTAAAGAACTTCCGTTAACTTCTCCGAAGAACTCCTCTGACCTTCTCTGAAGAATTTCCCTGAACTAGTGAACCGGATCTTCATAACCCAGCTCTTTCAGCAGATTAGCTTGAATTCCCTAGCCTCCAAGATGAGCAATCCACGATTTTGTCCAGACTTTGCGAATTTTTCGTGTTATCCGCCTTTTCAATATCATGTACGCAGCAACTGCAGCAATTTTTCATTCTAGGTCCATAGCTGCCAAATGTGCCCATGATAACTTTCCAAATTTATTTTTTAAAAGCTCGCAACTGAATATATGCGACCACAAAGAAAATCAATCGTGTGTACACCGAAACAAGTTAAGTGATAGCGCTACGGCAAAGTTTTCTACTACATAGCTTCTATTACTTCATAGCTCATATTTTTGCAAAACCGTTTCTCGAATCTCATAGAACTATGAAATAGATATCTATAACGGCTATATCATAGTGAACCATAGCATAGATTTCAAGCGCCGTGTGGCGGCACCTTAAGATTCATTCACTGCACGAAAGCTAATTGAAGTGGAGTGAAATGAATAAAAAATCGACTCATATTCATTTTAATGCTTCGGCCCTGCTTACAGCAGCTTAAATCAACCGTGTTTGCTGTCGAGATTCGGTGATATAACTTCTCCCTCTAGAATAAGAATCTTCATGGATTCTTACGCTTGCATTGAAAACAAAAGAGACAATTTTCGGTTGGAAGGGGAAAAAACGATAAAAAATATCAAACCAAAACCAATTTTCATTAATTCCTGTATCAATTTACAAAAATGATTTTACAAAAATGACTCCACTCTCTATTGGAAGGTCGGTAGTTGGCTGGAACTTTGGCCATAACATTCAAAAATAAAGATGTTGGCATATTATTCAACTCTCTGGTCGCCTTGCCGATTAGCAAACATGGCCTTCAAAAAAAAAAACAAATGTAAATTTCTGTCTATTCAGCAGCTATTCATGGTCCATTTATCGCCAGACATGTTGCAGTAAATAATACCAACTGGTAATTGAATTTTTTTTTCCCTTCATATTCCTAATGCTTCAAAAAACCAGCTATCTAGACAAGAGATCCTATAAGACGGACCGCATTACGGCATTAAAAAGAAACGCGCACTCGGCATCATGCGCCTACCTACATAATTAATATGAATGACAAAATCCAGCTAAATGGTAGGTGAGCTTTGCTCACCGGGATGGACAAATTGTCATTTAATGAAAGCCCCACCCAGCATCAATGTCAAAGACCCAAATTCCAACACCGTAGCAAATTTCATCAACTTTAATTATGCGACCCGGCGAATCAGACGATAGCAAATTTGTTTATGCTAGCACGTGTCCGCTTAAAGTCATTTCACTTGACCTTTTGCTCGTTCCCAGGAGCTCAAGTCAATAAATCATCCCTCTGTCGAAGGATGATTGCATCCGAGCCGGGTCATTCATTTCAATAATTCAATTATAATCCTGCTGCATGATTAGCCCTCACATTGAGTGGAAGGCTCGTTCTACTAAGCTGCCCTAAAGCCCTGATAAATTATCACCATATGTGGTGCAGCACTCCGTTATCTTTCGATTGGATCCACTTGGACGGATCTCAAGAGATTTGCTCTATAAATAAACCCTGCAGCTCCTCCAGGAGAGATCGCATCCGAAAGGGCATATTTACGTATTATAGAAGTACACATACACATGAATGTGAATGTGTGTCACACAAAGAGCTCCGAGACGACTCAAACTTATCCTGGCAACAATCATCCCAACCGACCGCAGTCAGCCGCTTCCTGGACGTCACATAGCAGCCCGGTTTTCTCTGCCGGTGACGGGTGAAAGTGCAATTCGTACAACTCAAACTTGGCAGTAAAGTGCAGTCTCACTTTTCCATCTTCGCATAGGAAGGGGTGGTTTGGCATGTAGAATGGAAGGAGGGCGGCTGGCTGATTGCCTTTTGTTTCATTTTATCAATTAAGTGAAATGCTCCTGATAATAGCGAACTATATCTGTCGACATTGTTCCGGCTGCTATTCTTGAGACTGATGACGTAGTGCGGTTGGGAATGTATAGCTGTCTGATGTGTGCCGGTTAGCTTCAAAACGAAACGGTTATGTATATTTAAAAATAAATGGTTGACGCATGGTTAACATTGGATAACATTTTACGATTTTAGATTTTTTATTATTGTACTGTAAATATAACTCTTCTGTAGTTCCCGTAAAGGGTCGTTTGTTTGGCTTGTGAAGATTTTCCTGACATGCCTAATGCATTGATTTAATTGAATTGATAACAAAGGCGCGTTGGTCCTCCACTAGCAATGTCCATGTTTCGTGGCCGTAGAGAACTCGGTCTAATTAATATCCTACAGATGGTCAACTTTGTAGTTCGGCGAACTTTGTTCGATCTTAGCGTCCTTCGGAGACTAAAGTAGGCACGACTGCCAGCCATAATGCGCCTATGTATTGCTCTGCTGGTGTCGTTATCGGCAGTCACCAATGAGCCCAGATACACGAATTCGTCTACTACCTCGATTTCATCACCGTCGATCTGAACTCGTGCTAGGAGGCTAACATTGTCTTCTCGTGAGCCTCTTCCCTTCATGTATTTTGTTTTTAACGCATTAATCACAAGCCCAATCCTACCAGCTTCAGCCTTAAGTCTGATGTACGTTTCCACCATCGTCTCAAAGTTACGTGCTACGATATCAACGTCGTCGGCGAAGCCAAATAGTTGGACAGACTTCCTGACGATCGTGTCACTCGTGTCTATCCCAGCTCTTCGAATCATACCTTCCAATGCAATGTTAAACAATCTTCTATGAATCTGCAACAATATGTCCAATAAACGAGCCTGATGGATATATTCGATAGGATTTCGATTGATCACTTCTAGCAAGCTGGTAACCTGTGACCAAATATTACTATCACAGCCAGAATCAAGCAGATACTTTTGTTTTTATTTACTTTTTTCACACTTAACAGCACCTGATTAGCACAGGGTTTTTCAAACAACACAAAATACTGTTCGGATAGGGTGGGTATGAATTAAGCCAAGAATTATAATCTTGTTTTGGTGATCGTGGTACCTGGTCATTTTACCCCAGTTTCCCTACAGCAAAATTTAGTGAAACTATTTACGGAAAATAAAACTGTAATGATCTGAAAGCTCGTTACATGGTGAAAAAATGTATAAAATTGGAAATTCATGGGAAATTTGAAAGAGATATCAATGAAGTAAATTCTTGTAAAGACTGTATTCGATGAAATTTGGCCACACGCAATTGTTCGTAACTTTTTAGCGTGTGGGTAAAAATTATTGAAATTTTAACTGATTGTATTTCATTGTGTTGTGTCAATTGTGTAATGAGTTTCGTGAAAATCGGTCGAGTGATTTCAGTGATGGCTTCGAATGAAGAAATATTGCGCCACCAAATTTTGGACTCTCACTTCGAAAACCCAAACGCTTCTCATCTATGGATCGGAAAACAGCTCGGAATCGCACATTCAACCGTATCTCATGTGATTAAAACGTTTAAGGACCGTAAGAAAACCAAGCGGAAAAATGGTAGTGGCAAAAAACGTGGCACATCAAATCCGGAGAAGGCCAGGATGGTATTGAACCAATTTAAGCGTTATCCCAACATTTCGATCAGGGATGTTGCGAAAGAGACGAAAGTTTCAGTTTGTTTTGTGCAGAAAACAATTAAACGTTCTGGATTACATGTATACAAGGTCCAGAAGGCACCGAACCGGAGCGATAAACAGAACTTGGTGGCCAAAACTCGTGCAAGAAAACTGTACAGGGAGTGGCTCACAAAACCGTTCTGCATTGTGATGGACGATGAGACCTACATTAAAGCCGACACCAAACAAATGCCAGGACAGGAACACTACGTCGCCACCTCTAAGTTGGCCGTTCCGGAGAGTGTACGGAAGAAGAAACTGTCGAAATTCGCCAAAAAATTCCTTGTCTGGCAAGCGATCTGCGGATGTGGCAAAATGAGTCAGCCCTTCATCACCTCTGGGACCGTCAACGGACAAATCTACAAGGACGATTGCCTCCAAAAATGACTTCTGCCCTTCTTGAGATCTCACGATGGCCCGACACTGTTTTGGCCGGATTTGGCATCTTGCCACTATGCCCGGCCCGTCTAAGACTGGTACAAAGATAATAATGTAGTTTTTGTACCAAAAGACGTCAACCCTCCAAACACTCCGGAACTTCGCCCAATCGAAAAATTTTGGGCAATCATGAAGGCAAAGCTCGTTAAAACTCCAAAACTGATAGAAAATGAACTTGAACTAAAGAAAGTGTGGTTAAAAGTAAGTAAGCCAGTCGGTTCATATCATTGCCCAAAATTGATGAAAGGGGTCAAGGCAAAGGTGCGAACATTTGGGTTGAGAGAAGAGGTTCAATAAACCAATGATGTCAAAACTTAACCATTTAGTAGTACTTTATTTCCAGAAAGTTTGGAAAAAAGGGGAAGGAAAATTTTTGGGGCTTTTTGTGTGTGAAATTTAAATTCTTGTAAATTAAAGAACTATTTTATTCAAGCAATTATGCTGCATTGATTTTGTCAAACCTTTTATTGGCTGTTCATGATTGGCTTTTTTTCGATTCGACCAACTTTAACGTTCTGCACAACATCTTGCTAAAAACTTTTGTCACATACTTTTCTCATAAAACCAATTTTATAGCACACTGTTTCTAGGCAACGACTGTCAACAAATGGTAACTAGGTGTGAGTTAAATCGTCAACGCCATTTGTTGGTGGTTAGCATATCGCACTTGGCCACTTAACTTTTTCTCCCCTTAACCAGTAAAATTAACAAACATAGTTTAGACTAAACGGTAGCCTACTAACCAAACTTGCTTCCTTCTAGGTCCCAATGGATTTCATGTATACAATTAAGCCGGGTAAAATTGATCAATGGCGTTTCCCATTATTGAATAGTTATAAAACTTACCAGACCGATCAATTTCACCCTTCCCATTTAAACGTTACAACCCTTCACTAGAAATGGGCAAAGAAAAAAAGTAGAATGTTCACACTCATCAATCATTAATTTCTTAACGTATTTCTTATACCCCCTCAAACCACCCAAAACCACCCATTCCCCCACTTATTTTTCCTCCCTGTTTCGTTTGTTCATCACTCCCGCCCCAACTCCTTTTCCCTTTCCCTTTCCCTCTCTCTCTCTCTCTATCTCTGGCACCTGCTGTAGCGTCGGAAGCGCCGATCTTTCCCTCCTGCAAACGTACTCCCTAGCTCTGAGTTCATCCGGCGAATCGAAATGTTGTAGTTCGACATCCGATAGCAAAGATACGACGACCCACACTCCCACTGCATGGCAAACCGATTGTTCCCGGTAAGTGTTCCCCCCAGCCCGTTTGGTCCGAGTTCCGTTTCGAACAGCACCCCCGCCTGGCCCCGTCCGTGCTTTAGATGAGTTGGAGCTTTGTTCGAGCTTACCTGTAGCAGTTCTGTGTGTTGCCGAAGTGCATTGGATTGTTCGTTGTTTGCAGCTTCGTTTTTTCGATCGTTCGTTTGTTTGTATGTTTGTTCGTTTTCTTTTTAATTCTGGAAAAGAAAAGTTAGAGTAGAAAAAGACGTGCATCGAGGAGAAGCTTACAAGTAGTAGTTTTTACCCGCTAGTTTTAGTTGTTAATCTTTGCGTGCTTTTAGTTTTCGTACTCTTTATTCCAGAGATTCTATTCTTTCACGTGTTGCAAAGAGAAGAAAACTGGGCAATCTATTATCTGAAATGAAGGGGTTTCCTACTTATTTTATATATGTGTAAGACATTTTTACAAGGAGATTTGATGGAATAGATCGAAGTTATATCATGTTATTAACAAGAGATGGTAAGAAAAATGCAATTATGAAAACGACACTTTCTTAAGATCAATTGGTTGACGTTCATTATTTGGAAGATTTCCATACATTGTATATCCTACACTCAATAGGAAACTAATGATTTACAATTCGCTTATTACATATTTCATGGAAGGCCCATTTGGTCGTTAACTACGGGTGACCCTACACAGAGACAAATTTGATAGTCAATTATACCATTATTGGATTACTATTGCAGTATAGTGATTTTGAACCGACTATGATCATGGTCAAAACGACAATAAAAAAAAGTGGATCAACAATTGGCAAAATGGCAGGATAATCCTGGTACAAGGAGAAAAGTAAGGAAGGTATTAACGGGGGGGATTCGTCCATTTTTTGGGGGGTTATGAAAATAAAGGGAAAAAAATATTTTTTATTAAAAAACCAAAAAAAAATAAAAATATTCTCGTTTTAAGAGGGGGGGGGGAGAGGGGGGGGGTGGTGGCTTGTGAAATGGGGTGAGTGTTGTTTTGTATGTGTTGATTTTGGTTTTTTTGATTTATGTATAGTTTTTTTTTTTTTTGGTTTTTTTTTCTTTTATATTATTTTTGACCTAATTTTCCAAAACGTCAAATATATGACGCTTAACTCCATCCATAATTTCCTTGGTTTTTTGCTGGGGGTAGGAAGCACTTACATGAAAACGATACATGAATTCCCATGATGCCATTGTTGACTGTTTCGATGTTATATGACAAACTTGTTTTATTAACAATAGACTCCGCTGAAGTCGATGAAGCTAGAGACGTAACGGATGGGATGGTATTGACTCACTTTCCATATCTACAGGTCTCGTTAATTGCACACCACTTGTAGAAGGCACTTCCTCATCATTCAGAGGTGTTGGTTTTTGTTGGGGACGATAAACTAGGGGACGACACTTATTGCAGATTCGCATCGAATTATCCAACGGTACCTTACAACCTAAAGATCTTAATTTTTCAATAACACCATCTGTCAAGTTTCTAGTCTCTAAACCACACTTCTTCGATTTGGGTAGAGGTTTACAACACTTGAAAGTATTATCCATGTTTGAAAAAAAACTGGCTTGTTTAACTTGAAAAGCTATGAAAGATAAACTTAATTGATGAGGTGAAGCACTTCCCAATATATAGCACTTTGTTGACTTTGTACCTATCTTCTTTTCAAATATATGGCAGACTCCATTGTATGGAAATGTACCTATACGGAATTTGTTCCAGACAGGGGTATAAATAAAAATTTACCTGACTGCTGTTTTCTCAACGAGAGGCTTAAAAAATCCCAATATAGGTATTAACCGTTTTTGCAAAAAAAAAAAAAAGAAATTTTGAGTTTGATCATTTACTACAAAATTGCCTTTTGATAAAATTCGAAATAACTTAAGAACGGCTAAGTTTACGAAAAAAGTTTTTTGTATGCTTTTTTATCAAAATAAATACGTAGAGTCTATTTTTGGTAAAATTATATTATAAAATACGCGATTTCACAAAATTCAAAAAATCTATAAAAATTTAAAAACAAAAAATTTAAAAAATTAAAATAGTGACCGTCTTGAACTCTTCATCAGATTTTAGAATATAACTTCAAAAAAAATGCGGGGGGGGGGCCTTCGAAAAAATCAATGCCATATGTTTTTTTTTAGCATGAATTCACATTTATTTTAGTTTTCATGTATTTTTTTCTTAAAGAACATTTAATGAACTACAACTTCTTTTCGGACGAAATTTTGATCAGAGAAATCGTTTACATGTTATGATTAAAAAAAAAATCATATTTTTCAAAAGCCCTTATAGAAAATCAGTCCAGGAAATTTTAGGATTTAAGGACTTAAGGAGTGTATCGAAAATAAGCTATCCACAAACTTTCTTTCTAATTATGTTGAAAACCGATATTTTATTCATACAAAAAATTGATCCTTTATTGCACGAGGTTAAACTTGAACATAATGAAGACCGGATGAATTTTAAGTTATTCCTTCACGAATTTTCGAACTTTGGATCGAATGCTCTTCATCAAGTTCCGGACAAGTGTTGCATCGCATTTTTTGGACGCTTGAGCCCAAATTTTTTTGAACTCCTGCATGCTCCCAGCTGCCTTACCAGTCTTCTTGAAGACCCTATAAAGGCAACAATCTCTTCTGGAGACACTCAGATCGATAGATTTCCGCATTTATAGTTCCGGTAGTGTAAAAAATTGTTGACTTCAAACCACAGGAACATATTGCTTGCCATACCAGTACCTTTCGACCGAATTTCTCCACTTGAATCGACCTGTCCGCATCGCTCACATCCTTCCCAACGACGGCAGTAAAGTATTGTGGACCTGGAAGGGTTTTTGAGTCCTCCTTTACATAGGTCTCATCGTCCATCAAAACGCATGCATCCGGACGCTGCAAAAGACGCGAATACAATTTCCGGGCCCTTGTTGCTGCTCGCTTCTTCTGTTCTGCACTTTGTTTCGGGATTTTTTGCTTCTTGTAGGTCTTCAGGTGGTTTCGCCTCTTGATACGCTGGATCATTCCGACACTCGTTCCTGCTTTTTTGGTCTTTGCAGTATTTCCGCACGTGGACCTCTAAAGGAGATCACAGCATCGTCTGCAAGTTGTCTTAGCGTGCATCTATTTTCCAAGCAGTTATCAATATCTTTAACATAAAAATTATAAAGTAAGGGACTTAAACATGAGCCTTGGGGAAAGCCCATGTATCTAATTCTGGAAGTTGTCAGTTGACCTAGATTGAAGGTCATTTGTTTTTCTGACAGTAAATTATTCAAAAAATTATTTAAAATTCCTGGCAAACCACTACTGTGCAGACTATCTGCCAGTATATCTATGGAAACTGAATCAAATGCGCCCTTAATATCCAGCAATACTGAAGCCAATTGCTCCTTGTGTGCAAAGGCGAGCCCGGGTTTTAGCAGTCACATTCTGTTTATCATTACGGTTTGGTACAGTTTTCACCTCGAACGACTTCATACCTTGCCGGTGCTTGGAAGTATGCACGAAAGTTTGGGGCATTTTGATTTTTCTAGCCACAGTACGTACCGAAAGATCTGGTCACTTCTGCAATATTTGCTTCATCTTCGCGTCCTTCTGGTGCTGTCTGAGATCCGTTTTTTTTTCCACTCCCAGCCTTCCTAGCTGTTGTCAAACGTGTATCAAAAGATTTAAGAACGTTGTGGACAGTGCTTGCAGGAAAACCAAGCTTTTTTCCAAGTTTTCTTACTGACAGATCCGGATTTTCATTGCGACCGCACACAATTGCTTTTCGCACTTGCTCTTCTTTGGACGCCATCTAAAACCTTGTAGTATCACCAAAAATGGATATAATACAATGAAGGACATACGTTCATCAGTCTGTGAAATATTTCACGCGTTCACGCGTTGATGAAGTATTTCCAGTGATATACGTATTTAGGGGTGTCCAGATTATGTCGCGAACAAGCCTTACTATTGAAAAAGTCAGTCAATTGAAGAAGTGGTTAAACTGTTGAAAACAAGTAAATAACCATTAAAAATCGTTTCTCCCAATACTAATTTATTTTTGCCATCCAAAAGTTTCGACTAAACCAATTATTTGTATCGGCCTTACAGAGCGCCAAAATTGTTCTTTTTAGACCTCTTACTCCTTCGTAACGTTTGCATTAAAAAAAATGGACTTTTTTTACCTTTTCCCATGGAAGGTAATTATTTAAGCTTACTTGCAAAAAAATTCTACGCCCTTCCGAGCGGCCTTCCGGCAGTTAACCGGAACATTCGCCGGATTCGGCGGACGAAAACATGCGTGTAGGCATGTTTTTGAGTTCTTTCTTCTATTTGTTTATCAATTCCTCCTCAGTTTTCGCGACAAAATTGTTGGAGTAGATCTGACGCTTCAAGTTGGCCCAGAAATTCTCGATGGGACGTAGTTGGGGGACGTTGGGCGAGTTCTCCAACTTGGGAACCACATCGATATTCAGCCGCTCCATCTCCTCCAACGATCGCTTCGAGTAGTGAGCCGACGCCAGACCCGGCCAGAACACCGCGTCCTTGCCCTTATGGTATTTCTTGATGAACGACGCAACTTCCGGCAGGCATTTCGTACTATAAATTTCCCCGTTCACGGCCAGTCCGGAGCGAAAGAAGAGCGGATTGGCATCCCTTTCTCGCTGATTGTCAGTCACAGCAGCACCTTCTTGGGGAACTTGGTGTGTGAAATGAACTTCATCTCGGAGCTCACTTCCTTCGTGGGGGAAGTAAAATACGAAGTGCTCTGCCAATCGTTGCCACCCAGGGTGAGATAGGTCTCGTCGTCCATCATAACCGCCACGTCGCGATTCGACGGGAAAATCGAGTTGACCATCTTATTCAGCCGCTGCCGCTGCGTCATTGCATGCAGCTGCGGTTGAACCAACCTCCCGGCCAAGCGCACGCAGCGATGTAGCCACTTTTCCCTCGGTCTTCCTCTTCAGCATCCTTTGGAGCTTCTTGTCGCTCAGGGTCGTCGGCCGTCCGGAACCGGGCTTTCTTTCGATGCTCTGATTGTTGTCTAATAGTGCCAAGATGTTGTAGATGCGGGAACGGGCGTATCCGGCGTCCACAAAGCGCCGCACGATGTCCGCTTTCGACGCGGCGGGAGTGAACGCGCACACTTCTGAACGGAGTTGCTTCACGGTTTTTGCCATCACGGTTAGAGTTCGATTGATAGAGCTGTCAAATTTTGTCTGCCGACTCATGGGTTACTATGATTGATGCTGCATGGGTAATTTTGTCAGTGCGGGTGAAGGTAAACCCATGAAAAATCGGCAATTTTTGTCCATCGCAACGACGAATGGTGAAAGATTTTTTTTCGTATTTTATTGACAGGACTGTGTATGACATCGATTAGAGTGGTTGATTTGGGGAGCTTGATTATTGGAATTCCACTTTGAAATTCCTGTAAAGACCAATAAATAAGAGATTAGAAACCTTTTAATTTCACTAATTTTGCGAAATCTTTGACATCCCGGCGTACTCAAGTACTAAACACTGAAATACGTGTATCTCTGTCAAATAATAAATAAAATTAGAGTATTCAAAATCTATCTAATCTCTTACTTATCCAAGGGGTGGATCGCTCAGAACACCTTTCTCCAGTGCTCTTTTTTTTTTTTTTTTTTTTTGAATGTGTCTATACAAGCGTTGCAATGTTCTGGTAGTTCCCGAAATGTGCCAAAGGTGCCGATGTGCTCACAGTCCAAATTGTTATTTTCTGCTGGCAATGTATATTGGCAAGGTTGCTGTTTTCTTATTTCTATAAGTTCAACTGTCAAAAGTGTTCCTAAGTGTGCCACACATGTGCCGCAGTTATGAGACATATTCGTCTAGTGTGTAAGACATCGTGTCTGGCACACTGTTTTAAGCGACTTACCCTTGTATTTATCTGTCCTTATCGATAAGAAGAAAGTATTATGATTTTGTTTAGAGGAAATGTAATAAACGAATGACAAGCTTATGTATTTTAAACAAATCCTTTAAAATTAAATAAACAGGTGCATTAGACGAGGGCATTTAATCGACAGGTGCAATCACCAATCGAGACCATCTCCACGAGAGAGCTATGGAACTCGATAGGGTCGACGTAGATAGTAACGGCCCTTAATCGTTTGGCTGGGGAGCTGTGCTCTGCTTCAACGGATTGTTCCGATTTACGTTTGTAGGCAGTACTGCCGATTTGAGCTGCAATGTTTGGATGAAGTTAGGCAATGCGGCGCTGCAAACTACTTGTGAAGTCTTTAAATTATCCAGGAAATTCCTCATCCTTACATTTGAACACTTTTTCATATTCAACAAACGTAAAAAAAAAAGTTCCTTGGTTTCGGCCCAAAATTTTCCTAGGAGATAAAACGACAATCCAAGACACAATATCACACACAATATTATTAAATTGCCAAATTACTGGTGTAAAATATTTGATTGCACAGGTTTACAAGGTTTTTTTCCTAGGCAAACGAGAGTATTGCAAGGCGAACTGTTTTGAGTACAATGAAAATCCAAGGTCCAAAAAAAAAATTAGTTCATATTTTCCGGATATCTAGCTTTTCAATTTTAGTGACAAAAGTGCACACCCGACCAGAAGGGCATAGCATTAAAAAAACAAAACTGTAAAAAACCTTGTTAAGACTAAATGATTATGACATAAATTTGTTAAAGACGTTTTCATCTGGATAATTGTATTTATTGCTATAAAGTTTGTCTTGTTTATGTTATATCTATATCATAGTTTGCTATAATTATGTTTCCTCTTGAGGATTTTTTGTTACATTTTCTGTTCCGCCTATAAATTATATCAACCTCTGTTAAAAAACAGCGCAACAAAATAACCAAACTTGAAATAGTTTTGTTTCCTTCTGGTCGGGCAGCAACATACATATGAAGCTCTTACTTAAGTTGTGTTCATCTGGTATTATCTGACACTTTGTTAAAATTCAGAATCGTGTTTCAGGATGAATGCCGGATAAATCTCCAACAAATGCTACACATATTCTACTCGTTGTTATTATCTAGTCTTAGAATCGCAATGTGCAGTTACATCTATAGATTAGACTTGTTTCAGCAAAAAAAAAAAACTGTGTGTTGTTCGAGTTGAGTTCCACTAGTAAAGTTGACTAAGGTAGCTGCTAGCTGAATCGCTTACACCCCAAGAAATCTGGGATCGCTCTTGAATCAAATCGAGGAATAATTGGGTCATGCTTATTTATTTAACCTACGATTGAATTCTGATCAGATAATCAGAATTCAATGAAAGTTCGTCGACGCTAACACTTACAGTATTGAATCTTCTTTTTCACAGAATCGTCAAAGGTTTCCCGCCAGTTTCACCGTTCATCGGAGTCAGTCCGACGCTCTGTTTCCTATTGAAGGAAAAGAAGCCCCTCTGTTGCTTACAACTTGCTCAAGTAAGTGTTCCCGCTCTTTCTCAAGTTCATTTTCACTATATTTCATACCTCTTTGTCAAGGTCTGCGAACACTGCAGTTACCGCAATGCCAAGGAGTACCAGTGGCAAAACAAAACAATCATCCTGGCCGCTGACTATGCCTCAAACGGTATCTACAACTTTATCATCCCGCTACGGGCACATTTCCGCTCGAAAACGTCACTCAATCCGATCATTCTGCTGCTGGAACGGCGGCCGGACATTGCCTTCTTGGATGCCATCTCCTACTTTCCATTGGTAAAATCTTGAAAGTTTGATTTTCCCTCCCATGACAACGGTTTCCTTCTCCGATAGGTTTACTGGATGCTTGGTTCCATCGATTGCTTGGATGATCTGTTGCGTGCTGGAATCACGCTGGCTGAAAATGTGGTGGTGGTAAACAAAGAACTGTCAAACTCGGCCGAAGAAGACTCGCTATCGGATTGTAACACGATCGTTGCCGTGCAAACCATGTTCAAGTATGACTGGCTGGGGTGGGGTTCTCGGGTATTATCCGGACTCATTTGTGGTGTATTTTCTGCTTAGATTCTTCCCAAGCATTCGCAGCATTACCGAACTGTCACAGAGTTCCAACATGAGGTTCATGCAATTCCGCGCTCACGATAAGTACGCATTGCACCTGAGCAAGATGGAAAAGGTAATTAGATCGCTAGATGCACAACTAACCGGTTCCGATCGAACCAACTCTGTTGACACTTTTGCTGATCTCCAACAGCGTGAGAAAGAGCGTGGTTCGCACATTTCGTACATGTTCCGATTGCCATTCGCCGCCGGCAACGTCTTCAGCGCGTCGATGTTGGACACCCTGCTGTATCAGGCCTTCGTAAAGGACTACGTCATCACGTTCGTGAGGCTGTTGCTCGGAATTGACCAAGCGCCCGGCAGTGGGTTCCTGACTTCGGTGAGTCGGCGGAAGTTCGACGGAGGTTATAATCGATTTGACTTTTGCCCTGATCGTTGCAGATGAAGATAACCAAAGATGACATGTGGATTCGAACCTACGGTCGACTGTATCAAAAGCTCTGCTCGACGACTTGTGAAATTCCTATAGGCATCTACCGAACGCAAGAAACCAGCGGTGCTGAAGCGTCACATGTGAGTAGCTCACCCATCGCCGAAAAATGGCGTCCGTTTGGATCTTTCGGCATTAAACATTGTGTGCGGTTGCGACCAACGGTGAGTCCCAGCATTGTCTTCCAACAAAAGACACGGTCAAAAGGCTGTCTACATTAACCACCTTTCGAGCCTTTTTCTTATTATTCTCAAGTTTTTGTTTTTAAATTTCAACTGCAGATAACAATACTTGCTCATTTTCTTCTCGGATCTCTTTCCATTGGTTTTTTGTTTTGTTTTCTCGAATCAGTTTGCATTTCTTTTTTACCTCTCTTCCTCTCAATCTCTCACTCTCTATTTAAAACTGTCCTGCTCGAGTTTCACTGCTATTAGTTTGATTTGTTTGAATTCAGTTGAATCTTTTGGCTTTTTCGTTCCACTAATAAATGACGCTTTCCATCACCCAAGCAAGCGCTCTCAAAGTAAATATTCATGCTCAAAAAGCTAATCAAATACGTTACTCGCAAATGCAAAAAAAAAAACGATCGTAATTCACGCTCATATTCATAACAGCGCAAACGTCACATACGCCCACACTGACGGAAATGCTCGATTGATTCTGACGGTAAAGTGTGTACATAGTCGCAATCGAATCCAAACACAACCGATTCCGAACAAAAACGGACAACCCCAACGCCTGCTAGTTCCTGTCAGTTTTTACTCACTTTCTTTCGCTCTGTCATTACCAGTAGTATAAGCGGCTAGTGAAGAACGATCAGTTTTAAATCAATAGTAGAAATCCCGTTCTTTGCATTCGATTTGCTTGCTTCCATCAGTTCGACTATGCTAGTTGAAATCTTCGTGTAAACCCTCTGCTTCTACATCAGCTTCTTCACACTCCACGGAAAACAGCCGAAAAGGATCCACTCAGAATAGAACCGGTTAGTCCCCCGCTGTCGGATCATTCGAGTCACATCTCTGAGTTGAAAAGTTGTTCGATCTGTGGATGCTGTGAACGAATCGATTAGACTCGTCCTCTCTTCGATTTGCATGAAGCGATTGAAAATTATCACAACATGCTCAGAAGGAGCTCTAGCTGGAAATAACTTTTCGACTCGGAAGGCCAGTAGACGACAATTGGCCATGCGATGCTAGATCCCTAGTCCGCAACCCAACGAAAGCTTTGCCCTTTCAAATAGACGCTTTTCCCAAACCTTAACCTAAGCCCCAAACTCCCCATTTTTCTGTCCACTGTATCGTCTGTCGTTTCCTCTAGTAGTGATACAATTTCTGTTCTCCAACCAAAACTTTCCCTTCAGTTTTTGCCGTTCATATTTCGATCAGTTCCAATGTCACTTTTATGTTCCTTGGTTCGTTGGTTACGGTAAATCATCATTGAATTGTTCGACGCTGGCCGTACCAAATCTCTTTAAAATGTTACAAAACAGGCTCATCATGGACGAATCATTTGATCGCACACGCACACAGTGAGTCTTTTTGTTTCGATTTGATTTTTTTCTTTCTGAATATCAACAATAACTTAACAAAGAATCCCCCTTAAACACATACTGTTCTGTACCTCGTACATCCAACGTTTGATGAAAAGTTTGTTCCCTAGTTTTTTTTCCCCTTGTTCAATGCTAGCCGTAGATTGTCTTCACTTCAACCTCCTCCCTACAATGTGTTCGAGAAGATAAACCGTATCTGTTTGTCTTTAGTTTTTAACCGATACCCCAAGAGTTTCGTGGTTCAGGTAAAACTGAAGCAGATTTTAGTTTTTTTTTTGCATGGCTTCGTTTACTTTCTTCTTATTTAACTCCCACCCCAAAAGTGTTTCTTTGTGATAGTCCAGAGAAGATACAGGTCTCTAGCAACATTCATTATCACGAAATTCATTTTAGAAACTGAACTTCGTTGCTTTACTTTAGTGATTTTCACCCATAGTTCCCAGTTGAACTTTCCTTCCAGTGCACGAGTTTGCGTTTTGAATTATTTTGACATTGACCACGAACCCCCCACGATCACTGTAGTCGTTAGTTGCATTTTCATTGCTTACTAGATCCAAATTTCTCACGGGACAACAATCAACTCCCTTTTCTGTTGTTTGTATATTTTCGTTTTGTTTTCGTTTCCTCTTTCGTTACACACTGAAACAAGTTCACACGTTGAAAACTGTCTGTATGAAAACTAATATCTAATTCATCTTAACATCATTGGAATCGCTCGCTTGATCTCGCATGTCCGTTTGTTCGTTTCTAAAAAAAATACCAATACCAACCCAAAACATGTAAAACACTTCCAATCAACCAACCAAAAAAAAAAACATGAATCGATTAAACAACCGACACCACTCCATCATCATCATCACCCGCGAATCGGCCAATCGGTGTGTAAATCAGTACGAAGAGGAAGTGGTGACCACGACGGCAACCGCCAGCAGCACTTCGGCCTCCGGCGTACCGATCAAGGGCGTCGCGGAAGCGAACCTTCGTGGCGTCACCTACCGGCCACCACCAACGACGTCGATGCGCAAATCGTCGTCCTGTCTCGGGGGATGTACCGCCCGCCGGGGATCGAGCGTAAGTGTTCCACCTATGTTCGTTCTATGGTATTTCCCAATTTTGTTAATACACCCTATCCCAGCAACTTCACCTTCCTCACCACCAATAATACCATAATCACCCTAGATAACACCGACCCCCCACCACTCACAGCTGCCTCCATTGGTCATCAAGTTGAGTTTTACGAAAAATCTTAAAGCAATTTTCACCGCAGGGCACCGGAGTTGCAATCCACTAGACCTAGTATGAATCAATTTGACAGAAGATAAGGTTTATGATAGGTCTACTGGATCGCTCAATAAGTCCTTTATGTTGTCCCAGAGATTTTTCTCTCACTGTGTCACACAAACATACTTGATTACAGAAATACAGACACTGCAAACCAAACAGTTACACATCTGAACATAATTCATCCGTTAGTCAAGAACTATTGGCAGGAAATGGACATTTTCACTTATTCTGGACACCAACCTACAGTGAGGAAATAGGATTTATAAAAAAAAAAAAACTTCAAAAATAGTGTTATTTTGAAAAACTATTTGAGGGGTAATTCGCTGGAAGTTATGATTCGAGGGGTGCATCAATAAGCTTTGAAACTACACGCAAAAAAATCGCAGTAGAAACTATAATTTCGAGGGTTAAATTAAGCGCAAACACCTACAAGTTTCACCTGCTTAAAAAGGCGTTTGATTTTACCATGCCTGCGATTGAAGTCAACCATGGTCAACATGAGGTCTGTCAAATATACCGCAAATGTTGAAGGCTGTGTTTTTCAATAGGTGAGCTGGGTCGTATCCCAAGTAACATTGCTTACACCATCTTGCTTTATTAAGTTTTATGAAAGCCACTTAAAATCAATTTGGTTTTATTATGGCACCAAGAGGTGCAAACAGGTTTCATATTTTAGTCAGGTTTATGAGAACCTACACAGCTTGTTTACAACGATCTTAAAACGTTGTATCTCAAATTCCTTTTACTCCTATCAAAGGTTTTATTTCGACTTTATGAACGGCAAAGGGTAAATGCACCTTTCTTTTTTGGGAAATGCTCCTTAAACTTTGGAAAAATGCTCCTTAGATGCGTTTGCCCGGTATAATGCAATCGGAGGTATTAACCTTCTGGTTAGCGCTTGTCGGGTGTTTTCAAGGGTCTTCAGTTTCTTCAAGATTGTATAGTTTTGACGGGTTTTAAGTTTCTGAATTTAAGAGTCGTCAAAACGAAATTAAAACCCGTCAAAATGAAATTAAGATTCGTCGAAATGAAATTCAGATTCGTCGAAATGAAATTAAGACTCGTCAAAATGAAATTTCAACCCGTCAAAACTACCTCAAAGATTGCGGAGCGAAGCTCCGCTATACAACCTTGAAGAAACTTAAGACCCGTCAAAACAACCGGCAAGCGCTAACCAGAAGGTAAATACCTCCGACTGCATTATACCGCGCAAACGCATTTAAGGAGCATTTCCCCAAAAAGAAGGGTGCATTTACCCTGCTGCCTTTATGAACTCGTAAAATTCTGTATTGAAATGCCGTTTTAGGACTCATTGAAAATATCTTATTATGGTCAGTTAAAAAAGCATTTTAAAACCAAAGTGGCATTGAAGGAAGTCACCATAAGACCAAATAGTTTTATGATAGTCATTGCGAAGAAAAATTGGCTTTATGGCAGAACTGTGATTTTTTTTCCAATCGCCATATTGAAATATAAGAAATAATTGAAATGTGGAAAAATAAATGCATCAAATTTTTAATGGTATGCAAATAAACTGTAGATCAGAGACTCATTTCGGCATTTTTTTAGATAATCTCATCCAAATCCAAGCACATTTCACTTATCGAATGTATTTGTTTTAATTTGATTTATGTTGTTGTAAATTCGCATAATTTCCGAGGCGCATTAATTTTCGGCTCTTATCGTGCCAATATTCACCATCAAATTAAATGCGCATGTGATTTGGAGCTTGTACCGTCAGGTCGCCATTCACCGTGGGTTTTTCAAAATATTATTTTTATTGTTTACCGAAGAGTTTAAATGCTCAATATTTTGCATAGAAAATAATGTAAACATTAGAAGGATTGAAAATATTGGCCAAATGATTGTGTTTATTTGTTACTTCTCGGGTTATAAAAAGCGCGGGGATTTTTGTACCGAAGTTTTTTTTAATCTTTATTTTACGTCGGCCTATTTCCTCACATGGTGACAATCACCGACGCCAGGAAGACGACTCCACCACCTGGACCCTACCTAACGACTCATGAATATGAACCGGGACCAACGGCTTTACTTCCCTTCCGAAGGAAGACGTGACCAGATTATTTCGCCTCAGAAAAACCACCGACGTCGACTGGGGATTGAACCCAGACCCTACTGGGGTGCCAAGTAGCAGTCACGCTTACCACTACACCACCGACGCCGGCTAAAATAAAATTTTGGGAATCGAAAAAAAAAGAATGCACGGTGAATGGAGCCCCCGCAAATTTGCAGTTTCCATTCACCGTGCATTGAAATTGTGAGTTATATGAAAGATGTTTTCACGGAATTCAACAGGATGAATCAGAATAAAACTCAAAAGCAACGCTACTCCGGCGACGACCTGGAAAGAGCACTCGATGCCGTCCGGCGTGGATGGTCTGTAAGATCCGCCGGTCGGGAATTTCGCGTCCCGGAGCAAACTCTGCGTGATAAAATCCGTGGTAAATATGCTTTCGGATCAAATCCAGCAAGGACGTCGGTCCTTTCAGCGGAAAATGAACGGAAGATAGTGGAATGGATTGAGCCCCTTTGCACGTTCAGGGTTCCCAATCACACTCAGGCCCCGAACCGGGAAAAAAGGGACGAAGCTGGTCGAAAGACACCGGGAAAAGGGGGGGAAGAGAGGGGGGGAGAGCGGGAGAAGGTATGTGGGCGGGAAGAGGAGGGGGACCCGCCCCAAATTTTAATTGGGACGTTCCAATGGTGGCAATCACACTCATCGGCTCCCTGGAATCCCTGGCAAAAAGTGGACGAAGCTGTTCGTCAAAAGACCCCTCCTGGGGTGGCCCCGAGGAAATCCATGTGTTAGGAAAAAAGCAGGGGTGGGGGGGGAAACGGGGGAAAAATTTGGGCGAGGGGGGGGGGCGTGAGAGGAGGGGGGCATGACCCCCTGCTGCGTCTCACATTTTATTTTTTGTTGGACGTCTGCTTTGGAATGGGAAAAATACTTGGCTCCAAAGGATATCCAACATGTTCAATCAGTTTTCGGCAACAGTGATAAGGAGAACTACACTGCGCTTTTCGCAGGAAGTGCCGCTGGAAAGATGCTCCCACATTTGATTTTATTCCCATACAAACGTCGCCTTCCAGGAGCAATTGCTCGGAGGGCTCCTCCTGATTATGGCGTCGGTATTACTGAAAGCGGCTGGATGACAGGAGATGCTTTTTATGAGTATCTGAAGAATATTTTCTTGCCTTGGCTGAAAAAGGAGGCAATTCCGTTCCCTGTTCTGCTCTTCGTTGGTGGTCATAAGGGCCACGTAACGCTGATGAGCATTGATTTTTGCATCCGCAATCAAATTGTACTGATAGCTTTGTATCAGAATTCCACGCAAATCACTCAGCCGCTTGACGTGAGCTTTTTTGGGCCACTCAAAAAGTTTTGGGAAGAAACAATCCTTGATGAACATAGTAGTCGTGGTGTCCAGACAATCCTTAAAGCGGAGATCTGCCCATTTATGAAGCGGGCTTTGGATGCATTCACTGGTAAGGAAACAGCGATCAGAAATGAGTTCAGGAAGAGTGGGATTTATCCATGGAACCCAGATGCGGTAGACTATAAGTCTCTGCCATCTAGTGCTGGCCAAGAATCTGCGGCTTCAAATGCGGAAATCGCTGGATCTGAACTTCTGGAACCTGAGGAGATCAAGTTGTTGGAAGCACTTGAAGGGCGCTTGATGGCTAGGCAGTTCGCTGAGTTTCAGAAGGCGGAGAAAGATTTGATTTGGAAGGGAAACGTTGCAGATACCAACCTGTTCTATTTATGGCAAGCAATGAAGAAAGATTGTCTAGCTACTACAGTACCTGCTCCTCATCCTAAGGACCCTGCCAAAATTGATTGCGGAGATGCTGTTAGCTTTGCTGCAAATGGTAAACGATTGTTGTGTTAAATTAAAAATTGATTTTCTTTAATATAATTCCACTGATCTTCTTAAACAGTTGCTGATTCCACAATCGAGAACGAAGGTAGTACATCAGGCTTGCCGCTAATTGAACATGGAGATCCGTTACCAGATTCAGAAAATGATGCGTTTCATAAATCCTTCTCCGTTCCAACTTCTGAAATCCCTGGTCCAGCAAAAGAAAAACGCAAAATCATTCATCCTCCATCGGTCGCCACAAGCAAAGCATTCGTTGAGTCTATGGAAGCAAAAGAACTAGAGAAGAAAGCAGTTCAGGAAGCGAAGGAGCTAAAGCGGAAGGGACGTGAGCATAAACGCGCCGTCAAGCAAACTGAAGCAATGGTGAAGAGGCAGGAAAAGGATAAGAAAAGAAAAATTGCTGATTCTCTGACGAAGGCTTCAAAGGCAAAGAAGAAGCGGAACTAAGTTTCAAAACCGTTTTATAACTGAGAATTTACGTTTTTTTTTTTTATATCGACATGAATTTGATTTGATTTGATAAGGAAATCGTTCAAAGATTGCACAATTGATGTTTGAACTGAATAAAACCATGAGTTACACACGTTGGGGAAGGTCCATTAATTATGTCACGCAGTAAGGGGGGGGGGGGCTTTGAGAAAACGTGACAATCCATACAAATAATTTTGAAGGTCCATACGAAAAACGTGACAAGGGGGGGGGGGTTATAAAAAGTCACTTTTTGCGTGACATAAGTAATGGACGTTCCCTTGGTTGATGATTAAGATGCTATTTTGCCGAAATTGAATGAAAATACTAGATGCACGGTAAATGGGTCCCTACCCCCACGGTGAATGGTGCCCTACCACGGTGAAAGGAGATCCTAATGTACCTTATAAAATGATTCACAGCAATTTCCTAAGTTCAGATAACAGTAGTTTATGATTTTTACTTGAATCATTATGAAAAATGAATGTATTTAGCGATACACTCATGACTATGGTTGAATTTGGTGAAAAAAAAGACCCTTAAGTCTCGTCATATTGCCTTTAATCCACGGTGAATGGCGATCTGACGGTACCCTGTAAAAAAAACTCAATTTGTTTGGGTTATTTTGCTATCAAACAAAATATCCCGCAACACTAGACCTTTTTTTTACTGCTAAATGAATCAGAAGAGCAGAGAATCGAAAAAGGAAAACTACAAAAAACAACCTCGATTTCACAGTGAAGTTTGACAGCTGTGGCCATTTGGCCACATTCTGGTTTTCATGCCAGCCAAAAGGTTTTATGAAGGTTCTCAAGTGGTCATAACATCTTTCACTAGAACATTTTCAAAATCTGTATGTTCTTATAAAGGTTTAATTAGCTTGTTTTCACAACCGTCTATAGAGTGGGCCATGTTGTACAAATTTCGGCTTTAAAGAAGCATAGAGGAGGTGTTGGTAGACAAAACAGTTTTGAATGTAGTTTTATACGGCTGGAATAAAACTAAAATTGTTACTTGGGATAGCACGGCAATATCTTCACCACCTATGTTGATAAGAGGATCGGCATGAGTGGCGCCTGCCTCACGGATCATTTTTTGATTCGTCGTGAGCTGATCCATTACAAGGGCTAACGGTATCAGTCCGGTTTTTCTGATTGCCATAATGATCTTCTCAACAAATTTTTTCTGCACGTGACTACCAAGGCTGTTATGTGCGAGTGAGTATCCTACAGGCTACAAATTACAAGTTCACATTTTTGTTATCAATATATTATACTTCAAATGAGATTCGTTACCTGTTTGAAGTGGCTGTATATTCCGGATGTCATTACTACCACCACTTCAGTTGTAGGGGTCGATTTTTATTTTCAATTTTGCGTTCAATATGAAACTCCATAGAAGGTGTCTGATTTTGCACAACATGTCAATTAAGGTTTGACAGACATGCCATCAAAGCAAATCATGGCCAACTTATTTTTCTTCAACTTAATGCATCTAATGTTATCATTCATTCGAGAAAGACTGCTTGTGTTCAAACCCGGAAGTATGCGGATATTCTTAAAGACTGTATTCGATGAAATTTGGACACACGCAATTGTTCGTAACTTTTTAGCGTGTGGGTAAAGATTATTGAAATTTTAACTGATTGTATTTCATTGTGTTGTGTCAATTGTGTAATGAGTTTCGTGAAAATCGGTCGAGTGATTTCAGTGATGGCTTCGAATGAAGAAATAGTGCGCCAACAAATTTTAGGCACTCACTTCGAAAAACGTGGTACATCAAATCCGGAGAAGGCCAGGATGGTATTGAACCAATTTAAGCGTTATCCCAACATTTCGATCAAAGATGTTGCGAAAAAGGCGAAAGTTTCAGTTGTTTTTGTGCAGAAAACAATGAAACGTTCTGGATTACATGTGTACAAGGTCCAGAAGGCACCGAACCGGAGCGATAAACAGAACTCGGTGGCCAAAACTCGTGCAAGAAAACTGTACAGGGAGTGGCTCACAAAACCGTTCTGCATTGTGATGGACGATGAGACCTACATTAAAGCCGACACCAAACAAATGCCAGGACAGGAACACTACGTCGCCACCTCTAAGTTGGCCGTTCCGGAGAGTGTACGGAAGAAGAAACTGTCGAAATTCGCCAAAAAACTCCTTGTCTGGCAAGCGATCTGCGGATGTGGCAAAATGAGTCAGCCCTTCATCACCTCTGGGACCGTCAACGGACAAATCTACAAGGACGAATGCCTCCAAAAACGACTTCTGCCCTTCTTGAGATCTCACGATGGCCCGACACTGTTTTGGCCGGATTTGGAATCTTGCCACTATGCCCGGCCCGTCTTAGACTGGTACAAAGATAATAATGTACTTTTTGTACCAAAAGACGTCAACCCTCCAAACACTCCGGAACTTCGCCCAATTGAAAAATGTTGGGCAATCATGAAGGGCGAATCTGTAGGTCCGTGGTCCACATGGCATAACAGAAGCAAATGTTTTGGTTCCTGGGTGATATCGACGAGCTTTTACACTACCTAGGTTTTTTTTTTTTAAACTACAAAAGTAGTCAATCAATCACAAAATTCCGAAATTCAGCTTCACCCCGTGGTATTTCAACTGCCGGAATATGTCGCCGGGTCGCTCACCTCTCGCAATCACCATTACTACGACGTCACGGTACTCCTTCATCGTGCGCGGTAAACAAACAACAAATGACAGCAAGTCGACACCGTGCTAAATGATGATATCAATATGAAGCTAAAGCTGTCACCAATACCAATACACAGAATGCACATGATGCGCACCTACCCATCCACGCTTTGTTTAATTACACCACAATCTGAACTGTCTTAAGACAGGTTTGTGTCCAACCGAGCAAGAGCAAAAATAACCGCTTCTTTACCAAGCAATATTCCTACAAGCATATCTAATGTCGATTTCCAACGTGTTGGAACATCTTGTTTCAACTTCAGATGTTCTTTTTTCAATGTTTTCTGCATGTCTTTTAATTTTGCCAGAGCAAAACTACTCTTTTTGAAATACCCAGGTAACCAATAAGCATTAGCATATGCAGTAAATCAACCCTAAATCTGCATTTCAGATGCTAGAAGCATTATATTAGCATTATATCAGCATCTTGAATGCTATCTTTTGTAAAGTTGAATTTCAAATGCTATTTAAATGATTGTAGCATGTAATAAGCATTTCCAATGCAAAATAGCATAAATGAAGCATTAGTATAGCATTGCAATAAAGCAACCGTATATTGGGCCAAAAGTGGCATTTATGTTGCATGGCTGCCGTAAAGACGCTTTGGAACTGCTTATTGGATACCTGGGTATTGCACAATCATCTTCACTTTATCAACTACTGGTTTGATATATTTTTGAATTGCGTTTTGCTCTGCTAAATTGGGAGAATGCGCGTAACAAGAAATGTATCGTATATTAAGATATGCCGCACTGGACTTGATATAAGAAGCATTTTCTGTCACGAAAGCGGTAATTTTGTAGTCAATATCGAACTCCTTCAGCACTTTAGTGGTCCATGTAGCGATTTTTCACCAGTATTTTTTCCATTAGGAACTGGGAGAACTGGAGCAAATATGATTTGAAACACCCGGTTTGATCTATGTAATGGGCAAAAAAACTGAAATTAGTTAAATTGGTCAACCCATCACTCGTCAAACTAACCGCTGGCGATTTTTTCATATAAGCTTTAAATTTAAACAAAACTTCATTGTACACAGTTAGCAACAAACTGTTTGTTGATGTTTTCCGACTAAGTAGAACGTATGACGGAGATAACTTAGGAACGAATTTTTTGAAGTCCGTGTCATCTACTAGCGAAAATGGATGATACTCCTTACAAATCATTTGAAGCAACTGAAAGATTCAACAACCTGTTTTTATGTACAGGGTAGCCCCGAATAAGTGACGCAGTGTTTAAATTTCAGTGTGGAATTCTTCTAGCCATCGCAAGAGCCATCTAGTTGCCAGCATATTAAAGAGGGACTGATTAATATGAGCATGATTGACCGCCCGAGGTTGCTAATCCGTTATTGTCAGATCAGCTATTATTACACAGAGAACCAAAAGATGATGCTTGGGACCAACATACATCCTCAATGTGTAAAAACTGATGATCCCAAACTAAGGCAATACCGGCGCCGGCCTCGTACGAATGCAGATTGGGTAGGGGGAATGGGTAGGAATATGTTGACGTGATACTAGCTTTATTGAAAGCCGAGAACATCTCTGCACTTCCACGAGAAGTCACTGGGATCTTGGACAAAATGGTTGGATTTGCAGCGGAATTCCACTGACTTCGGCAGCGAATAATATATTTAACTATGTTCCCGATTTATTCTCTGTACAGAGATGCACATTAAAGTTATTCAAATTTTGAAACCGATTTAAACCAACAGTAGAGATGCTGTTGGGACCACTCACAAGTATGGGTGGTTTATTTCAATGAAAAACAAGAATACCTTAAAAACATCGAGTTTGAGGACCGATTTAAACCAACAGTAAGGATCAAGGATAAGTCGCTTAGAACCGTGTGCCAGCCACGATGTCTTAGACACTAGACGAATATGTTTCATAACTGCAGCACTTCGATTTTCAATCAATACCACATGTATGGCACACTGAAGAACACTTTTGACAGTTGAGCTTATAGCAATAAGAAACCAGCAACCATGCCAATATGCCTGGTTGCCAGGTTCAGCAGAAAATAATAATTTGGGCTGTAAACACAACGGCACCTTCCGCACATTACGAGAACTCCCAGAACGTTGCAACGCTTGTAGACACACTCAAAAAATTATCACAGGAGTAAAGTGTGCTGAGTGATCCACCTCTTGGTAAGGATGCTGTTGGAGCAACTCACAAGTGTGGGTGGTTTATTTCACCAAGATACGAAAAATTGTTAACACATTGAGTTTGAGGACCGATTTAAACCAACATTAAAAATGCTGTTGGGGCCACTCACAAGTGTGAGTGGTTTATTTTCAATAGAATACAAAAATATGTTAAGAATCGAGTTTGAGGGATTGAAGAAAAGGGATGTAAGAAGAAAAATTTTGGGTGTTTTTAGGGAAAAAAATTTTGGAACATGGAATACAAGAATATGTTGAAATATCCATTTGGGGGTTTAAACCAAAGCAAGGTGTTTTGGGGCCCCACAAGTTTGTGTGGTTTTTTTCCAAAAAATAAAAAAATGGGGTTGGGGGGGTTTGAAAAAATTTATCAAACAAAAAATTTTATCATAAAAAAAAAAAAATAATTTTTTTCTGTGTTTTTTTTGGGGGATAAATGCCTTCTTTAAAATTTTTATTAACATGGTTCCGAGATAGATCCGTTTTTTTTGCGTCCAAATATTAAATGACTCAAGTTTTAGTCGCATGGTTCGAAAATTCCATTCATGCATGAAACCATGCTATAAGGCCTGTACTCGAAAAAAATGCACCATTTTTATCCGTGGGTAACTTTTTTGTCCGTGGGTAAAAATTGATGAAAATCTGGGTATAACTAATTTGGAGTGAATTGTTTAAAATGCAAAATTTCATAACAATCAGTTCAGTGGTTATTGAGATGTCATCGAAACAAGAAGAAAATCGCCGGAAAATTTTGCGCGCCGTCATGGAAAATTCGACTGCGACCATGAGATGGATCGGAAGACAACTGGGAATCACCCATACAACTGTGTCTCGGGTGGTAAAATCGTTTAAGGAGTCCCAGACGACCGAGCGGCGGGCTGGAAGTGGAAGAAAATCGAAGACAGTTGACCCTGTGAAGGCCCGGAAGGTGTTGGATTATTTCAAGTGTAATCCTAACATTTCGATTCGCGACGCGGCGTTAAAGGCAAAGTATTCCGCCTGGTTCGTTCAGCAAACCATGAAACGAGCCGGGCTTCGTGTATTCCAGGTCCGCAAGGCACCGAACCGGCGTGATCAACAAAACACGGCGGCCAAATCCCGCGCAAGGAAGCTGTATCGAGAGTGGTTAACGAAACCGATGTGTGTGGTTATGGATGACGAAACCTTCATCAAGGCAGACGCAAAGCAGATACCGGGGCTGGAGTTCTACGTTGCCAAATCACGGTTTGATGTTCCGGAAGACATAAGGAAGAAGAAAGTGGACAAATTCGCCAAAAAATGCCAATGCGGTAAACTGAGTAAACCGTAAATCACAACGGGTACCATCAACAGCGAAATTTACCGCACCGAGTGCCTCCAGAAGCGTCTGTTGCCCTTCCTGCGGTCCTACGGAGGCGAGACATTATTTTGGCCGGACCTGGCATCATGCCATTACGCGCGATCGACGTTGGATTGGTTCAGAGACAATAACGTTGTTTTTGTACCAAAAACCGCCAACCCTCCAAATTCACCAGAGATTCGTCCGGTGGAAAGATTTTGGGTCATAATAAAGTTCGAAAATCGTCCAAGGTGTTTAAGAACGAGCTGGATTTGAAGAAAGAATGGATGAAAGTGACCTAAAAGGTCAGGTCCACCATTGCACAAAATGTAATGAGGGGTCCTAAGGGAAAGGTGCGGGCTTTCAGCGATGGAAAGGAAATTGAATAAAGTGATTATGCCGAAACATAATCCATATGTTCTCGAAAGTTTCAAGAAAATCCGATTTAAACTAAATTTTTGGCGAACACTTTTGTCTGTAATTGTTTGTAATCTCACATGAACTCTCATCAATAAATACATACACGGTGTTCAATAAGTTCGGATACACTTTCAAAATTTGTTAAAAAAATGAAAACATGTTTTTTTATTTTTTGGATTTATGTTATTGAAAGCTATGTTTACAAGGAACGTTTACAACATTTCTCTTGGAATGACCCCCCCTTTGTACTCCTTAACGAGCTTCAAACGTTTCTCGAACGCGTCGCAGGCGGCACACACGGACTGCATGGGCATTTCGTCCCAGATTTTGAGAATTACCGTCTTGAAATGATCCAAAGTGCTGACCTTGTATTCGTTCAGCTTCGCCATCATATAGGACCAAACAAAAAAGTCGAGAGGATTCAAGTCCGGGGAGCTGGGAGGCCACAAAGTTTTGTCCAGAAAGTCGGTTAAATTGTCCCGACACCAGGCTTGAACCACATTTGCCGTATGGGCTGGTGCACCGTCCTGCTGGAACACGTAGTGCTCATCGCCGTAGAGGCTTCGGAGACTGGGGGCAACAACCTTTTCCAAAACCTCAGTTTTGTAGTACGCCGCGTTGATTTTGACGTTTTTTTCAATAAACACCAAGGGTAGCTTACCACGTTTGCATACTGCCCCCCAAACCATCACCGACGCGGCACTTTGGAACCGAGGGATGTTTATATTGGATTCAGGAATGCTGTCCCTCGATGGCGCCCACACCCGGTCATTTTGCACATTGTGCGGCTGCTGCAGCACGAACAGTTTCTCGTCCGAAAAAACAAACTCCTGACCAGCGTGCCGAGAGAGGATCCTCTTAGCTCGATCCAACCGCTTTTTGCTGGTAGCCTCCGAAACGCCATGGACCTTACGTTTTTTGTAAGGCCTGAAACCAAGGTCCTTGGTGAGTATGGTGTGAGCGGTTCCAATGGAAACGTTGAGATCTGCAGCCGTTTTCCGGATTGAGCGGTTCTTTTTGCGCCGAATTCGCTCCCTCACGATCTTGATGACCCGTGGCGTCCTCGCTGAACGCGGCCGACCGGATCTCGCACGGTCATTGGTCGAGGACGTCTCCCGGTATCGCCTGATGGTCGTGTAGACAAAGTTCCGCTTGACCCCATGCGATTTCAGCAGCCGGAATATATCGCCGGGTCGCTCACCGTTCAAAAAACGCTTAATTACGAAGTCCCGATACTCTTTCATCGCGCGTAACAAACAAACAACAACTAACAGAATGTCAACACCGCGCACATTCGGTAGCGTATGAATGAAGCTAAAGCTGACACCAATACCAATGCAGAATATGTACATGGCGCATACCTACGCAATGATGAAAACTTGTATTCGAACTTATTGAACACCGTGTATATGTGGATTATTTTCCATGTACAACCGCCAAATCACGCAAAACCCAATTCCCGTGAATTCCATCATGAAATAAGAACCCCCTTGCTTGATTTCGAATATCTTCTGCTCTATCTGCACTAACCAAACTTCTTCAAGATTTAAAGTGATTTGTCCAAATCAAAATTTTCAAACAAGCGTAATACCTCTCGAAACACTACACCATTACCTCACACATACAAACATCCACACCCGCACTTAATCCAAGTTCAGCAACTCTACCACAGTATGCCAAGACAATCCCAACAACTAACGAACACCACCCAAAGTCAGAGATCTTACAAACCATTTCGAAGGGTAAGTACCAAGTCTGCCTCACCGTATTGTTGCTAGCTAGCTCTTCTGCTACCGTAGGGATAGGCTCTATCAAGTATCCATAGTGCGTGCGTGAAATTCAGCCACTCTATCTCGCTCCTTCTATCTATCTCTCTTTCTCTCTCTCTCTCTTTTCGTCAGGCTCTCTTTGTAGAGAGGTGGCGCAATTTCCATTTTCAGCGGCTGTACGACTCCAACGACCACATTGCCATTCCGAAACGAAAAAGCCAAAATAGAAACTACAGTTGCCTCCCATTTCCGTACTTTGCCTGGCCCTGCTAGGTAGATTAGTTAAGCGTCAGCCATGCCATCGCTCGCTAGTCATGTAGCTTATAGTGTCATGTTGCATTTTTTGCGTTTCTAACTGCTCTAGCTTGGAGGTGGGCATGATTAACATCTACGCTTAAACGAATGAGACAAGATTTGTGCGGAAAGTTAGAATAGAATACAAATTTGTAGATCAAAACACCAACCACGAACAGAACACTAACATCGCCTTTTGTCGCGACACGACAACGACCCACCCACACACTCACACACCTACTACACTGAACAAAACTAGCACCGTGCAATTGGCTTTGGTCCCGTTTGATTGCCGCACGCACCGTTTGTTGCATCCTTGTTTCGTGATCGTTTTGTGTTAAACTGGTTTGAAAAAAAAACGAAAGAATTTCTGTGTAAACTGTACAGCCAGTAACCAGTTTCAAAGAGTATATAATTCAACCGCTCTCACCATCACTGTCTGGCGCACCATTTTCCCATGTAACCGTGGATTTCTCAATGGTTCCAAACGTCCTCCTCACCGCCGCAGCGATGCGCTCATTCCCTGCCCCGAGTAACACAAATCAGAACATTACTAATGGATTCCATTTTTTCTCTTCTCTCTTTCTCTTCCTGATATCGATCCATCTGTCAAAAACTGTGTGTGTTTATCTGTTGCACTTGTTCTTTTTCCCTACTCCCGAATGGGTTTATTTATTTGTGTTGATATGAATATTGTGCGTAAAATGGGGAACATTTTATCGCACAGTACTCAATCAATATGGCCGACGAAGCGCGTGACAATCATATGCAGCAAATCGAACGGGCGGAGATTGCCAATCTGGTCCGAAGTCGCATGGAGTCACTCAACCTGCCTAGCATAGACTATGATGATGTGAGTGAGAAGCGGAACCACCTGTCGTACGTGATCATCAATCCATCCTGCGACTTGAAGCTGGAGGAGGGGGACATCATGTGAGTAGAGTCCGTTTTGTTTCAGTGTAGAACGATCTGTTGAATGTTTTGTTTCTTCGTAGATATCTCGTCCGACCCTCGCCATTCTCCGCCCAGAAAACGTTCGAACGGCACAACTCGCGCCGCAAGTCCAACATATCATTCTGCTCCAATATCAATCTGGCAGCGGCGGCGGCCGGTTCCCGGCGCGGATCGGGCATCGGACTGAACACCATAGGTGGCCCTCAGCCGATGTCAGGTTACGTAACGCCACGTGCTCCCCCGCTGGTCACAACAAAATCGAATTCTTTGTCTCTTCCAGATAGTCCTAATGCAATGGGACAGATGAGGGGACGAAGCAATTCCCTCAGGGTAAGCACGCCTAGACGCAGTAGAACGACCGCTTTGGATGTGCCGTTAGCAAAAGCCGCTCAATCCAATCAGTTTCTGTCTCCACAGATCGACAGTGACATTCTGCTTCGTCGGTCCAACTCCCTGCGGCAGGGTCTCCCGAACATCGGCAGTAGCGGTCGGCGGAAATCATCGCTGGAGGAAATCGGCATTAGCCACTTCGCGACGCTGATGCAGGCGACGAACCACAGCAACCCGATCAAGATTGCGCTCAACGGCAGCATCGGACTGGAGGTAGCATGCCATGGCTGGCTTTTGTGTTGCTTTTCTTGCTGTTTCTCGGTGCCGTCGCTTTCCTGTGTTGTGGCAAGGGCAGGGAACAATGGAGGAATTGACGACATTTTCTACATTGTCCAATATCGTCTAGATCGGTCCAAAACATTTTAATTTGATTTACTTCAGAGTTCAATCAATTCATGACCAGTTCAAAGATTTGAGTTTTATCCCTATCAAGATTAAAACAACTCCTGAAAGTGACTGAGGACTAGTAATGCTTCATTAGGTCGTTGGCTTTGTTCTTGTTATTGCAATTCATATTTTGAAAAAAAAAAAATCGATTCTAACTACACTATATCAACTTGATTTTCTCACCAGGTAACACCGCCGGAAGAACCGCTTCCGGTCATTGGAGTACCGGTACCAACGGGCAGCGGTGGAGGCGTAAACCCCTCCACTCTGGGTGCATCCGGTACCATGTGTGGCTCGACACTCGGACTCAGCTCCATTCAGGACTCGTCGAATGGCGGTGGAGGAGGGGTGGCAACGGAAGCGGTGGCAACATGGGTGGATCATCCTCCAATCTGTCCAGCATGCAGAACGAATCCTCAAGCAGTGGTGGCCAGCAACAGCAACAGCAGCAGCCACACCATCTGCATGGGACGATAGTATGATATAACTTAATGTGGGGCCGTAGGCTCCGCTCGGCGGTGCGTAACAACAAGTGGATATAGAAGTAGCCTCACACCCGTAGCAGCAGCAGATTCTAATTAGGCACCTGGTTACTTGCGCTGCCCCGGAAAGCGGACTGTGAATCCGAACGAAAACACTCATCCTCAAAATCAATAGTGACAGCACCCACGATAGTTGACCAAGCAGAAGCGAAAATCGACGCAAGACGGTTTGAAATGGTGACATTCAATGAATGTGATTAATAGGTGATAACAAAGCATTAAATTGAAGGCACATCTCTAGGGAACAATCAACCCACGTTTTGAACGAAGAAACCGAACAAATCTCACTAGTATTGTTGACGTTGTTGAAAGTTGATCGCAGCAGGCGTGAATGAATATGTACATATTGCAACCGAAGCAAACCCAAACAAAACATGTCGGAATAATTGACACAATTATTTGACGAAATAAAAAACAAACAAACAAACAAACAAACAGTGAGTGCCCGAACCGGGAGTGTGATCAATTGATCAAGCATGGACATCCTCGGAAACGTTCCGATGTCAGTGATAAAGTAAGTAGCAGCACAATGGATGACAAAGCTTAGGACTAAGTCGTAGGCACAATGGAGAAGGGAGGGAACATTTAAGTGGAGGGACGGGATGAGTACAGGATAAGAATGCGAAAATCTAAGGTATTTCTTTCATATCCCATTGTCAACGACTTCAAGCAATAATATCAACGTTTTACAGTTTAGTTCGGTCGTTCCAACCAAACTTACTCAATTTGTCATCTAGTTTTATCAATGACATCCTCAAGACGACGCCAGACGCTAGAATGCACTTTTCGAACGTTTTTCAACGTTCTTCAACAAGGAAATTGCTCTTGGGAACGAGTCACTCGTAGTTCCTTGACCCGGTCCGTAATCAAGTGCCGTTTCACTCTGGCTCTGGAAGATGCATGCAGGTCTTCTTTGATGATTCTCCGCACGGATTTCACGGAAATATTGGCTTCCTTTGCAAGTTTTCTTATGGAACGCAGCGGGTTGCGAGCAATTTTTGCACGGACCGATTTGATCACGTTCGGCGTGCGTGCAAAGCGCGGACGTCCGCTTCCCGGCTTCCGCTGCTTAGGACCATCCTGCAGGGACTTTTTTATGCGGTAAACTGTTGCCAAATGGCACCCTACCACCTTGGCAATCTCTTTCGGCTTCTTCTGGGCGAGCAACAAACTGGTGATCACGTCTTTCGCGAACATTTTGACGAATTTGCAATAAAAAAATAGAATGTTTGGGTGAGACTTGAAAATAAAAATAAAAAAATACCTTTGAGAAATGTCACTTAAACCAGTTTGTTTTTTTCCTGTAGTCCTTCGACTTCGGCTGCCATATGCGCATTATGGCGAACTTCAGCGTCTTCACACTAGCGTGAGATGTTTTGCAGGTTTGTTCTTCAATAAACGCTAAAATCGAATAATCCATCAGCTTTAGGCCCGGAGGGGACCAAAACTTCTTGTTTTCCTTCAGTCATCGTTGGGTCCGATTTAACGTGTGACGTGTAGCTCCATCCTGTTGTAGGACAACGTACTGATCCTCAGAGAAGTTTAATTTCATGTTCCAATATTCAAAAAAATAAAAAATCTTAGCAATTCCGAAATGCATTTACAAATTTTGGTATTTTCTTAATATTAATTCAAAATATTTGGAAATCAATACACAACGGAGGTGTTATTTTTTCCAATTCCAAATTTTTCAAATTCCCAAATTTCAAATTTTCAAGGTTTCCAAATTCCCAAAGTTTTTGATTTTCTAAATTCCTGAGTTTTCAAAGTTCTAGTAAATGATTTTTTTTTAAGATTTCCAAAAAATCAAATTGCCGTTTGTTTGGTTTTCCTACTTTCTGAATATCCAAATTTATGAATTTCCGAAAAAAAATCTAAATTCCCCATTTTTATTTTTCAAATTTCTGAATTTCAAAATTCTAGTACCTGAATTCATTGATTTCAAAAGTTTAAAATTGTCGTTTGTTTGGTTTTCTACACACTTAGAAAATTTTACAGTATTCGGTAATTTTTTACCGAACTTTCAACAGCTGAACATTCGGTAATCCGATTTATCGGATTTCGGTGAAAGTTTACAGTCTTCCGGTAAAAAAAAAAATACCGGAACTTGTCAAATTTTACCGAAATCCGTTAAATCGGACTACCGAACGTTCAGCTGTTGAAAGTTCGGTAAAAAATTACCGAATAATGTAAAATTTTCTAAGTGTGTAATTTCTGAATATCCATATTGAAAAAACTTTCCAGTATTTCAAATTTAAGATTTCTGAATTTTAGAATTTTCCAGCAGTTAATGTTTTGTAAAAAAACGCTTTCGCAGAATTTTGAGGTTTACATACAATCCTTTTAAGCGAAAAAAAAGTCCTTTGTGTTTGCGTGATTTAACACTAGCTTTTAAAACATTTACACCGTCTCCAATTCGATGTTGCACAGGCTGAACATTAAACACAGAGCGAATTACAATGGACACCTTAACCTAACACCCAGTGGACCAGATTGGACATTTTCGTTTTGCGAAAAGTTCCACAGGCTGGAGCGGGAATCGAACCCTCATTTCATGGCAATGGCTTGAACGACGGGAGATGCCACTAACCTCTTGATCACGAAGCCCACAATAAATAGAATTAATAGTTAAAAAAATAGTTAAACAAAATGGAATGAACTCACAAATGTCCCAAAAATTTCCACCTCTACGAGAACTTTTACAAAATCTGACAATCTGAAAGTTCATCGTCATAAGTACCACCGAACATTATTAACATTATTCTCAAATTTCAAATTTCAGTTTTTCTGATTTTCTGATTTTCTGATTTTCTGATTTTCTGATTTTCTGATTTTCTGATTTTCTGATTTTCTGATTTTCTGATTTTCTGATTTTCTGATTTTCTGATTTTCTGATTTTCTGATTTTCTGATTTACTGATTTTCTGGTTTTCTGATTTTCTAAATGACCATTTATCCAATATTTTGGGTTTTCAAAGTATCAAATTTCCATATGTCTGTTGTTCTTCCTAATGCTCGAATCTCTTACATTCTAAGTTTCCAATCTTCCAAATTTCTTTTCTAATTTTCATTTTTCTAAGATTTTCATATAGTTTAGATGGCAAACTTTGCATTTTTCGATTTCGATGTATAAATTTCTAAATTTTGAATTTTTTAGTTAAACAAGTGACGAAATTTCCATATATCTGAATTTTTAAATTTCAAAATTTCAAAATGTCCAACTGTCGAATTTTCATATCTCTAAATTTCTAAAGTTCTCAAATTTTGAAATTCGAAATTGCTAAATTTATTAATAATCTAAATTGATTCCAAATTTCCTAGCATTCAATTTTTCATATTTCTAAATTTCCACATAATTAAATATCCAAGCTTTCAAATTACCAATTTTAGTTTTATTTTCATTCATTCAAATTTCGCATTTCCAGGTTTTCTAATTTTTAAATTTCATAAAAAAAAATCAAACTTTTTAAGAACTGAAAATTAAGAAGTTTCCGAATTTCCTAACTTCCCAATATCTTGATCTCCATATTTTGAATTTCTAAATTTCTAGAATGTTATACATAAATATATAATAAATTCTTATCAATTCTAAAAAAAATATAATCTAAGAAAATTATGAATTTAGAAACTCCGGAATACATTCAGAACATTGGAGGATCAGAAAATATGGAATAAAGTTATTTGATTATTAATGCGATTTGTAAGATGGAGGTCTTAAGTGTTCCATTTCCAAATTTTTCGAATTTTCAAATTTCAAAACTTTAAAACTTCCAAAATTTTGAGGGTTTTCAAGATTTTCAAATTGTTGAATTTTCAATGTTCTTGTACCCGAAAATTCAGCTTTACAAAGTTTCAAATTGCCGTATGTCTGGTTTTTCTTGCTTCCGAATTGTTGAATTTGCAAATTTCTGCCTTACACTTTTCTAAATTCCCAAATTTGTGAATTTAGGATGTCTGATTTTTTGAATTTCTCAAGTTTTGAATTTGCTGAATTTGATTTCTGAATGTCTTATTTTTGAATTTCTAAATTTATTATTTATTTATTAATTAATTCCAAGTTCCCTAATATTCAATTTTCCGTATCTTGAACTTTCCACATGGTTAAATACCCAAACCTCCAAATTTCCATTTTTATTTCTATTTTCGTTCATTCAAATTTTGCACTTCCAGGTATTCTAATTTTCAAATTTTATAAATAACCAAATTTTCAATGCACTGAAAATTAAGAAGTTTCTGAATTTCCAAGCTTCCCAACATCTTAATCTCCAAGTTTCTGAATTTCAAAATTTTGAAAATCTTAAATAAATTTAAATTAAATTAAATTAAAAAATTTTATCAAGTCAATTAAAAAATAATCATCTTAGAAAATTAGGAATTTAGGAACTCCTTAATACATTCAGAAATTTGGAGGTTCAGAAAACACGGAATAGAGATATTTGGTTATTAATGCAATTTGTAAGATGGAGGCCTTAAGTTTTACATTTTCAAACATTTCAAATTTTCAAATTTCCAAACTTCCAAAAATTTTAAGGTTTCCAAGATTTTCCAAATTGTTAAATTTTATGCCCTTGTACCCAAAAATTCAGCTATCCAAAGTTTCAAATTGCCGTTTGTCGGTTTTTCCTTACTTCCGAATTGTTCAAAAAAATCCTCCAAATTTGCGTGATTAAACACCATCAATTATCAAAACGTTTAACCAAATAAAATTAATTTAACTGTTCTGATTTTCAGATTTTCTGATTTTCTGATTCTCTGATTCTCTGATTCTCTGATTCTCTGATTCTCTGATTCTCAGATTTTCTGATTTTCTGATTCTCTGATTTTCTGATTTTCTGATTTTCTGATTTTCTGATTTTCTGATTTTCTGATTTTCTGATTTTCTGATTTTCTGATTTTCTGATTTTCTGATTTTCTGATTTTCTGATTTTCTGATTTTCTGATTTTCTGATTTTCTGATTTTCTGATTTTCTGATTTTCTGATTTTCTGATTTTCTGATTTTCTGATTTTCTGATTTTCTGATTTTCTGATTTTCTGATTTTCTGATTTTCTGATTTTCTGATTTTCTGATTTTCTGATTTTCTGATTTTCTGATTTTCTGATTTTCTGATTTTCTGATTTTCTGATTTTCTGATTTTCTGATTTTCTGATTTTCTGATTTTCTGATTTTCTGATTTTCTGATTTTCTGATTTTCTGATTTTCTGATTTTCTGATTTTCTGATTTTCTGATTTTCTGATTTTCTGATTTTCTGATTATCTGATTTTCTGATTTTCTGATTTTCTGTTTTTCTTTGAATGTCACACACTGTAGCTTCAGGTTTGGTGGGTGTCTATCCACCATCTCCTGCATCAACATCGGGTTTCGAATAAATAATAACTGCAGGTCTGCCGTAGATTCGTTCCAGTGTAGACATTACGTGGGAAACGGACTCTGGAATCAACAGATGGCAGCGTACATTTTCCAGGTTATTTTCTCAAAGACACCGTCGTAGTCTTGCCTGATTCTCCCCATTGTTAAACTCGCACGCTTCTGATGAGTTGCGGAAGGATTTGAAGAAGAGCGACCAATCCTGTGGCTCTTCAGATGTGATGGGTAACTTTCTCGGTATCACTTGACGAGCAGCTAACTGTTCGGCTGTTAGGCCCGTTGATGCTTTTGACGACACTGCCATTCACCTTCAGCTTCCTCTTCATAATAGCCCAAAATCTCTCTATCGATATGAGCTGGGGACAGTTTGATGGGTTGACTTCTTTCGGTATAAACTGAATCCCGTTGGTTTCATACCACTGTAGCACTGTTTTACTGTAATGACAGCTTGCAAGATCTGGCCAGAACATGACAGGTTCATTGTGGGATCTGATGAATGGCAATATTAGCTTTTGGAGGTATTCCGTTCTGTACAGCTTTGATTTAAATATCTTATCAGTGATGAATACCTTGGTCTTCCTACCGCAGCTACAGATGCCTTGCCAAATCTTGTATTTACGTGCAAATGTATCTGCAAACACAAACTTGAATTTGGCAGGTACATCTCCCTGAGCCGTAGCCAAGTATTTTTTTTTTTTTGTCCCGGTAGCTGTTTGAAATCGGCCTTTACATTGGTTTCATCATCCATGAGGAGACAGCCATTGAATTTTGTCACCACCTGATCATACAGTTTTCTGGCACGGATTCTGGCCACATTGTTCTGCTTTTGATCCTTATTTGGTTGTCTACAGGCACGGTATGACTTGAGGCCTTGCCGGAGACGAATCCGTTGCACGCTACTGCGTGCGGCGCGAAACTTTTAGGCCAAATCGCGGTGTGAGATGATGGGGTTTGCCTTAATGTTCTTGATGACTTTGTTCCGCAGTTGACGGTTGACAGTACCCGCGGCGCAGGTTGCACCCAACATTCTCCGACCCGACCAGCGTTACTCCTCTGCTCCATTGTTGACTGATGTCTGAATATCCCGAACGGCGATCTTAGTCACTGGTCGGCGTAGCACTCCTCCTGTAGTCTTCAGCAGGACTTGCCAGGCTCGTCCGTCGCGTTCCTTCACAACTGAAAGGATGCGTCCTCGGATAGATTTATCGACTGTAATGAGCGGGTCTCCGTCCCTTGGTCCCTTGGCTTCCTCGAACCATTCGTAGGTCATCGTGAGATATTCCCGAACCCAGCGACGCCAAAGCTGGTCGACCATGCTTCTCGTTAACTTCCAGTTGGTTCTGAGGCACTCTGGATGTACAGGAATGGTTTGAATGGGGCTGAGCGGCTCCATGCGAGTTCAGAAGCAGGACATGGTTGGGTGTTAAGGCGTCTTGGGCTTCTGACTCGATAGAAATGAACGTCAAATGAAGCGAGTTGACGATTCCTTTTGCCTAGATCATCAGTGTAAGAAGCGTTTCGTCATTGGGGTTCCTGTTTGTGCTTAATGTGGCGAAGGCATTCTTGACCGATCTAACGAGTCACTCTCACGATCCTCCCATATGCGGGGCGGCTGGAGGACTGAAGATCCATTTTCGCGTTAGTGAAAGTCGATGATAGTTGCTGGTTCATTTTTGCTATCTGCTGCTGCAGCTTGCGGCTAGCTCCAACGAAGTTAGTAACGTTATCGCTCCTTATGATCCGCACCGTACCAGGAATCGACAAATTGCCATCTTGCAAGCTCCCGTGGACAGAGAGTGCACTATCTCTAGGTGCACTGCTCGGATGGTAAGGCAAGTAAACAGTACCACCCATCTCTTAACTAGCGACCGTCCAACTTTGACCATGATAGGACCGAAATAGTCGAGGCCAACGAACGTGAACGGCCGGATTTACGGACTAAGTCTCGCCTCCGGAAGCGGTGCTACGCGCGGACATGATGGTTTGGCTTTTGACACTCTGCACCACATGCAGAGCTATGCTATATTTCGAACGAGCGTAGGCGCCGTAGGCACGTAGGCACCGCTGACGCACTTCGTTGATGACCGTTTCCCGATTTGCATGGAGGTATCGTCGATGGTACCGGTCGACAATCAGGTTTGTTAAGCGGTGTCCTTTCGGAAGAATTACGGTAAATTTTGTATTGTATGGCACGAAGATTGCCCAAGTGATACGGGTATCCATTCGAAGCACTCCACATTCGTCGATGAACGGCGATAGCTTGTAGAGTATTGTCCACTCTTCTGGAAACGTAGATCGTTGAGTCAGCCGCCGAAGAGCACTCTCGGCCGGTGCAAGTTGTTCGCTGCTAAGTTAGGAGGTCAATCGCTGTTCTTTCATTCGTTTTGGTCGACAGTTATCCACAGAGCGGAATAGGTACGTGACTGCCAGAGTCTCTCATACTTAGAAAAACGATTCGAGTCGATGATCTCCTCTTGCAGGTCGTTCAAGTGCACCAGGCAAGGTCTAAGTTCCTCTTCGGTGGTTTCTGGGTCTGCTTATCGAGGCGTCTTAAGAACTCCGGTTCTTTGAACCAGTGACCATCGGACTTAAAGTTTGGTTTGTTGCGCCATTTTGTACCGTCATCTGTAGAGTTGAGCAACGATGGTACGTACTTCCATTCCTCGGGATTGGATTTGGCCAAAATCTCTCCAATTCTACAAGCAACAAACTGTCTGTAGCACCGATGATCGGAATGTATCCATGATAGCACGGTTTTGGAATCTGTCCATAATACATTTCGTTTATTTGGAAGACTATGGCCGCTGAATAACCTTTCCATTTGCCTGCACCCTATCAGTGCCGCTTGGAGTTCGAGTCACGGGATGTCACGAAATATTGAAACCAATGAATATAACATTCATTACACATTGCAACGTAGTCCTACGTCACCTTTACGTACAACCTCATTGTCCCTTGTAGTTTTTTGTTTTGTTTTCACTAATCTTTTCGCAAAGACCTCTTTGTTCACGGGATGAATTATGAGTGATGTTGAAACATTTGTACTAACCCGTAAGATGAACGTTTTGACAAGGCGATATGAGCGAATCGCTGTATAATCTCGTCTACCAATTGCCTCACACACTCACATACAGTCTCTCCCTTCTCCAAGTAATTAAATGTACATAACTGACCGACAGCCATCGGCATCAATCGTAACTGTAGATACCAAACAGCTTTTGAGAACCAAGTCCTTTCCAGTTCTACCAAATTATCTAACCAAGTGCAAACAACACAAAACCTACCAAGTGGTCCAAAGTAGTATTTTGTTTCATAAATACATTACAATAACAATAATTGTCATTGAGATTAAAAAAAAATTTGATATTCTCGAACCAACACAGCAAGCCGTATCCATGACACTGAAAATTTAATCCCGTCTACTTGACGAAAGAAAAACAAGTATAGCTGGCTTGCTGGTGATGGGAAAAAAAAGATCAAGAGTAAATCGTATCACGCAAAGCGTGGGATCTTTGTTAAACTATTTTTCTGAAATTTTATCGCTACCAAATGTTGATCGAATACGAAAAGTCAGACTGTTTGTTATTCGCATTTATTTTTTAGAACTGTTGCTTTCCAAGCACCATAGATGCATTCGGCTATTCAATTACTCTCGACTAAGGAGTTCTTCAATTTTATACGAAAGACAAGTCACGCCCCAGCGTGGCATAGGAGAAACCATTGTACATAGTGTAACATTTTGTACTAAACTAAACAACATTCAAAGTATCAATCGAATTTCTTTCTTGTTTTGAGTATTTTGTATCAATAACAATTTAGAATCGTTGTAGAGATTATGAAAACAAGAACACACACACACACACAAAAAACTCAAAAGAAACGCTTTGGTATACTGTAAACGCTTTACATTAAAATTAATAGAAATTAGGATCTGTCCATAAGCAGTTCATCAGTTCATGGAGCGAGAGGTCTAAGTTTGTTCGCGCCTAAGAATCGATTTCCATGGTTTATGGACAGCTCTCAAAGCATCACTGATCCTGAAGGAGAAAAGTAGATAAGATATATCAAGTTGTTACGACAGCGGACGGATCAGAAGTTACTTAACTAATAGGTAAATCAATTTAATACAAAATTCACCCCCAAACCTCCCATTAACCCACACACGCCAGGGGATCTTTTCCATTTTGGTAGGCATTAATAGACACCTTAGAAACTAGTAAGCCAATCAGTGGCATTTAGGAAACATTACTGTTGAAGCATAAGTAAAACTCGAAGGAAACAAAGAAACTATAAAAGGCCTTAGAAATGACATAAATAAAAGTAAACAAACAACTCAACAGGAAGTGAACATAAATACAGACACAAACACACACACACTGTACTTTGTGGGAGACGGTAAAGAGCAACAGTAAGCCTGTTTTGTAAACTTTTTTTTATCGATAGAATCAAACACGAATCATAAACAACTTTTTTCCCTCAAGCGCTCAGCATTTACTTATGTCAAAACAATATGTACAATGATAGCATGATTAGCCAAATAGGGACTCCCGGAACCTAACCCGATTCCTTCGATCAGTTTCAGAATAATCAACTACACACGCCAGCATTCAAATTCAACACAATTTTAGGTGAAAAATAGTCGACTTAACTCACACTCACACTCACACATCCACTGAAATGTATGATGAAAGAAGCATTTGCGCATAAGCCACTTCTCAGAAGCATTTATGAGTAAAACAAAAAGGAGGACAAAAACCCTGTATTGACACACAAACTGAGGAGGGAAGTTTTTATTTCGAGATTTTAATAAACTGAGAAATCATGTTATTTCTGAATTCTTATGATCACTCGTTGCAGTTGTTGGTGTTTGTTCGTACCGAAATATCACTACCCTTCCCAAACTGTTGTAATTGAACGGAATGCTGTCCTGTTTTAACTTTTCCTTTGCGTTTATGTTAAGAATACGGCATCACTGTATGCCTTTTGAGTGACCATTTATGTGTACTACCTTTGTATGGGGCGTTTGTCGAACATTTATACGTGCAGTTTGAATAGTTTAACATGATTAGGAAATTCAGCGGATGGGTAGTAGCGGTCTTAATTTTTCACGGAGAATTCCGGAAGCACATTTTGAATATCACTCAGTATCTTCTAATCATTGAAATTTATTTTGTTCCTTTACATTTAATGAACATCTGAATCGCTCGCAACGAGCGCCAGAAAGCTTCTGTCAAGCGAACAAAAAAGTTCAACATTGCTCTTTAGCGCCAATTTTCTACTCTTCTTCGGAACTGCGTTGCTCATAATGCTCAAAGCAATCAGATTAACACAAAAATAAACGCAATTCAAAAAATTTCAACGAGCTGTCAAGACTAGGACTAGTAAAAAGTCATTTCGACTCCGTTGGATTATTAACCGATAACATGTTTCAGAAGCGATTTTTTGAACTCAAGGCCAAGGACGTAGACTAAGTCTTACGGCAAGGATAGGGTGTCAATTGAAAATCTAAAAATAATCGACCGTCACGAAATATCGTTACAAATTAAACGCTTATAACTTGATAAATGCTCGATAGATTTACAACGTACCAGATTTACCGCCTCTCCAAGTAAACCATCGACAGAAAAACCGCCAACCGACAACTGCGCCGTTGCCGTTCAAAGGAGCAACAAATCAACGCTGCCAGCATTGTGCTGATGAACTTCATCAACAAATATGGACCGTGAAGCCACCATAAATGCTTGTTCCGTTAGGAACAAAAATCTCGAGCTAACCGATTTCCTCAACGAGAAGGAAATCGACATCGCGGCCTACTGCCCCAAGCAAACGGCTACTTTCCTACGACAAGACATCGTAAAGCTAACTCGGCGGCGGGGGCAATACATCATCGCTGGCGACCTCAACGCAAGAAATGAAGGCTGGGAAACACTCGGCGGAACATCAACGGATCCATCATCCAACACGACCTGGAGGAGGGCCACTACACGTTGCTGAGTCCGGATTCTCCTACCCGCTTAAGTCAAGCCGGAACTCACTCAACCCTCGACATTTTCCTCACGAACATGGCAAACAACATCGCTCAACCGGTCGTATACCAGGAGCTCAGCTCGGACCACTATCCGGTGGTGGCCGAAGTTGGCTCCTCGGTCAATCGGCACCCGATCACCAGGCGTAACTATCGCCGAGTCAACTGGGGACTGTTCCAGCGATGCGTCGATGACTCTGTCGATTACGATACACTCCCCGAGACGCTCGAAGCCATCGACCGACAACTGCGTGTCATCGACGAAGCAATCTCTCGGGCCAGAGAACAACATGTTCCTTCAATAAATCAGGTGAGTGATTTTCTGAACCTTGACAGGACTACTAAGTACATCATCGGAATCTGTAACTCGATCCGAAGACAATTTCAACGCACCGGTCTACCTCACCTTAAGATCAATTCAAACCAGCTTACTAAAATTATCCAAGCCAGGATCTCAGAAATCGGCATTTCGAATCAAAAATTCGCACTCTCCCAGATTGCGCAAAACCCTTTTGGAAGTTGACCAAAATACTAAAAAATGAGCCAAGACCAATTCCGCCGCTTACTCCGCTTGACCAGAATTTAGTTCCACCTCTACTTATCACCCCTGTTGAAAAGGCCTACGCACTAGGTCAACATTTTGTAAACTCACACAACCTTGGCCAATCTATTGTGAGCCCACATGAGCCTACTGTTATGGAGGCAATGTCTAGAGTCGCCGAAACACCCATAATTGTCCCTGACGATAGTAGTATATCGGCTGATGAGGTGATAGCTGCCATCAAGCGAACCAAAAACATGAAAGCCGCTGGTGTCGACGGCGTCATCAACCTCGAGTTGAAAAACTTGAGTGTTGATTTCTTCCGACACCTTGCAGCGGTTTTTAACAGATGTATGGAACTTGGCTACTTTCCATCTAGCTGGAAAATAGCTAAAGTTATCCCTATTCGCAAGCCTGGCGATGTCAATGTCTGGCACGATGGTCTGGTGTTTAAGCTGCATCGATACAACTTCCCGATCTATCTTGTTAAGATCATCAAGAACTATCTATTGGACAGATCATTCCGGGTCTTCCTGAACAATTCTCATTCTGAAACGTTCAACGTTGATGCTGATGACATGTTAAACACCACAGCAAAAACTATTATTAAAAATATAAAACTATGTAACAAAGATGTAGAGCCCCTCTGGCTAACCAATTAAAATGGCAAAGCAAATGTAAAAATTAAAACAAGAAAGAAAGATACATTTTAGTAGTAGTAGTAGTAGTAGTAGTAGTAGTAGTAGTAGTAGTAGTAGTAGTAGTAGCAGTAGTAGTAGTAGTAGTAGTAGCAGTAGTAGCAGCAGCAGTAGTAGTAGTAGTAGTAGTAGCAGCAGTAGTAGTAGTAGTAGTAGTAGTAGTAGCAGTAGCAGTAGTAGTAGTAGCAGTAGCAGTAGTAGTAGTAGTAGTAGTAGTAGTAGTAGTAGTAGTAGTAGTAGTAGTAGTAGTAGTAGTAGTAGTAGTAGTAGTAGTAGTAGTAGTAGCAGTAGTAGTAGTAGTAGTAGTAGTAGTAGTAGTAGTAGTAGTAGTAGTAGTAGTAGTAGTAGTAGTAGTAGTAGTAGTAGTAGTAGTAGTAGTAGTAGTAGTAGTAGTAGTAGTAGTAGTAGTAGTAGTAGTAGTAGTAGTAGTAGTAGTAGTAGTAGTAGTAGTAGTAGTAGTAGTAGTAGTAGTAGTAGTAGTAGTAGTAGTAGTAGTAGTAGTAGTAGTAATTTTTCTACGAGGGAGAGAGTCTGATATTTTCAAAAATGAATCTACGTGGTTTATTAACAGGCCCTAAACACACAAAAAAAAGTAATGAATTTTACCAGGCGTGTAAAGTTTCCCCTTGTTTAATTCCAAGTCAAAGGAGGCGTAAACCACGAAATTGTTTGCAATCTTTCATGCGCCGTTCATGTTTGCAATATTTCATAAAACAGGCTAGATTCAGGCGTTATCTGAATTAAAATTACATGAAATATTCCATTATTTTCAGCCAATTCTAGCATTCCCTTTATGTGCATTAGATGACGCAGAAAATTAAATGTTTCTTTTTATCTGTGTACTTTTGAGGTATCCCGAACTACGAATGTTGAGAATTGAAATCAAATGTACAACAAAATAGGTAATACTTCAGGCAAAAATCTCTTCATAGTTAGATAAGATTTAGTTCAAATTTCTACATTATGACTGACACCCAGGTATAGAAAATCTGTTTAAAATGTTCTGAACTGCTTATGCAAGAACAATATAAACACAGTTAGAAAGTTATCTTATCAAATAAAGTTGATAGCTTCACTTTTTTTTTAAAAAATAAACTTTTGCGAGCGATTAGTAGAACGATTTTAATTGAAAGACTAGGAAAATTTAAATTAACACTTCACAATCAAAGTGATCAACTTTAAAAAAAAAAACTAAAACACTTTTTTAAACTATCACTAGTAAATACGAGCAAATTCCGTTAAATCCCACTACAGATAGCTTATCTTTTGACAGATAGGCCTATTCCGTCTGCGACTTAGAGACTTCTGTAAGTCGCAGACGAAAAAGGCCTATCTGTCAAAAGATAAGCTATCTGTAGTGGAATTTAACGGAATTTGCTCGCATTTACTAGTGATAGTTGAAAAAAGTGTTTCAGTTTTTTTTTTTAGGAAAAGTGATCAAGTGAAGTGCTAATGTAAATTTTCCTAGTCTTTCAATTAAAGTTGATAGGTTACTCATCATGCATTTCTGATTGTTAACTTATCAATTTAAGTAATGGCATAATGCATTTAGATCGTTATTTATGTAAAAGTAGAAACATTTACTAAACATTGTGTTGTAATTGTACCTACAGTTGTGGTGGTGTATCAAAATATACAGCGCCTTTTGAATCGTAAACCCATGCGCTGCCGTCTATCAATGCTTCTTTTTGAAATGTGTTTTCTAATTTCCACTGGAAGATAAGTTGTTTATTTTCATTAAACAACCGTACTATAGGAACAAGAATTATGAAATACCGCCGCAATTAAAGGAACACCATTTCAATCTAAAAAATAAATTCAATTGCAAAATGAACATTTTCCCCGGAATATAGAGAGCAAATGTAACTAGTGTGATTGTAGATATTCCGAGAGTAAAGTTTATTTGATTTTAAATTTATAAAATAAGTCCGTTTAAACAAAAATAAATCATTAGGCTTTCATGTAAGGGGCCTTGATCAAGTCTTTTAGAATCATGAGTAAAATTGGTCGAATCTTTGAAGCATTTACATTGAAATTGCGTTCCCAGCAATAACAATTGGCGCTAAACATACGGATCATTTTTGTAAAGACAAATTTAAAACGCAAATCAAATTAGCTTGGAACACCAAACTAGTTTTCTACTTTCCCACAAACACATGATTAAACACATGATTGGCGCTTGTTGTGCAGAGCGCTCACAACTACATATAAATCAAAGCTCATGCTTCCCACCGTGCTGAGACTGAGCCGTAAAAAATATCGTTGCCAAGAAATATGTTTTACCCGCCCGGTCAAACACCGGTGAGACCACGAGAACGGCCCGGTGGATTAATGTGAACGGTCGCATTCGCATACAGCACTCAAACAATCAATTCGTAGCATAACTCGGTCGTGACCCGACCGTGGCTCGGCCCGGCCTAATGTGAATAGCCCTTTAATGGGTCACCAGTTTTTAAACATTGAAGATATATGTTAGTCCCAAACATCATCTGTTGGTTCTTTGTGCAAATACAGCTGATCTGGCAATAACGGATTTGCATCCGTGTGCGGTCAATCATGCTCATGCTCATTCTTTTGAACAAGAATTCTCAATGATGAGGCGAAGTTGCATCCACGAATAGACCCAATGTGGTGCTTATAGACCGACATTACATCCATATCCGACGAAAGTTTTCGACTAGTTGGCAGCAGGGTAAATGCACCCTTCTTTTTGGGGGAAACCCTCATAAAAAAATGGAAAAACGCCCCTTAGATGTGTGGCCTATAAAGACTGTATTCGATGAAATTTGGACACACGCAATTGTTCGTAACTTTTTAGCGTGTGGGCAAAAATTATTGAAAGTTTAACTGAATGTGTGTTGATATTTGATATTTGTGATGTTTGTGTTGTGTCAATTGTGTAATGAGTTTCGTGAAAATCGGTTGAGTAATTTCAGTGATGGCTTCGAATGAAGAAATAGTGCGCCAACAAATTTTGGGCACTCACTTCGAAAACCAAAACGCTTCTCATCGATGGATCGGAAAACAGCTCGGAATCGCACATTCAACCGTATCTCATGTGTCAAAACGTTCAAGGACCGTAAGACAACCAAGCGGAAAAATGGTAGTGGCAAAAAACGTGGCACATTAAATCCGGAGAAGGCCAGGGTGGTATTGAACCAATTTAAGCGTTATCCTAACATTTCGATCAGGGATGTTGCGAAAAAGGCGAAAGTTTCAGTTTGTTTTGTGCAGAAAACAATGAAACGTTCTGGATTACATGTGTACAAGGTCCAGAAGGCACCGAACCGGAGCGATAAACAGAACTCGGTGGCCAAAACTCGTGCAAGAAAACTGTACAGGGAGTGGCTCATAAAACCGTTCTGCATTGTGATGGACGATGAGACCTACATTAAAGCCGACACCAAACAAATGCCAGGACAGGAACACTACGTCGCCACCTCTAAGTTGGCCGTTCCGGAGAGTGTACGGAAGAAGAAACTGTCGAAATTCGCCAAAAAATTCCTTGTCTGGCAAGCGATCTGCGGATGTGGCAAAATGAGTCAGCCCTTCATCACCTCTGGGACCGTCAACGGACAAATCTACAAGGACGAATGCCTCGAAAAACGACTTCTGCCCTTCTTGAGATCTCACGATGGCCCGACACTGTTTTGGCCGGATTTGGCATCTTGTCACTATGCCCGGCCCGTCTTAGACTGGTACAAAGATAATAATGTAGTTTTTGTACCAGAAGACGTCAACCCTCCAAACACTCCGGAACTTCGCCCAATTGAAAAATTTTGGGCAATCATGAAGGCAAAGCTCGTTAAAACTCCAAAACTGATAGAAAATGAACTTGAACTAAAGAAAGTGTGGTTAAAAGTAAGTAAGCAAGTCGGTCCTATCATTGTCCAAAATTTGATGAAAGGGGTCAAGGCAAAGGTGCGGCCATTTGGATTGGGAGAAGAGGTTCAATAAACCAATAATGTCAAAACTTAACCATTTAGTAGTACTTTATTTCCAGACAGTTTGAAAAGAATCGGGCTCAAGGAAAATTTTTGGTGACCTATTTTGTGTGTCAAAATTTCATAGAATACAGTCTTTAATGCAATCGGAGGTATTAACCTTCTGGTTAGCGCTTGCCGGTTGTTTTGACGGGTCTTAAGTTTCTTCAAGATTGTATAGCGGAGCTTTGCTCCGCAATCTTCTAGGGAGTTTTGACGGGTTTAAATTTCATTTTGAGGAGTCTTAATTTCGTTTTGACGGGCCTTAATTTCGATTTGACGACTTTTAAATTCAGAAACTTAAGACTTGTCAAAACTATACAATCTTGAAGAAACTTAAGACCCGTCAAAACAACTAAGGAGCATTTTTCCAAAGTTTAAGGAGCATTTCCGCAAAAAGAAGGGTGCATTTACCCTTTGCCAAAGTTAGTTGGTTGGTGTAAACACGGTTCAGAACAGCAAACGTCTTACTAAGCATGTCGAAGCAAAGGTCATTTCCAGCTCAATAACTTTATGAGTTGTAAATTAAATTGTAATCGATCGCTGTAATGTATACACATGTAATAAATGTATAAAAGACTAAAAAAAAATACTAAAATTTGGAAATCACTTTTTAGTCATTATTCGGTCACTATTTGGTCACTACTTTTATTATTTAGTCACTAAAGTCACTATTATTTATCCATAAATCCGCTACCAGACCTGTGTGAAACGTATCCTCGTCTCAGCAAAAATCCTAGGCGCTCCTTTGAAATTCCAGTCGATTCCCAGGCTTGAGCTGCAGGCCGCAGTACTTGGTGCAAGGCTAGCACACACCATAACTGATTCTTTGTCCATCAGAACAGCGCCACGCTGCTGGTGGACCGATTCCCGGGATGTACTGTGCTGGATCAACTTGGAACACTGTCGGTTCACGCAGTTAGTGAGCTCGTCGATACAACGGAAGCAAGTGAGTGGCGCTGGGACACCTTCCAACACCCAAAAATACACAAGAAACACAATCAATACAAACACAACATGGCAGAGTGACCTACCCCTTGCTTGGAAACAATATTTTTCTAACTAGAAAATGAGAAGAATGATTAGTAATTTCCATTTAATTCCAATAACCTTTATTGCTTATCTTGACATATACGCGTATTTTGGCTACAATGTGCAGACTTATTCAGTGTCGTGTACTAATACTCGACTATTAGTACACGACACTGAAGAAGTCTGCACATTGTAGACGAAATACGCGTATCTGTCAAGATAAGCCACAAAGGTAATTGGAATTAAATGGAAATTACTAATCTTTCTTCTCATTTTCTAGTTACTGATATTCCACTAAAACGCTCAAGGGTCACCCACAATAAATACGTTTGCGTTCCGTTGACGTAAATTTGACAGAAAAAGTATGGGAAAACTGTCAAATTCACGCACACGCATTCGCAACGTATCAATTGTGGCCAGCCATCACACTCTCCAGGAATATTTTTGTATAAATAGTAGACTGAAGAAAAGAAACCCAAATAGCACACATGTTGCAATTCGGTTAAAGTTACTTCAATGTGACTCAATAAAGTTATAATTAAGTCCCTGTAATCAATAATGACAGATTTTTGTTGCCTGGGAAAATAAATGCAAAGAACCGTGTGAACCCAAAGTATGCTTTTCACAGAATCACTGTTCTGTATGCTGAGCTACGAACAATTGTTGTTTTTATTCTTTACATGATCCGAGGTCCTTTAATCTATTCCGTGTTATATCTTTCATCAGACCCAATAAAGCTTCAGTAGCAGTATCCTGGAATTATTACTCTGTGAATTTTTACTAGTTAATCATCAGATATTTGAAAGCATAAAGGGCTCGAGCAATGTAATAATGATCCTAAATATGCGGATATTTTCGATTAGTTTTCGATGTTCACTAGAACTGCTGGCATAGAAATTCGTTTACTTTCAGGAATGTGATAAAATTTACAGCTTTTAAATCAAACAACAGCAAGTCACTTGAATCAAAGATATTTTTAATTAATTTTAAACTTGCATGGACTCGTGATGACACAAATTGTATGGCAAATCGAATGTTTATCGTATATCGTTTTCTCTTTAAATATTTATATAATTATTGTATAACTCTAATCCGGTAACTGTAGTCAAAAATGTATGAATAAACGCTTTGAAATGAGCGCACATGTGTTTGTATGAGTGTGGATAAATATTATGGATCAAATCGATCGAAACCCTAACTATGCTGCTGAGGCCCCAAAAAACGTGAGAAGCGATTCATCTGATTGTGATCCAATTGTCAGAAACTATGCTAAAATATTATGCCGACAAAAATGTGCTTTGTTGTTGTTATGTGCGCTTTCTATCTATGCAAACTTTTAAACTTTTTGTAGCAAAACTTCAGAAAGTTCTGCTCTATCCTAATGGTATAAAAAGCCTTTCAGTAGAAAAATATGCTTTTGCTTCCATCTGGGCCGACTGAATCGACCAATGCGCATGTGCCAACTTGGATACAACATTCAAGCTGTCAGCATACAAGAAGTAAAAAGCTTTCGAGGAGCTGTAATCAAAGGCATCTTATTCTCAGGTTGCTTGGATTATTTGTGTGTGTTTCGAATGTTGATTAAGTAGGTTTAAGTCGTAGTATACTAAAGTAGGTTATGTACATTGCGGTTGTTTGGAAGGATTCAAATTTAATGTTCGTCATTTCTTAAGGCTTAAGTCGTGACCTGACTGTTACGGGAGTGGGTGTATATGTGCTTTAAAACATTGAACTTGAACGAAACTGTAGCCTAAATGCTTCTCTTTTGTACGTTAGCCATAAACTGACCGAGTACATTTCCTCGCGGATAGTACGTGCACACCACAATGACTTTGCCGCTGCGTGTTTGACCGATGCCTACTCCGAGCTCTTTGGTACCCTTCCAGACCATCTGGGTGAACTGGCCGCCCTTGATGACTCCACGTGGTTCCTGATTGAATGCATATTGCTTGACTTCCTCGTACCAGGACCGGCAGACGTCTTTGGCGTTCGGCTTAGCGTGTCTATCGGATGACCACAAACAGTACAAATTTTCTCCGTATTTCGAGTTCTGCCGATAGGTAAACCGGTCATCCCGTGCCAGGATCTCCGCCCACTGTTGCGCATCCCGGACTAGTTCTTTGTGCAAACTAAAATAGACAGAATTTGAAATGTTTCACAACAACTCGAAATCGCCCTTATGCTTACACTAGATCGGGAGCGCCATGTCTCCGTCGATGTTCATTGTGGTGCCGAAGCATCGCTTGCGAAAACTCGTCAAACTGATCCGGATCGTTTTCGTCCACTATTCGAACGTGCTTGCCAACCTTCGTAGTGGCACTTTTACTGTTCTCACTAGCCAACTTGTCTACAATTATCTTTGGTATTTCGAATCCTCCAGGCGGGGGAACGTTCTTCGCAAAACTGCCTATGTAATTCCCGGGGGGATCGTAGTTTGCCACCACGAACACCTGACCGGATCTGAAATGCACGATCTGTTATTGGAAATTCCAAAGCATGTACCATCAACCTCACCTATTCCGCGCCACTCCTATGCCCAACTCTCGACTGTCCTTCCATACGACCTGCGTAAAATGGCCAGTCTTTAGTGTTGCTGGTTCCTTCCCATACGCGTGAACCGTTTCCTCGCTGTACCAATTCTCCACCGGCTCCCGTCCGGTAATCACTACCGTTGCGTTTGGCGAACTCCATGAACAGAAAATGTTCTCCCCGTATTGCGAGTTGCTGCGATGTACCAGAACTCCCCTAGCGGCAATCACTTTGGCCCACTCTTCAGCGTACCTGCAAAGCCGCTTGTTCAGCTTCAACGGCAAGACTCCGTGCTTGGTTCGGTACTCATTGTGTGCCTTCAAACATTCCAGCTCGAAGTCATTGAACAACGACCTGCGGAGGGAATTCTGAGACGCCGATAGGGACGGACTCTTGTGTCGAAGATTGCCAATCGACGGACTCTTGGAACATCTGGTCGGCTTTGGAGTCACCGAAGCGAAGAAGTTGCTGTTATTGTTATTGCTATTGTTGCTACTCCTATCTAGAGACTTGTGGCGTGTCTGCTGTTCCTTGATAACCGAGGAATGATTCGTAACCGTGGTGGTGCAGTTGTTGTTCCGATCGTTTTTCGTCGCCGTGTGCTGTTCCAGTTCGGTCGTCGTGGTCAAAACGGTTCGCAACGGGCTGATCGACAGCCGGGGCGATCCCATCAGCTTACTGGTCGAGAGCGACTTGGTCATGTCGTTGCCACTGAGGTCGAACTTCTCCTTGAAGACCACGGTGCGGTCCGGTTTATGGCCCTTGTACGTCTGGATCGTTTCCATCGTGATGACTTCGCATAGTGGATCCTGGAAAGGGAGAGGAAGGGAGAAATGTCGATAGAGATGAGTTGATTGGTACATACACAATTGACTTAAAGTGATCCTACGCAACTTTGAAAGTTTCATCATGGTTTTAAAGTGTTCTACAAGCCCAAATCATGGTCTACAGAACCTTCATAAGTCCTTAATTGTTACATGGGATGGGTAATTGCAAACAATTAAAATAGCAATGTTTGCAATACCAGTAGTAAAAGAAACGCTCATAACTAAGGTCCCAGCCTCTCTAAATGTCTCCTACCACTTTTCCTACAAACGGATCACGGTCAACTTCATCGGATCTTCGGATCGAAAAAAGGCATCCCAGTTTACATGGCAAACCGACTTCAACGTTGGACTCTACAGCTACTGCTCTACGATTTCACCATCGTCTACATGAACACGACGAAATTCGGGAACACCGATATCCTGTCTGGGTTGATCGAGCACAACCACTCGAGCACAAGCCAGGGGAAGACCTCGTCGTAGTCAGCTTCATCACAGAGAACGATGTAAGATCCATTGCATTAGTTGCAGTTAACACACTTTTTTTTCAGAGCAATACTGCACACAACCCTTTGCGGCCCTGTACTATGACTTGATGTAGTTCACATCCCCGCGGCGAACCCTGGAACGTTGAGCTCCCCTTAACGGCTAAACGAACTACGGAGGGTGTACCACATGGCGCATTGGGGTTGATGTCAGTAAGACCCCAATTACGAAAACTGACCGCAATACGGACCTTTTCACGGCAACATGACTCCGGGCTGGCACCTAGGTCGTCTCCCTGGGTACTGTCGGATGACACTTAGAGAAAATGGCGAGGTTTCTACGGCATAGGCTGTCTCCGTCCCACTCAAACCCTGGCAGGTCTTCAGTACGTTCCATTCTCCACCGACCGCTTGCGTCAGCTGGGCGAAAGTAGGTTCAGATGCCCATAGACTTCTAGCTCTAGCTCTGAACACGATGTCCTCATGAAGGCCCTTGTTGACTCTTCCATGGCCTCCCTGCTTGCATAGATAACCATGGGATCACTATGGCGACTACACCACGTGGATGAGCGGCTGAACCGCATGGAGCCGCATGCTCCTAATCAAACGAAACAGCAAGAGGAGGAGAAACCGTTTGCCAGAAAAGGTCTAGTCAGATCCCGGCCTAGCAGGAAGGCGGGATCTAGCGGCGCATCCGACACGTGCGGAAGCGCAAAAGCCTCGGAAGCAGGGGTCTCCGGGAAAACCGGAGAGGGCATGGATGGGCCTGGGCTCATCCAGGCTATGGAAAGAAAGCGAGACACGCTTCCAAAAGTGACAGCAGTCTCAGAACAGCTGAATGCTATAGTCGACTTTACGTTGACCCGTAGCAATATCAGCAAGGAACAGAGCTTGTTGTAGCTTCGTAGGTCAGTTCAGGCTGAGCGCCGCGAGATGGACGAACTGGAAGCCAAGCTTCTAGCCGACCAAAGTACCAGGAAAATACCAAAGCTAGTCGCAACGGAAAAGGCCAGGGAGTCCGCCTACAAACACACGCAAACGGATGCGACCGTCTCCGTGGGAGATCCCACCCAACCTACCGTGGGAGCAGGGATATTCAAGCGGGCGAGGCAGTCGCCCGGGGAAATTGCACCCGGAGCTCTCAAGAAGCGGCTGGTGTCAGGCGGCCCCACGGCTCCAAGACATACGCGAACGTGGTGTCAGGGATGTAAGGTCCAACCTCACGCCCTACGGGGCGTAAGAGTAGTGGCTACGGAGCCAAAAGCGCTAGACGCAGTTCATCGGTACGGGAAGTTTCAAGCGCCGAGGGCGGCACAAGTGCCAGGGCCAGCCTCAGCAATAAAAGGAACGACAAGAGGGGTACGAGCGACGACCCCTTTAGAGGCAGCGAAAATCCCTGGACCAAGGTTCGGAAAAAGAGAGATCGACCTAGAAAAGAAAAAGCGAACCGAACCCTGGCACGGAAGTGGAACCGCGATGAGGCCCTCGTCGTGAAGACCAAAGAGTCTAATTACTCCGAGATCTTCAAAGCAATGCGCGGCGACGCTATAAAAAGCTGGCCTAACTAGCTTTGGGAGCGAGAGTGGAGGGACGTGCTCTAGCCACGCTAATGACTCTCCAGTGTAAAAACCTGGACGAGATCACGGTGGCTAGCGAAATCTCCAAGGCCATCAAAGCCCTGTGTAGGGTTGAGGTAGCCACAACAGCCATACGGCTTGGGACGCAAATAGCCACGGTATGTCTGGTGGCGAAACTCAAGATGGGGTGGTCCGCTGGCCCACTGAGTTTGCACCAGCCGCCAAAGGAATGCTTCAAGTGCCTTGAGAGCGGCCACAAGTGTCGGGACTGTAAGGAGCCCCCCAAATGTATGACGTGCTCTGGGAAACCAGAAGACAAGCACGTTACGGGAGGCTCTAAGTGCCCGGCCTACAAGGGTAAACCACGAAGCTAATTACAGTGCAGGTAACCTACTGAACCTGAACCACTGTGAGGCAGCTCAGCAACTGCAACGGTGACGGATGTCGCCATAATATCCAACCCATATCGCATACCGGCCGGTAACGGCAACTGGGTTGCGGATAGGTGCAATATGGCGGCATTATGGACGACGAGCGAGTTTCCGGTTCAGGAGGTTGTGTCTACTTGAGGTAGAGGGCTTCGCGGTTGTAAAAGTGGATGGAGTGTTCTTCTGCAGTTGTTATGCACCGCCAAGACAAGCTTTCACAAATGGTTGATCGGATGATAACAGAGCTAACTGGACGTAATTGGTTGGTAATAGCGGGTGACTTCAACGTCTCGGCGCTGGAGTGGGACACCCGCCTTGCCAACCCAAGGAGCCAGATCCTGCTCGAGACACTAGCCAGACTCAACGTAGACCTGGCCAACGCAGGTAGCAAAAGTACCTACCTTTAAAACGAAGCGGAGTCGATCATCAACGTGACGTTCTGCAGCCCTGGGCTGTCGAACAACGATGTCCGTTTTCGACGCGGCGGGGAACCGTTCTTTGAACACGCACACTTCTGAACGGAGTTGCTACACTGTTTTTGCCATCACGGTTAGAGTTCGACTGATAGAGCTGTCAAATATTGTCTGCTGAGTCATGGGTTACTATGACTGATGCTGCATGGGTAATTTTGTCAGTGCGGGTGAAAGTAAGCCCATGAAAAATCGGCAATTTTTGTCCATTTTTTTTAATGCAAACGTTATTGATTGACCACCACCCAATCACTCGCTTTTGCATTTTTCCCATCTTTGAGTATTTGCAAAACTACAACAGCTTCTGGTATTTTGTATACACACGTTCATCGGCTGCCAGAAACAAGTGAGAAACTTTCAAAAGTTATGTTTTGATTCGTATTTACATGTTGTTCAGCCTTAAGCTGGTTCGTCACTTCAAGGAGACGACCTGAACCCTACACTACACTTGCCTTCCTAGGGAAGGTGTGATCAGAGATTTCTCGTCTTAGAAAATCTCAACGACGCTGACAGAAATTGATACTACACCGACTGACGTTAGAGGCAACCACGCTTACCACTAAACCACCGGCATCGTCGTTTATTAGAACTTTTGAAAACTCTAAACATCTAAAGGTCACAGAGATCATATATTGTTCTGATTGACACGTTCAACATTTCAACCCAAAAGAGAAACATTTTTATCCTCTAACTAAATCTAAAAACCCTTCCATTCGAATGATACAACTAAGATCGTCAGCAGTGCCTCAATTAGAAGCCAATAAAAAGCTTATGAATAGCACCCGTAAAGGTGAGAATTTATCGACTGCCGTAAAAATGGTACCACCGACAAATCAAAACAAAATGGGAAAAAGGAAATGTTGATGTGCTTCTCGTGAGAATCTACCAAAACGGTTGAGACACACAAAGGCACAAACATTGTATTTGTTTTTGTTTTTTTTTTTTTTTCTTGTGGCCTCCTTCGATTTTGGTTGGATTCACACAACTGTTCTTGTAGAAGCGCGGGGCGCTTCGGAGGTTCCAATTGGGGTTGAACAATATGTAAAAAAAAGTTTATTATCCGCTTTCCATTCAGTGTACTAGATGCATTTCTATACATATTAATTGAGAGCTTTCGATACCGAACTCCAGCCACCTCCAGCATGGTCTTGTTTTAAAGGTTTTCCTTAACGTGAGATGGGATCAAGTCTCTATAACTTCGAAGATTTCTGAGAACAAACCTCAAATACTATTAGGACTTCAGGCGTGAAATTGTCAAGAATCATTTGTTCCACTGAAGCATCCATTGGTAAGCAATTTAAGCGTTGTTTGTTTTGTTTTGTATGTGATTTTCATTTTCTAAAAAGTGATATGATAATTAACCTAACCTATAGTTCATCTACAGAAAGGACTACCTCCCATTTCACCGAACACTAAAATGTTATAGGCATTGTTTTCTCTGAATTAGTGACTAATTAATAAGTGAAAGAGCATCAAGAACACTAAGTTGAAAGCCGTCAATAAGCTAGATTTGATTGTAATGAACTGAAATGAACTGTTTTGTTATAACCATGTTGTAAGAATTGTTTCGAAATTCTGTCTGTAATCTGAGAATAAGCAGTGCTTTTTGATAGTTTAATTGAAACCACCCTTAAAAGACGTTCAAATTATAACAAGTCTTTAATTATGTCCCATCACGTACGTTGAGTCGCGTGGCTCCATTTCTTAACTCCCTATCCACATGACAGGCTTCGAACCAACGACAAAAACAAAAGCTCATCCAAGGAACCCAATCAAATAGCCGTTCTTCTCCACCATGAAATGAATAAAAGTTTGTGCGAAACAAATTGGGGGGGGATTGTTTGTGGGGGGGGAGTGGGGGTGAGGGGTGGTTGTGTGGTGGGTGGGGGGGGGGGGGGGGGGGGGGGGGGGGAGGGGGTGAGAATTAATATTTTAGATTTGGCCGAAACTTTGCAAACGTGTTCGGAATAACAGTATAAGTGTTTTGGCATGAGGAACGGTCGTTTTGATACGAGAGTAACTTTTGAGAAGGGCTTATGTGTTTTTGATACAACAGTTTTAGAAAAGCAGTAACTCGGAAATCGTTCGTTTTAGAGAAAAAGTGTCTGAGAAGAAATGGCAGGGAATCAAAATGTCAATGAAAAAAAATATACACTGAAAAAAAAAATTTTTTTTTTTGCATGAAAAAATCATAATTAAAACTTAAAATTCAAATTCCAAAATACGCTATTTTTTTTTTTTTTTTTAAATTTCGATGGTAAAATTTGGACAAAAAAGCCATTGTTTTAGAGGTAAGAACAACATGGACAAAAAATTGTTAAAAAAGTTTTCCTAATAGCAACTTTTGGAAGATTTTCATAAAATTAATTTATGTTTATCAAAAGTACTTTTCAATGCCAAAATATGATTCTACATCAAATTTCTAATCGAAATGTTCATATTAATGATCTCCCTAAAGGTAACCGTTTTCGAGATATTTTGAATTTAATTTCATGAGTGGCTAAAAACTTAAGAAACACGCCCTTTTCATAAGTTATTCGAGATGGTCCATCACCAAAACTATGTTGGTTTCAACAAACATGGATATTCCAACAACTTTTTCTTTGACTTTCACACGATTGGACTAGCAATTTGAAAGTTATAGGAGATTACTTCAGCGGATGAGGGAATCAGCTGACGAAAAATTCAAAATTTAACAAATACCAGATGTATCATAGCAACATAGAGGCAGAAACACCAGAGCAATATTACCGCGTAATACTATTTATTTCTTTCTTGGATGAGCTTATCAGCCAAATTGGATCCAGTTTGTTAGTTAGTTCCTTGATTATCCAGATTTTCAGCCCTGGGCTGGTTCATCTCCCGTTGTAGTCACTCAAATACCTTTTTGGGTATTCTCGTAACTTGTCCGGGGGTGAGATTCAAACTCGTGACTTAAGCGTGAGAGGTATGGATGTTAACCATTACGCCGGGGTCGCCCCCCAAATTGGATCCAGATTTATTCGACATGGAGATATTCTAAAAAGTTTCGACTGTCTATTGCCATCAAATCAGGGACATTTGGATGAACAAAATTGCCGAATTCTGTATGGGAAATACGAATCTGCAATGGAATGTGTGAATCAAGACAGCTTCGTTGATGAAGTGAACATGTAGTGCCGGGTACTTGCGGATTCTGTTAGCAGCGGTTGTTCATTACTACAAGCTTAAGACTTCTGCGAGCACAGCAATTCCCAGCATCAAAGTTCTTTTAAAAATTTGACTACTTTGCCGGTTACTACAGCCACGGCTGAACGGTCTTTCTCCACATTACGCCGCCTTAAGACCTATTTCAGAAACTCAATGTCAGAAGACAAATTGAACGATTTGGCTCTACTAAACATACACAGAACAATTAACGTGTCTACAAAAGAGGTCGTTGAAGAATTTTGTAATGCCAATAGAAAAATTATGTCGATCTGAAAAACTGTGGAATAAAATGCATTTTCTCTCCGTTTGTATCAGCTCATGTCTTTGAAGTACTCAAAAACTTATTTAGGACGATGGCATAACCCCCCCTATTTGAGACGGATTCGCACGGGCCTGCCCCGGCGTAGAGGTTAAAATCCACATCTCTCACGCCAAAGTCATGAGTTCGAATCTCACCCCCGGACAGGTTACAAAAAAGAAAGGTGGGGGGGAAGGGGGGAAAATAAAAGGAAAAAAAAAAACGATTAGGGGGGAAGAAAGGAAGGGGTTGGAATTTTGGGTGGTGCAAGCGGCTCGTGTAAAATTTCGACATTTTATGGCCAGTTTCGCCTGGAACTACTCGTGTTTCAATGAACATATGTTAAGTACAGAACTAGGAATGGATTTTTACTAGGCAAGCTAAATATTTAAAAAAATATGACTCACCTTTTGACTACCCTTATGATTGATGACTCGTTGATCAGTTTTGCGGACCATCACTACACGGGACAGTGAACCGCAGTCGTGGGATGATCCGGCCGTCGCCAGCTGCGTGATGTCGTTGATGGGCCTGGTTGGTCTGAAAAGTTGGTTGAAAAGTAAAAAGGTCATAAATTAGAGAAAGAGCCAAGTTTTTCAGTTTGTTAAATGAACAAATATACGAGTTTTCACAGCTCAACTTCGAGGTTCGATCAACAGAAATGTTTCAAAATTTTCCATAAATATTCCGTCAAACACAGGTAGAACCTGATGCACACCGGTGGCTACTGCTCCAGGACACGTTTCAGCTAAAAGCGATTTGAGAAACTGTTGTTCAAGCCATGCCTGTCAGGTGCACGAGCCTCGAAATGGAAAAATATGGCGATGGTGATGACAGCAGAAAAGTTTTTCTCCACAATCAAAGTAAGCCCTTCGGGTCTCGCTACCTGTTTGTCACGATGATGACAACAAGAAAATTCAACCAATCGTGGGCGGGATCATCCATCGTTAATATGCCTTACACTTGTTCATTATGTTCTAGGGAAGCAACTTTTTATCAATTCCATTTATTTAGTAGGCTCAAATGCGTTAGTTTTACGGAGCCAATAAATTGTTGTAAAAAGGATCCCATGATTATATGTCCAACAAATGTCCAAAAAAATTAACTGTTTACTCACGGTTTACCCATAGTTGGAAGGGTTGGCAGTTTTTGGTATAGGATTGTATCTAGTATCAATTTTGATTAATTTTTATTTTTTTATTGTTTGAGTTTGTATATTTTTTTCTGATCAGTTTCGCCAGTGTTCAAAAAGAAAAAGGGCATTTTCAAACAGTTCTTCTATTACTTGTAGAACACTTTTAGGGCTCATCAATTTGTAATAAATCGCAACGTGACCATCAACACAATTGTTTCACATAGTCAGTTTTTAAACTTCGTACCTTTTGAACTTTATCGCACCGGTCTAACCACCATACCCGCAAAAAACCGAGAGAGGCACTGTTTGTTTTTGCACAACTTGCTGCTTTGTGCCTTCCACCTCCACCACACATAAATACATAAGCGGTGATGGATTGACCCGAAGGAAGACCGCTTGCCTAAGCGTCCATTCATGTGTTTGTTGTTTGACGTTTTTCTTCTTTCTTGCCTGTCACCAAACATGTCAACTTTTTCTTTGACTACCGAATGTTCTGTTGAGTTGCAACTTCGCAAGCAGGAGCAAAAAAAACGTCTACATGACTGAGTACCGAATTTATGGTGGCGATCTATCAATTCATTATTTTTTATTGACTTTCCGTCCACATTAAATGGGTTACAATAATTGAACTAGATGCACAACGGTCGCCTTATTCGACCGCGAGGGACACATCTTTACGAATGTTGACCAATCAATCATGATTGGTTCTTTTAACTTGTGGAGGTTGGTTTTTTTTTCCTAGGCTAAATTCGTTAATTTATCATCTTTAATGCTCGATCTAATCTCACTTAGAATTATATTTCAAGGGAAGGGAAGGGCAAGGGAATTGATTTAATAGGGCTAAAAGGGTTCGAGTCTTTTCAAGGTTACATTATCACTCAACGTTTTCCGCATAGCGCGGAAATGAACTAAAATGTCCTAAATAACTTGCCTCTGCCGCATGCCGCTTTCTTGTTCACAATGCGTTGTCATTTTCATAATCTGCGAACATGGAGAAAGCACGCCAGCTCTTAATTTTATTAAAAAATTTGCGTGATATAAAAAATATTCGAAATAAGACAGGCGGCAACAGACATTGGTGGTTAATGTCAGCGAGTCGAAAAATAAAAACCCGAATTAATCCACCGATGGTGAGACTGAACCCTTCTTACACTTCACCAGGATATCGAACACAAAAATGGAAAACATGGTACTGGATATTTATTTTTATGGGTAATTAAAGGAAAGTCCAGAAATATTTGATATTCCGTATATTCAGTATATACTCCGTTTCATAATAATAGAACCACTCAAACAACGTTTAATTATTTATTTATTTTTGAGAGTGTATTTGTTTTCTTTATTCATTATTTTATTTAGACCGTGTAGGAGAGCTGACTAATACAACTACACATCTGCATCAATAAACACTGTTTATGAATAGCAAAAGACAAATTTAGAAAATTTGCTGTTTCACAACCAGTAGAACCAATACCTGAATAAAGCCATTCGCTTCTATTGCAGCTCAGTTTTCTTTCACCAATTGACGTGTTATGACGTATTTTCTAAAATCCCGGGTGGAAAGTATTTGTCAGAGTACGAAAAAGGGAAGATTTTGGCTATCGTGATTTTGATATCAGTATTCGCGAAATTGCTCGTCGTTTGAACAGATCTCATCACGTTGTTTTGAATTTTTTGAAAAATCCTGATGGATATGGAAAAAATAAGAAAGGTGGACCCAAGCAAAAGTTGTCATAAAGATGTCAACGCAGATTAATCAACGCCGCATGCAACTCACTCATAAGTCTGAACTAGATAAAGGCTGACCTTATGCTTCACGTTTCGCGTTCAACAGTCTACCGAACTTTAAAAGACTCTCCAAACATTCAGCGACCAAAAACTGAGACTTTTCGATAGAAAGAAGACTGAGATTTTTCCCAGCAACAGACGGGATAACCGAGAGGCACGAGTGACGACCCTTCCAGAGGTAGGGAAAACCCCTGGACCAAGGTCCGGAAATAGGGAAACAGATCTCAAAAATAAAGAGATCATAGAAGCCTAGCTCGAAAGCGTAACCGCGGTGAGGCCCTCATCGTTAAGACCGACGAGTCTAAGTACTCCGAGGTCCTCAAGGCGATGCGCGGAGACGCTAAGCTCGCGGATCTAGGCGCCGACGTGCGGAGTATCCGCCGCACTCGCACCGGCGAAATGATCCTCGAGCTCAAGAAGGACACCAAGCTGAAGGGCCCAGCGTATAAGAAACTGGCGGAAGTGGAAGTGGAGGTACGTGCCTTGGCCACGTTAGTGACTCTCCAGTGCAAAAACTTGGTTGAGATCACGGATGCCGGCAAAATCTCCACGGCTATCATGACCCAGTGTGGGATAGAGGTTGCCACGACAGCCATACGGCTGCGAAAGGGTCCACTTGGAACCCAAGTGGCAACAATTCGTCTGCCGGGTACAGCCGCAGACTCTATCCTTAAAGCGGAAAAACTCAAAGTGGGGTGGTCTGTTTGCCCACTGAGCCTGCACCAGCCGCCAAAGGCTTGCTTTAAGTGCCTCGAGAGCGGGCACATGTTGTGGGAAAGCAAAGGCCCCGATAGGAGCGATCTTTGCCGAAGGTGTGGAGGAAAAGGCCACAAGGCTCGGGACTGCAAGGAGCCCCCCAAATGCATGACGTGCTTTGGGAAACCAGATTACAAGCATGTCACGGGGAATCCCAAGTGCCCGGCCTACAAGGGTAGATCTAATGTCAAACACAGTGCGGGTAACACAACTGAACCTAAACCACTGTGAGGCGGCCCAGCAACTGTTTTGTCAGGCAGTTCGCGAGTCGGGAACGGATATTGCAATAATATCCGACCCATACCGTATCCCTGCCGGTAACGGAAATTGGGTTGCGGATAAGTCCAAGAAGGCGGCAATATGGATGAGGGGCAAGTTCCCAGTCCAGGAGGTAGTGTCCACCTCAAACGAGGGCTTCGCGGTTGCAAAAGTGAACGGAGTGTTCATTTGCAGCTGCTATGCGCCACCGAGATGGTCGGTAGACCAGTTCTCGCAAATGGTAGATAGAATGACAACGGAGCTAACTGGCCGTAGCCCGTTGGTAGTAGCGGGCGACTTTAACGCTTGGGCGTTAGAATGGGGCAGTCACCTCACCAACCCAAGGGGCCAGATCCTGCTGGAGACCCTGGCCAGGCTCAACGTAGACCTGGCCAACGTAGGTACTAGTAGTACCTACCATAGAAATGGAGCGGAGTCGATTATCGACGTGACGTTCGGCAGCCCTGGGCTGCAGATGAACGAACTGGAGGGTGGAGCGATGGCTACACTTAATAGCGACCACCTGGCGGTTTGCTATAGCATCACCCACGGAGCTAGGCAGCGCGCAGATCATGGGAGGAGCACCCACTCGGGTGGTAATGGCTAAAACCGCAGGCACGACAGCTCCAACCGAGCAATCACCAGAGCTACTACAGGTCATCATCAGGGGACTCTTCCCGAGTCACGACCAGAGTCCCTGGCCCCCTATGATGGCAGAATTGCCCCACGATGGCACCGCGGACGAAGGGGACGAAGCGACCGTCACGATCGAGGAAATCATTGCGATAGGCAAATCGTTGAAGTTAAACAAAGCGCCAGGACCTGACGGTATACCGAATCTGGCCATCAAGACGGCTATTTCACTGGCGCCCGGAATGTTCAGGGCGGCGATGCAAAGATGTCTGGACGAGGGCGTCTTCCCGGACGCCTGGAAAATCCAGACTCTAGTACTGCTACCAAAGGCAGGGAAGCCACCTGGGGACCCATCGGCATATAGACCTATATGCCTGTTGGATACAGCGGGTAAAGTGCTCGAAAGGGTTATCCTTAACAGATTAACCAAGTACACGGAGGGCTTAGACGGTCTGTCTAAAAACCAGTTCGGCTTTCGTAAAGGGAAGTCGACGGTGGATGCAATTCTGTCCGTAACCAAAACGGCCGAAGTGGCAATCCAGCGAAAGAGGCGAGGTGTCCGCTACTGTGCGGTGGTCACCCTAGACGTGCGAAATGCGTTCAATAGCGCCAGTTGGGTAGCTATCGCTGACTCGCTCCAACGTTTTCACGTGCCAGGATACCTGTACAAGATTCTGGGAAGCTATTTCCAGAATCGCGTGCTGGTGTACAACACAGAGGTAGGCCAGAAACGTGTTCAGATCACCGCAGGCATCCCGCAAGGTTCGATCCTGGGCCCGGTGCTATGGAACATGATGTACGACGAGGTACTACGGCTTGAATTTCCGAACGGGGTGAAGATCGTCGGGTTCGCAGACGACATCACCCTTGAGATATGTGGTGAATCCATCGAAGAGGTAGAACTAACGGCCTCGCACTCCATTGGCATTGTGGAGGGATGGATGAGTTCCAGGAAACTGGAGCTAGCACACCACAAGACTGAGGTCACGGTCGTTAATAACCGAAAATCGGAGCAACACGCGACGATTAGTGCAGGTAACTGCACAATCGAATCGAAGAGGGCTTTGAGGTATCTAGGGATCATGATCGACGACAAGCTGTCATTTACAAGTCACGTCGACTACGCCTGCAAGAAAGCCTCCACGGCTATATCGGCATTATCTCGCATGATGTCGAACAGCTCAGCGGTACAGGGGAGCAAGCGCAGGCTCCTGGCAAGCGTCGCCTTGTCGATAATGAGGTACGGTGGGCCGGCATGGGTCACCGCCCTGAGTACTAAGAGCTACCTCGGTAAGCTCGAAAGTACTCACAGGCTAATGTGCCTGAGAGTGGTCAGCGCATACCGCACAGTGTCACGCGACGCGGTATGCGTTTTAGCGGGGATGATGCCCATTGGCATCACAATAAAAGAGGATGCGGAGTGCTTCGAGCAAAGGGGCACAAGAGGAATCCGCAAGACCACCAGAGCTACATCGATGGCCAGGTGGCAGAGGGAGTGGAATAATTCCACCAAAGGTCGGTGGACCCACCGACTAATTCCAGAAATATCTGGATGGGTCAAGCGGCGTCATGGGGAAGTAACCTTCCACTTGACACAGATACTGTCGGGCCATGGCTGCTTCAGACAGTATCTGCATAAGTACGGGCACACAGAGTCCTCAGCGTGCCCCGTATGCGCGGAAGCGGACGAAACGGCGGAACATGTGTTCTTCGTCTGCCCTCGCTTCAACGACGCGAGGAACGGCATGATGGCCGTGAGCGGTTGGGACACGACACCGGACAATCTTGTCCAGAGAATGTGTCAAGAACAGGACACTTGGGACGCGGTAAAAACGGCGGCCTCCCAAATTGTCTTAGAGCTACAAGACAAGTGGCGAAACGACCAGCGACAGGCCAGAGGGATTAACTAACTACCAAAGCCCTAAGTAGTTAGACATAAGCGGGTGCTTAATGCACAATAGCCCCCTCCCCGAAGTAATACTGAAAGGTGGTCCCGGGGGGGGACCAAGGCTAGAGGCACGGGTGGGTTTTTAGTGGGTCGAGGAGTTGGCACCCTCATCCCCACACCCTGAGTTCTTCAGGAGTCTGTGAGCAGATTTTCCATCCCGTTAAAAAAATTTTTTACAGCGACCCTAGTGGTCGGATTCGTAAACTATGACATTTATGTGTTCCCTATAACAATAACAACATCAGAAGTTTTTTTTCGCGGTGCAGTTTGAACGTGTTGAAGAGAAATACAAAATGGAAGAAGAAAGAAGAAAAATGATTGTGCGCAATCATTTGGAAAACCCATTGTGGTCTGGGCCAAAGCTTGCTAAAGTGTTGGGTTTTCCCCCGAAATACCGTGTGGCGTGTTTTGACAAAGTACAGAGAAACGTTATCGACGGATCGCAAGCCTCAAAGCAAGCGTCGGGCGGGTACTGTCAACCGTCAACTGCGGAACAAAGTCATCAAGAACATTAAGGCAAACCCCAACATCTCAGACCGCGATTTGGCCAAACTGTTTTGCGCCACACGCAGTACCGTGCAACGGATTCGTCTCCAGGAAGACTTCAAGGCATGCTGTGCCTGTGGACAACCAAATAAGGATCAAAAGCAGAACAATGAGGCCCGAATCCGTGCCAGAAAATTGTATGATCAGGTGTTGACAAAATTCAATGGCTGTCTCCTCATGGATGATGAAACCTATGATAAGGCCGATTTCAAACAGCTACTGGGACAACAATTTTACTTGGCTACGGCTCGGGGAGATGTTCCTGCCAAATTCAAGTTTGTGTTTGCAGATAAATTTGCACGTAAATACATGATTTGGCAAGGCATCTGTAGCTGCGGTAGGAAGACCATGGTTTTCATCACTGATAAGACATTTAATTCAGAGCTGTACAGAACGGAATGGCCCAAAAGCAAATATTGCCATTCATCAGATCCCACAATGAACCTGTCATGTTTTGGCCAGATCTTGCAACTGTAATTACAGTAAAACAGTGCTACAGTGGTATGAAACACCAAGAGGATTCAGTTTATACCGAATGAACTCATCCCCCAAACTGTCCCCAGCTCAGACCGATACAGAGATTTTGAGCTATTATGAAGTGGAAGCTGAAGGTGAATGGCAGTGTCGTCAAAAGCATCAATGAATTGAGAACTATGTGGAATAAGATTGCAAAAGATGGATGAGAATAATGTGCGCTGTTGTGAAATTATTCGGAAAGAAATTTTTTGAATGGTATGTTTTTTTTTTTTTTTGTGTTTTTCGGAATTAATATAATATTATTTGTTATGTGTTGTGGTTCATGGTGTGGGTTATTTTTGTTTTGGTTGGCAAGTGGAATAAGATTGCAAAACGATGGATGAGAATAATGTGGGGTTGGACAAATTTTTAATTTATTTTTTTTTTTGTTTTTCTTTATTTTAATTGATTGTTAGATATTTTTGTTAGAATTGGGAATGGGGTGTAATAATGGGTATTGGGGGGGTATGTTGGGTTTGGTGGTGTGTTGCAGGCATTTGAAAGCAAAATATAAATGTTTGGCGGTTTTCACTGCACAAGCTCCGAATTACGAATCCAATTTGAGTTGACATGTACAGAACACAGGAGGAACGAAAAGCAAGTTTTTAAAAGAACACATCACCGCAAACGTAGGCGTCACTGGCCAAAGTTGACTGTAACTTGTCAAATAATTGGCTCCATTCGATAAGATAAGAAAGTGATACTGCTATTCGAATGGTTGAGTGATTGGATTCCATGACGTGGATAATGATGAATCATAGTTCAACGCACTTCATCAATAAACATTTGATAATGTTTATTGGCTGCTTGATTTAACATATTAGAACAATATACAGAGGGTAAAGTGTTACATTGGCTTTTTTGACTATTGTTGGTAAATCGTGCCGAACAGTTATACATATATCTGTGATCTCTATTTAACCTAACATTAGGTACGATGTTTCAGTTCAAGAGCAACCATATGATATCTTAAGCTGTGAAACTCATGAATGATTAAAAGATTTGCTCCTGTCGAATCCAGTTTTGTAAGGCGTCCTTGTGTGTTTACGGCAAAATGAAATCAGTCGGAGTTTGAGAATAAGAAAAATCTCCACAATGTGTTTGTCCTTTAATGGTTTAACCTTCCTAGTGCATAACCGTCATTTTTAACCAATCGACATTTAAAAAAAAAAACTATAAGGGACATCCCAATGGTGTTGTACGCAAAGTTGACGTAGGACTACGTAGCAATGTGTAATGAATGTTATTATTATTATTATTAATTGCCTGTATTAGAATAGAGGGCTGCATTGATCGATTGGATCTAGAAACCTTGCCGAAAATTGCCGGAATTCAATAAACCCTTAATAATTTCTCCAAATGTTTGAAAGTCGACCTCATGCTATTATTTAAAATAGCTTAAAGATTTATTCGCTCCGATTGCTGCTCTTAAACTTTGCAGCCATATTCTGGGACATTTCACTTTCTCTTTCAAACACTTTCTCAAAAATATTTGATTCCTATTGCAAGGTAGGGACTCTATCCAACGCACTAAAACGAACAGAAACACTTTCAAGCACTGATTGGATTTGAAAAGAACATTGAACAACTTGTTAAAATAAAATTATTTCTGTAATAGGGAAGTCATAACATGCCAGCAACCAGCGGGCTGCGATTGCAAAAGGCAAATAAACTTTAAACGACCCTGAGTTATTTTCTATACCGAAACATGATTTTAACAAATATTTGGTATTTATCGAACAGAAATTGTGCGAAATTCAGGATCGGCCAGGATTTACGAATTAAGTAGGTGTCATGCGGATATAATGAACAAACTCTTATAATAATTCAGTATAACACTCTATCAAAATCGGAATAGTAGCCCTGAAGAGATCTTTTTTGTTTGAAATACATCATATAATAGTTATTGACATTCTGTCGAAATTTGCGAACCAGGGCGCTAAACACAGATGGTTCTACCCCGAAAAATGCCGTTCTGCCTCTATAGACATAGTGATTGCGGAGTATTAACATTCAACGTTGCGTCTTATTTACATCATCTACATATATATATATATATATATATATATATATATATATATATATATATATATATATATATATATATATATATATATATATATATATATATATATATATATATATATATATATATATATATATATATATATATATATATATAAAAATTATATAATTTTATAATTTTTATATATATATATATATATATATATATTTATAATTTATTTTTATTTTTTTTAAATATTTATAATTAATTTTTTTTTTATATATTTTTTTTTTTTATTTAATAATAATATTAATATGATTTTTTTGTTTATTTTATAATTATATATGTGGGGGGAGGGGGAGAGTAAATAAAGAAAGAAGGAAGGCCCGCAGCGACAGCCGCTGAGCCATCATTCTGGCTGGTTGCTCGTCCGCGTACCCTCCTTCAGGGTACCTGCAACCGCCAGCTGCCAGAGCAGTACTGGCACATTGCCGCTCTGCACAGCTCCATGACTGCCGAGCGAATGAAGAAAATTTGAAGGTGTCCCCCTTTTATATCGTGCACTGCTGCATGTGAGACGTTCCTTACTAAAATTTGAAGTCTGTGATAGGAAAGTACTGTACATTTAGTAAATTTACTCTGAAAAATCGGCATTATAAGACATCACCTTATATTTGCGTTAATTTCAATAGTTGAATGTTAAAAATCAATAGTTTTAAATATTGAAATCGAAGCGTAGAAAATGTCCCGATCGATTGGTGCAAACATTTTGGAAATCAATCGTGGAATGACTTAGTTATTAACGTTCAAAACCTATATATTTTTCGTGACGCTCTAAATTTTCGCAATTCGAACGTGTACACCAGTATTGTAAACACAGACGTAGTCCTACGTCAAAACTGTAACTATTAAACGGTAAAAGCTCGTGATCTAAAATTGATCTTGACATTTCCCAATTTTTAAAAACGAGCATATTACCTCTAGGAGTGAGGGTTCAAAAAAAAATAATAATAGTTTGTATTATAATAAAATTTTTTTGTGGGCGGGGAGGAATATTTTGTTTGCTTACTAATAAACATTTTTTTTTCGTTTTTTTATTTTGCTCTTTTTGTGGCTAGTGGCCACCTGGAACCGGTTCCGGAAGTGATCTGAAGAGGATACATTCAGAATCTCGTTTGGTGCGCAAATTTCTCCGGATTTAAGATATGACATTCTTCTCCTTGGACGTCCCATCAAGCAGCGCGATGATCAAGTGTGCTGTGCGTCCTGCGCACAGACATTACCACGGCGGGGTTGAATTCGTGATTTCGTTATCTGCTAATTGGAGGCACAACATGTCGCATTTAAAACAGTATTGCAAAAATAAAGTGTTTTATGCAAAAAACATTTTAAAAAAAACCATTCAAAAAAGAGATGTTTAAAACATGTTTACCCCAAAAAAGACACAAAATGATAATTACTCAAATTTTAAATAAAACTGTTATGTAGAAAATTTCCTTAGCTTTCGAATGAAGGAAGAAAAATCTAGCTAAGTAACATAATTTTTGAGTAACAGCGAATTTAAGACCAACATGTATCAAAACATTAAAAGTTCAATAACTCCGTAAACTTTGAGATTTGACCATATGCGTAGAATTTTTTTTTTCTTCAAATATCATTTCCTATCGCCCCTGAAAATATTTGAACAAAGGAACCAATCACCCTGTATACTGAGTTCATTCCTATAACACTTCCACGTTTTCCACTACCGTGAATACCATTACGCCGATAAGTCCATTTTCCCGACCCTCGTCAAGAAAAAGTGAGATTAAACTTCCGAAGATATTGGGGTCAATTCTGACCCATGGCGCAACTTTAATGTACGCTATCTTTTTTTATTTTTAAGCCAATCGGGCTGAAATTTTCTGACTTTTAATATTATACGGAATTCTTCATTTTTGCATACACATTTTTTTTTTAAATCAGTTTAAGACAGTTTAAGTCAGTAGTACAAAAAAAAGTGACACATAACATTAGTGCCAATATTGACCTGGATTTTAACAGTTCGTAGAATTTCGAAATTTTACCTTAGAGTCAATGTTTATGCACCATTTGAAAAGTTCTGGTCTAAAAAATGCATTGAAAAAAAATTGTTCCTGTACCTCAGAGATGGCGCTGCAGTCTATCTTTGCTAAATGAAGCCCTAGAGAGATGCCGTCTAGGATAAAATTTCCCAGTATGTCAGGTGTCGTTTTGTAAGTTTCAGATCTTACCGCAGACATTGCACTGCAGTTAATCTTTGTCAAATGAAGCTCTAGAGAATTATCGTCTTCGGCAAAGTCACTCAGTATGTAATTTTTCGTTTTTTGGCATTATTATATAAATTCCCGATCTTGTCGATAGCAAAGTATTGAAGCTTTAGAGAGCTTTAGAGAAATTTTTTTTTAGTATGCCGTTTTTCGGCTTTTGACATTATCAGCTTAGTTCCAGTACAGAGAACACACATCTAAGTTAGAACAAAATGTCTTCATAAAACTCTGTACGAATTCAAATCAAAATACATTATAACCTCTTTGAAAAAAAACTCTAACGCCTCCAAATGACTGCATTTTGTATACTGAACAACTTTGCCAAAGCCCTCTAGAGTTTCATTTGGCATAGAAGCACCATCTCTGCGGCGAAATCTAAGAACATGATAATGACAAAAGGCGACTTATTACATACCGAAAAACTAAGACGGCCACTCTCAAAAGCTTCAATTGACCATCATAGACTGCAGCGCCATCTCTCCTGAAAGATCTGGAACTAACATGATTACGGCAAATGTCACAATGAGAAACTTAACCGAAGATGGCAACTGTAGAGTTGCTTTAGTCAAAGATAGACTGCAGCGCCATCTGTGCTGAAAGATCTGGAACAAATGTCTGTCTGTCTGTCTGTCTGTCTGTCTGTCTGTCTGTCTGTCTGTCTGTCTGTCTGTCTGTCTGTCTGTCTGTCTGTCTGTCTGTCTGTCTGTCTGTCTGTCTGTCTGTCTGTCTGTCTGTCTGTCTGTCTGTCTGTCTGTCTGTCTGTCTGTCTGTCTGTCTGTCTGTCTGTCTGTCTGTCTGTCTGTCTGTCTGTCTGTCTGTCTGTCTGTCTGTCTGTCTGTCTGTCTGTCTGTCTGTCTGTCTGTCTGTCTGTCTGTCTGTCTGTCTGTCTGTCTGTCTGTCTGTCTGTCTGTCTGTCTGTCTGTCTGTCTGTCTGTCTGTCTGTCTGTCTGTCTGTCTGTCTGTCTGTCTGTCTGTCTGTCTGTCTGTCTGTCTGTCTGTCTGTCTGTCTGTCTGTCTGTCTGTCTGTCTGTCTGTCTGTCTGTCTGTCTGTCTGTCTGTCTGTCTGTCTGTCTGTCTGTCTGTCTGTCTGTCTGTCTGTCTGTCTGTCTGTCTGTCTGTCTGTCTGTCTGTCTGTCTGTCTGTCTGTCTGTCTGTCTGTCTGTCTGTCGGTCTGTCTGTCTGTCTGTCTGTCTGTCTGTCTGTCTGTCTGTCTGTCTGTCTGTCTGTCTGTCTGTCTGTCTGTCTGTCTGTCTGTCTGTCTGTCTGTCTGTCTGTCTGTCTGTCTGTCTGTCTGTCTGTCTGTCTGTCTGTCTGTCTGTCTGTCTGTCTGTCTGTCTGTCTGTCTGTCTGTCTGTCTGTCTGTCTGTCTGTCTGTCTGTCTGTCTGTCTGTCTGTCTGTCTGTCTGTCTGTCTGTCTGCTGCTGTCTGTCTGTCTGTCTGTCTGTCTGTCTGTCTGTCTGTCTGTCTTCTGTCTGTCTGCCTGTCTGTCTGTCTGTCTGTCTGTCTGTCTGTCTCTTATAGACTCGGAAACTACAGAACTGTACAGCGTGAAAATGTGTAAGCAGGGCTCATTGGGGCTGAAGAAGGTTCCTATGATTGTTTGAGACCCCTTTCCTCCTCTGGAAGGGGGTTGCTCTCAAACTAATGAAACACAAATTCCTGCAAACTCGAGAGCTAATGAAGCAAATGAAACCAAATTTGGCATGTGGAGAGTTTTGAAGCCAATGATTGTATGGTGATTTGAGACTCCTCCCCCTCTGGAAAGGGGGCTCTCATACAAATAAAACACAAATTTCAACCAAACATGAGCACTATCCACGTAACTAAAACACAAAATGTGTATTTCTCGGGTAAGAAACATGTTCTGATAGAAGTAAGTTATAAGTTATAAGAAATAAGTAAATAAGTTTGAACCCCTTCGTAGTCAAGAAAAAAAACTCATTCCGAAAAACAACCATAAACGTGCCTGTTCTATTAATTATTCTCGCACCGGTTTCAGCTTGTGGATGATATAACTTATGTCCAGCAGGATTTCAAGCAGCTTCCAGGCTGGGTTTCTACTCTGCTATGGCAGGAAATGCTACAGCAGAGCATTTCAGGACGAAGAACCTTTATCAAAAACCATAAAGAAAAACCTTTGTTCTGGCCGGATTTGGCATCATGCCATTATGCTTAAACTGTGATGCAGTGGTACGAAGCAGATCAAGTACAGTTTTTTTAACCCAAAATCCATCGAATTGTCCAGAGTTACGTCCAATCGATAGAGTTTGAGTTCTGATGAAGCGGAAGCGGAAACAAGGAATCAAAGATATCAACACTTCCAACAAATTTGGACACATACGGCCACCACGGCATCTGAAGAGTCTGTACAAACCCTAATGGATGGAGTTAAGTGTAAAGTTCCAAAAAGTATTGACTTCGTGGTTTGTAAAATCGTATCACATGAATCTGAAATACACAACTACAATTGAATTATAATGCGAAATTAGTATTTTACTCAAGTTTTGAGGTGTCCGGATTATTGCGGATACAGACCTTGAATAAAATAAATAAACAAAAAAGTGTAAAATACTGATGGCAAACATATCCCCATGTCATGGTTTTTCATACTCAACAAAGATCGACACACATGTTCGCACTCTTTGTGATCATGTGATAAATTTGTAAAAGCTAATTTTCTTGATTGCAACTGCAATATCCATATCGGTCCACGTGCAATCGGATACCCCACACCCGGTTCCGCCACACCCATCATTATCGACCATAAATCTGCACTCGACATGCAACGTACAGATCCACCGTCCGTGTTCCTACACCGTCGCCGTCACTTCGCAATGCATAAGTTCACATCCAAGGAGGCAGAAAGAAATGAGAGCAGTTCTTATGCTAGCTACCTCTAGCGCAGCGACTTGCAACAAGGCAGGCGGGTCTCGACGGGTGGCACACGGCAGTCCATAATTATGTGTTTAGCAAGTGCGTTTGCGGGCAAACGGGCTGTCAGCTGTTCTGTGATCTGGACAAGTGTTAACATGTGGTTATGATTTTCCTTTCACTGCCCCCCTCCCCCACTCCAGCGTCAACGACGCGACGGTCTCGGTCGATGCAGTGAAAAATAAATAATTAACCTCAATTGATGAATTAATTATTATCGGATCGGAGCGATATGAGAGATCAATTATGGAAAGGGCAAGAGCGAATATCGCTCGCTTCCTTTATTGCTCAACTTGATACATGGTCGAATCGATGATTTAGATCTGTCCCATGCTGGAAGGGCTTCGAATTTGTCTCGTTTTGTGTGTGACAATTTGTACTGCAATCGGATCGAGATCGATTAAAATTCATAAAACCATGTGCGAACAAGGTTTAACTCGCTTCCATCTGCGAAGTTACAATATAGTTGATTGGCTCCGAACGTGCGATGTCGTGACACGGAGAACAACATGTCAACACGGCGGAGCAAATACAAATATTTGATTTCTTGATAGCGGTTTTCGGCAGAGGTATTTACTCAGCCCAAACAGTTGGAAGTTGTTATTAGTCACAGTTAGGCGAACGAAAATAACTACATGACGAGGTGTCGGGTAAGTTATCAACAATGCACGGTTGATACTTGCAAAAGAACCTAACTGAGATATCTTCATCGCCTCAATAGCTATGACCATGTTCGACCAATATTTACTTTACACGCGTGTGGCTTCTGAAACCACAAGGCCAGGTTTTATCGTTGTTATCGTTGACTTGAGGTGAGATTTAAATGATTGCTCTCCAGAGTTTCCAGAAAGCGTCGTCATCGTAAAGTGATCATTATTATAATCACGTTGACGAGCGATCAACGAGTTGTTGCACTGATTGATTGCATTCGGAACTGATGCAGGGAATGAACAATTTAAATAAACAGCAATTACTCGTTCACCGGTCGGGTTCAACCTGATAGCAGTACACGTGCTCGCATTGTGAAATCAACTCTTGTGCGTCGTCGGCATTTTGTGCCAAGTGGTTGCTTGATCTGTAATCTGAGGGAGCAATATACAACGGGTCGGGATTTTTCTTTGATAAGGTATGCACACAGCAAAACCCAGCCATGGTTTATTAGCCACATCTTTTTTATTTGTCAGTATAAAAATGTCACCAAAATCACTAACGCAATGTCATTGTGTGTGTGAACGTTTTGGCATACGGTTTGCTGTCATAAAAGCATTGTATTGAAAATGGAGTCGAAAGAACAACAAGTGCGTCAAAAATCCGTCTATGTCGCATCATGACATAGCTAAAACACTCGGGGTCCCTCGTTCAATAGTAAGTAGCGTTTTGAAATGCTTCCGAGATCGATTGACTCTCGATCGGAAACCAGGATCTGGCGGCAAGCGGAACGACAACTTCAAATCCCAGCGGGATGCAGTGCTTCGGCTGATTAAGCAAAACCTAAAAAGGACAAAACATCGTATTCTTTCGTTCAACAAGTGAAGCAAGCGGAAGGATATCCCAAGTAACATTGCTAACACCATCCAGCTTTGTTAAGTTTTATTGAAGTTTTATGAAAGCCACTTGAAATCAATCATTTGGTTTTATTATGGCACCAAGAGGTGCCAATAGGTTTCATATTTTAGTCAGGTTTATGAAAACCTACACAGCTTGTTTACAACGATCTTAAAACCTTGTTTCTCAAATTTCTTTTACTCCTATCAAAGGTTTTATTTCGACTTTATGAACTCGTAAAATGCTGTATTGAAATGCCGTTTTAGGACTCATTCATATTATCTTATTATGGTCAGTTGAAAAAGCATTTTAAAATCATTTTGCCTCCAGTAAATGCTTTAAACGGTAAATTGGCATTGAAGAAAGTCACCATAAGACCAAATAGTGAAAAATTGGCTTTATGGCAAAACTGTGATTTTTTTCCAATCGCCATATTGAAATATAAGGAATAATTGAAATGTGAAAAAATAAATGCATCAAATTTTCAATGGTATGCAAACAAACTGTACATCGGAGACTAATTTCGGCATTCTTCTAGATAATTTCATCCAATTCCAAGCAATTTTCAGGAAATTCATGATTAATATATCAAATGTATTTTTTTTTAATTTGATTTATGTTGTAGTAAATTCGCATAATTTCCGAGGTGCATTAATTTTCGGCTTTTATCGCGCCAATATTCACCATAAAAATATATGCGCATATAATTTGGAGCATACTACGCTGTAGAAAACACAATTTGTTCTGGCTATTTTGCTATCATCCAAAATTTCCCACAACACTAGACCTTTTTTTTATTGCTAAATGAATCAGAAGAGCAGAGAATCGAACAAAGCAGAACAACAAAAAACAACCTCGATTTCACAGTGAAGTTTGGCAGCTGTGGCCATTTGGCCGCATTCTGGTTTTAATGGCAGCCAATAGGTTTTATGAAGGTTCTCAAGTGGTCATAACATATTTCAGTAGAACATTTTCAAAATCTTTATGTTCTTATAAAGGTTTTATTAACTTGTTTTCACAACCGTCTATAGAGTGGGCCATTTTGTACAAATTTCGGCTTTAAAGAAGCATAGAGGAGGTGTTGATAGACAAAACAGTTTTGAATGTAGTTTTATCAATAAAGCCGGGAGGAGTGCTATACGGCTGGAATAAAACTAAAATTGTTACTTGGGATAGGTCGTTCAAGGTAATAAAAACCCCAAACAAGAACGAGAAGTAAGAAACCAGTTCGAAAACAAGAGCTTGTTGCTGACAAAATTTGACTGCGTGGTTATGGATGATGAAACAAACGTCAAAGCAGACTTCAAGCAGCTTTCTGGTCTTGAGTTTTATACCGCATTACAACGTGGCAAGGTTGACGATCATTTCAAGGCAAAAAAGTGGTTTGAAAAGCAAAATCTTCCTAACTACAGGTACGATTAACCAATAAGTTTACGTCAACAAGTGTTTGCAAAAACGGCTACTACCATTCATCCGAAAGCACACGAGTTCTATGTTCTTTTGGCCTGATTTGGCGTCTTGCCAGTAAGGTAAAGCGGCTTGGGAGATGTATGCAGGAAACAACGTCAACATTGTGCCAAAGGACTTTACTCTTCCGAACGCCCCAATTGAAAGATATTGCGCCATTGTGAAACTTGGCCTTGTATTTTCATATGTTAACAGATTTTCCGAAGAGAAAATTCACTTTTTGCGTATTTGACTTGTATGTACTCAAACATGAGTGAGCTTCAACGCCCGTGTATATTTTCAAAAAGAACATTGAGAACCGTTTCATCGAAGCTTTTGCAATGTTCTAAGGGATATGACAGTCATGTGTTATGGGAGGGTTTTTTTTTTTTTTTTTCTCCCCTCTTCATTCATATAATCTCTGGTGGGGGGGGGGGGTGGGGAGTGTATACACACTTGTTTGGTTGGTTCCCCCCCACCTAGTGTCTGAAGCGATAGGCAGATGAGATGCGACCTTGCTAACTGCTGATGGCACAATTTACAATGAGCTCTATGACGCAGTTTACGACAGAATAAGGAACTGGTTTCATGGACAATTTTTTTAAGCTTAAGCATATGGGCTCAACTAATGAAATGTGAACGTGCTCCAGGTCGCAGATAATGAAATTTCTGAAAGACACTAACTGGTTCCTAGAAATAGTAAATCATGACACATGCGTGTCATCAATTCCAAGTAGTTCAACGCTGCGCCCGGAACTTACTCTCCAACAGGAACTGGAGAGATCTTTTAAAAAAACATTCCGAAAGAAATCACTCAATTGAGTCAATGTACCGTGGAGAAATTATCTATACGAAAGCCATGCTGAACAAACTAACCGGAAAGTTGACGAACAATCTGCAAAAACATTTTGTCAACTTGAAATCCTTCATATCGAATTTTCACACCAAAAAGCGTCCGTCCATTTCTGATGGGAGTATTAATGTATCTACATTTTTGAAATCATTTCTTAAGAAGAAGTCTCAATTTTTCGGTTCAAAATATTTATGAACCCATCAAACGTGTTTTTCATTTGTTAATGCTTATTTCATATGACTAATACTTAAATAAAACGCAATTAACGATTTCCAACATTGTGAAGAAAATTTATTATTTTCTCGGGATCCCGGGATTTCCCGGGAAACAGAATTTAAATTTCCCAAATCCCGGGATGCTGAAAACCGCCGGGAAATGGAAGCTCTAGTCCCAAGCATGACCCATCCCCCCCCCCTCTTTTTGGTGTTTTGTACCACACTTTTCTCTCTTGGGGCCTCATGGTGATGAGCGACCATCTCCTGCTACATCATAATCGTTACTCCACATACGGAGAATACAAACATAACAATTATAGTAAATGAACTCTATTGAAAGGTAGCAGTCTTTTAAAATCCATACTCGTGCATTGTATTTGGAATCGAATACGTTAGTTCAATTTAACGTGCACTGCACCACTGAGTATGTTTCTGATAAAACATGTCCTAGTGGAGCCAATATTAAATCAAACAGAAAAATAAAACACATTTTAGCAGAATAGTTGAAACTTAGGGTTACGAGAGTTTCGATTGTAATTAAAAGACACTATATTCTATTTAAATTAAGTACGAAAAAGACATGGTTAACCGTTAGACTTGAGCATACTTTTTCAAAATAAAAAATAAAAACGTAATCCTCGTGAAAGGGCGGTAGAGCAGTTCAACAAATTTTGAACAGCTTGAGCAATACAGGGTGCGTGACGAATTTTTGCAGTAAATTTCAGGTAGTAATTTCTCATGTTTGCGGAACGTAATTGGACTATTTCTGGCAGCACTGCATAGTGTATGCTGTTAGGTGTCAGATGGATGTATGTATATATGTATGTAGGAAGCCACCATCGTAGTGTGGGCCATGCCTTGCATGCGCATCCCATTTAACACAAAGAACATGCTTTACCACACTCGCATATTGCCTGCCAAACCATAACCTTCTTACTGAATTTTTCGGTAAAAATTGCCTTCTCCGTTTCGGGGATGCCTTTGTCTTCGCTTGCAGTATAGAATTGTGGTCCGGGAAGCGTTTTGTAATCTAGTTTCACATACGTTTCATCGTCCATTATTATACACCCAGAATTTCTACACAATAACGAATCGTAGAGTTTACGGGCCCGTGGTTTCACGGACGCGGCCTGTTTTGGGTTCGTTTTGGTTTTTTTCTGCTTCTGGTATGTTTTTAGCCCAAGTCTTTCTTTGGCACGCATGACGTTACTCGAGAAGGTCCCTAGTTTTTTCGCAACATTCCGAACGGAAGTCGCTGGTTTTCGCTTGTAGGCATCCCTGATCTTTTTATCGATATCCGGACTAACAGGACCGGATTTCGGACCACTCTTCGGCGCATTTTCAAACGTACACTGTTCTCTATATTTTCGAATCGCAGATCGTACGGCTCCGACGCTTACACCCTCTTCCTTGGCCAATTTTCTCAAGGAGGGTCCGCTCACAGTGCACCATTTACAACACATACAATCACGCAAGCTTTCGCCCGTTCCCGCTGGGAACTTCGAAGAATAACGTCGACCGAGCAAAGACACGAAATGGACTAAGGACTTTCAAGAAGCGAAGAAGCCAAAACGAAGTGAAAAACAAGCAGCATCTGTCAAAACCAAGGGCCCGTAAATTATGCGATAAACTGTTGTGTGGAAAATGTGTGGAAATGCGTACTTATGGATGATGAATCCTACGTGAAATTAGAGTATAATATCTGGGACAGACATACAACGTACGCGTTGTACGAACTGTCAAATACTTTAATCCAGTACTAAAAAACAGGTACTTGACTAAAGGAGTACAACGCTGTACGTTGTATGTCTGTCCCAGGCATAAGACGCTTCCGGGTGACCAGTTCTACACGGTCCGTGCTGGTCAAACTATTGACGATGCCGATGTGTTAATTTTTACCGGAAAATTCGGTAAAAAAGCAATGGTTTGGCAAGCAATGCTGGTCATAAGGACCTGACCAGGTGTTGTGCAAAGATGGATGAAGAGCCTGTCACACTCAAGGCAGCTCTTCTGGCGCTTCCATCGTCTCTACAACAGCCAACCCAGGATTATGTCGGAAAATGCTATGCTATGCTATATGAAATGTCACGTTGAACTGTAGAAGAATATTGTAGAGGACATAAATGTGCAAACTCAAATTACTTTTAAAATACCGGAGCTCGTATTGTTATTTACAAATCGTACTTAGACTTACTGAGACACCCTATATTATACAAATAAATCTAAAAGACAATTTGAGGCAATTTGAGAATGATTTAGCAAAAAAAAACCACAAAATGACCTTGTGAAAATCTTTGGAACGATCTGCAAGAAGTTACCATAATTGCAGGAAATTTGTTAGAAGTCCATACGGAAATTTTCTAGAAGAATTGTTGGAAGGTTATTATAACTGGTTGATAGAATAGTAAGACATTCCAAGAAGATGTTGCAGAAAACAGCTCTCACGAAAGTATAAAGCTCAAGGCTGATGAAGCCAAGAAAGCTTTTGAATGAAGCCTTCAAGTTTGTTGTTCTTCAAGAGTGTTGAAAACTACCAACAACATGAACAGAACTTCCATGAAAACTTCTGAAATAATTATTTAAGCAATCTGATGGACCATTTTGCAAATGACACAAACATATTTTCACGTTGTCCTTTTTCGTTGATGAAATCGAGGTGGTTGGCGAATTCGTTGGCTTATTGATGAACGCCGACAACGACACCATCAGAGAGATACAAAGACGTTTTTTGGGAAAAAAACCGTGCTAACCTGGGACTCCGAAGGTTGCTTTGATCGAATAGAGTGCGCCGCACTACAAAGTTAAATATCTACATGACATTTATTCAACCGGTAGTGCTTCATTACCACGGAACATTAACTATGCTCGTGTTTAATTCGGCTATCGTTCTATATAGACTGTTTGTTAAACTGTTGTTCTATTGTAGGCAATACAAAATCAGCTGCATTTCCAGATGCTTGTGATTTATTTAAAGAAATAAACGGTTGAAAGGTATTCAAAAAGCTGAATAGAAAAATTATCACATTAATTTACTCAGTGAGGTATTTTTTTTTTTTTTTGGAAGACCGTACTGAATAACACTGGTGTCAGCGTAGTGATGAACATCTATACCTCTCACGAGTCACGAGTTCAAATCTCACAGCCAATCAAGTTTAAAAAAAAAACATCCAAAAGTGCTCAAGTGATAACGGCCGGAGATGATATATATCACGCAATAACATTCCACCTCGTTTTAATATCACTCTATTATCCAGAAAACTTAATAACTCACTACTACCTGCTTATCACCACAGCAAAACATGCAGTATGTCATCGTTACGTAAATCTAATAAATAACAATCGCCAGTTTTTCGCGCAATCCCAAGCTCCAGAACGAATCGTTCGAATAACTCACCGGCAACTAACCTATTCTACAATGCATAGCACCCTAGCAAGATAGATATGCGCCTCCTCCCCCCTCCCCCTCCCCCATCGCATCACCCCCCTTTGTGATAGATTGTTGTGTCGGCTCTGCACCCTGCACGATCGCTATCTGATAAATGAAGCGCTTCGACGACGTTGTGGAACATGTATGCAAGCAAACAGATTCATGCCGTCCAGGGCACCGATTAGTGGATGTCGCCAGTTCGTTCCGTTTGTGAAAAACCACACTCCGAGTGCGCTGCGAGCATGATCCAGTAGGCCGCGAGGGGGCAATTCATCACCTCAATTAGACCCGCGCGCCTACTTCGTACGATCATCCCGTTCTTCATCCAGTAAAAAGGGATTGGTTACTACAACCACCGCAGTAGTCCGATCGATGAAATTTATGTTTGACGGTTTGACGAGCACAATTGACGATCAATTATTTTTGATTAATAAATCGATTGACTGATTGCTGCAATGTTCGAGCGTTAGAAATCCCTTTAAGGTGCAATGTTGCTGAAATGCTGCAATAATTGCCGCTATTCTGAGCCAAAGTTGTTGGATTCTAGAGAGAAATTTAACAACCGATTTGAGAATAAATTGAACTTAATGGCGCTGTGACATGCAAAGTGATTGCCACAGAACATGTTTTATGTCACAATTTCATCAGCAAGCAATCCGCAAGAGCGGAATAAAATGAAGCGAACTCGTAAAACTAAACAAATTTCTTCCCTCCTCTACACAACTAACAGCATGGATGCACTTCACCACTGTTTCTCTTTTTTTGTTTTGCCTCTTTTTCCTCTTCATGCTTGCACTCAAATATCACGAACTTATGCGGGAGCGAACGTGAATGTCAAGGTCAATGGGAGGATTTGTTTTCATTGTTCAATGTCACAATTGAATTAAAAAAAAACAAAAATGGAGAAAAGCAACGATTTTCGTTGTACCCAATAAAACTTGTTTTAAACACAATGCTGATGAGATGGTGAAATAACAAAACCACCAACCGCCATAAACAACAAGAACCTTGATGGCGTGTCATTATCTGGTTTGGTTTAATTTTCAACGAGCTTGGAGTGGATTTTTTTTTTCCCACCGTCGGAAATGGTGATTTACATGCTCCGGTGCTGAAACGTTTCAAGCAATTTGCTTGCTTCCGGTCATCTTCGACCTTGAACGGGTTACGGTAGCCGGAATCAGGCCGGAAGTTTTTCCCTACCATTAGAACAACTAACATGGCAAGAGCGGTTCGTTTCGGTCAGGAAAATCGCTTCCAAAAACACGTGGCCTACTGAGCACAAACAATCAAAAGTATCAATTCAAACCTCAACCGCTGAAAACGAGTAAACAGATCAATCCGTTATAGCTATTTGTGGCAACCCGTGTGCGGAGAATCGTGTTTACCCTGTTCGCTGTGTCACTAAAAAAAATGTCATCTTCCCATACAAATAACAATTATTTACCTGCATCTGGATGCCATTTTCAGGCAGCACACTTCCATCGCTGACTTCCTTGTAATGGTGAAATCGAATTCACTTTTTTTTTTGTTTCACTAACTGAACCAGAACTCAAAATCCAAACAAACACTCACTAATTCAATCACTTTCTATTTTGTCTATGCTTCTTATCCACTCGTTGCCAGTACAGTGCAAGTGACACAATTTCCAGTCCATTATTTCACCTGCGCCAAAGTTTGCGGAAGGCAGTTCACCACCTACGAAAATCGTGTTCTGTTTTGACAATTAGCCACCCCAGCCAATCCGAAATGACGGGTAATGGATGGAGGTTCCTCGCCGTATGGGATCCATTGGCTTCCCTAATTCAATGCACGTGTTCGTAGAATGGTTTGCAGTCGGATATTCCTCCTTCACAAACGGACCGGCGGTGGAGCTGCTAACTAATCACCAATTCAAGCTGCGATTTCGGGCGCTAACTCAATTGCCACTGCACTTCGGTAGAAACGCGGTGTAATCCACTGAACCGGATTCCGACATCGATGGCAAAATTTATGGTGGCAGAAGGTTTTGTTTATTACGGTGGAGTGTTGGATCAATGGATGGAGGCAGGTTTATGGGTGAGAAAGGTTGTTCAACCTGGGATTTATTACAGTACTACACATTCGGATTATTTGATTTTTTGACCATTAGAGAATCTCACAGAATTGAGTCAGATTGGACTCAATAGTATGCCAAAATTAACTTACCTCAGTTACGCCTGCTCCACAAGACTCAATGTTGAGCCATTTTCGACTCCATTTTGTTAGTTCAAATTTGTCAAATTTGAGTAAATAAATTTTATTGGGTTTGACAAGTGGACAAACCAAAACCAATCGTAAACTTTTTTTTGATTGGCATTCAAGCCAAATGTAATAAATATATAAAATGTTTATATCCTCTTATAAACAGAAAATCCAAACTATGTCTGAAGAACAAACTACTAATATTTAAACAAATTTTTAGACCGGCCATGCTTTATGCTGTTCCAATATGGTCTAGTTGTTGTGCTACCAGGAAAAAAATACTTCAAAGGATTCAGAACAAAGTTCTGAAGATGATTTTGAAGCTGCCTTCCTGGTACAGTACGAAGTACATAGAATTTCGAATGTTGAGACTTTAGAACAAATGTCCAACAAAATAATTAATAATTTCAGACAAAAATCGTTGCAATCTTCTATTGCAATGATTAATTCCCTTTATGCTTAGTTAAGATTAATTTTAGTTTGTTTTTAGTTTTAAGATTATTATTGTTATACTGACACGCAGGAATAAAAACCTGTTTAAAATACTGAACTGCTAAGGCATGAACAATGTAAACAAAATTAGATACATATTTTAACAATTAAGGTTGATACGTTACGGTAGTAGCTGGAGCACCTAGATTAACATGAAATGTAAATATGAATAAATTTGGAACAAATAAAGAGTTAAAAAAAAACTTTTTTTTATTGACTTGTCATTCCATCACAGTTTCCTCAAATTTGACGTGACTGACTCAAAAATGGCCCAAAATTGAGTGAAACGGAGTGGGCATGTAGTTTTTCAACACGACTTGAACATAGAAAAATCTGACATAAAGCGATCAAAATTTGGTCGACTTAAACTTAACAACTTTAAATACTGCTCATTTAAAAGGCGTGTCTGAGCAATGATGGCTCTATTGTGACATTTACTCTCCAGTTATCATAAACCTCTTCGCCGGTTTATTTCAGAGCATTTTTGAACTAGATGAAACCCTCCCACCACGGGGCTTCAAATGGCGAATTCACAACCTTGAAGAAGGGTTGCGACCGACCTGCGGTCCTCATATGGAAAACAAAAGCCTACCATCTTTAAACTGGAATCTACGATCACTCAAATAGTTATCTTTGAAATGTTACTATAACGGTATGAAGAAAACTTTTCAAAACATGTCTTATAGTAAGTCTAATAATTATCAGAGATAAAATTACAATTTATTACTTTCATATATATTCAAATCTTAAGGAATGTATCGAAAATAAGTTATGCACGCACATTTGCGTCGTACGCGTGTATTTGTGATAGTTTTAATGGGTTCATCATAGCACGCTGTGCGTTTGACTGCCATCTTTCTCTTCTTTACTTTTTTGCACGGTTTACATTTTTCGTTTTCAAAACATCGCCCATTAAAAAGACGTGAAAATTAGGGCTTAAGACGCAAGGCTACGTGAAAAGGGTGTAATTATGCAACTATTTGTTCAATTTTAATGTTTCTTCTACCAGATACTGCTTTTATTTCACGAGAGTGATTTAAGATTAAAGAGAAATCGACATTTAAAGTCATTGTTAACAAATGGCTTTAAGGCCCTTAACATGAATTACTCGATAATTATAGGACTGAAGCGGCTGTCATCCACGAACAACAATCGTGAAGCCGAAAACTTGGTGCTGCGTGTGGTGCTAATTTGACAGCTCGGTTTCCTTGAAGGCTATATGCAGCAAACACAATATTCGCGGCGGAAGTTGTCGTGTTTTGTCGCTAATTCGATACGAGAGAAAAATCTTCCGTGTTGTACTTAGTGCAGTGGTTATCACAACGATAGTATTTTTTCATTGTTTATCAGCCAGGTATTATAATGTTTTATCTAAATTTCTGATACTAGTAGTTTGGTAGAAGAAATATTGTTACCTTTTATTGGATCAGCGAACATCTGAAGTGTTATTGTTTTGTTTTGTGCTCCACGAAAAAAAAGTTAAATTAAACGGGGTCGAGGTGAGGGTAAGGGTGGCTGCGATGGGTTTAATCGTCGGATTCCTTCCGTAAACATTAAAGTGTTATTATACAATAAATCTCGAGCTTAGTTGTGCGAAATCTCCTGCAGAACTGCGCCATTAAGTTAAATCGTTCTGGTGTCTTCGGCACGCTATTTTTTTTTTTGGATTATTTGCACACTTAAAAAAAACACCAAAACGGTTTTATGATGCTTAATAAATGCACCACCGACAAATCCAGAGAAATTTGCGATTAGGGTGAAACAGTTTTTGTAAACAAACAATTCAATTGAAGATTTCTCGTAAATTGATGCTTATCTTCACAAACAAAGTAAGCCAAATCATAAAAAAAACATTTGCTCATAAAATTCTCATGCTTCGAGATTGATGTCTTATTTGATAGAAATCGGCGATTGAATTATTGTTTGTTTACAAATGCAGTTTCATCATAATCAGGAATTACTCCCTAAATAATCCATAATAACTGCAACTTGAATGCCAATATCTGTATGTAAATAGTGCTTTAAAGAATGCAGACATGCCTCAACTTCTTTTAATTTCTTTGAAATGGTTCCTAACTGGTTTTCTTTTTCAAACCATTTGTCTTTTTTTTTGTTTATTTTTTTACCTTTAAGTTTTATTGTTAAATCGAACCTTTTGGTTTACTTACCGTTCGCTAATTGATTAGGCCTTTTCGGTTCTCTTGGTAGCAAAATAATTTGTGGGAAATTTTTTTCTTTTTTTTATAAAAATTTTTTTCTATGTTTTTAAAGGGGGGGGCGGGGGGGTGTGGGGGTTTTTGCGGGAACGATGGGTTGAAGAGGAGGGTTTTGTTTGATGTGTTTGTGTAAATGGTGGTTTTTTTTTTATCAAATAAATTATTTTTATATAAAAAAAATATATATTTCTGTGTTTATATATATATTGCGCCGCAAACACTCTCCACACAAAGTGATTTTTTTTTTTAAATCTTGTCCGCGCGCAAGAAGAGGGGTAGGGTTCTAAAAGTTTTGTTTTGTTCTGTTTGTGTGGTTGTTTTTTTTTTTTTTTTTTATTTCAAAGTTTGTTTTAGCTGAATACACACACGGCATCGTGATGCCTTCTTCATACAAAATAGAAGGCGTAATCGCACCTTCCGTTGGGATACCGTCTATCCTTCACCGTCCTACATCGCCTTCTAACCAAGAAGGTAGTTACTTCACGCCTTCTCTGACTCGCAACACCGCCTTCCGTGTAAACGTATCACACCGTTCAGAAGGCGTAATATTTTTTTGACGCCGTTTTTACACCTTCTATTGCCGGAGGTGCTGACAACGCCGTCTTGAATCGCTTCATGCCTTCTTGTGTCAAATTGTTTGAATTGTGACAGAGGATTTTGGTGTTTATCGGATTTTATTTTGCATTTTAATTAATTATGATAAAAATGGTTGTGGATGTAGAGCAATATACATGGTGTTCGGTTCCTTAGTGCAAATGTTTTCATGGGCGATATGAGATGATATTTGAAGAAAAAAAAATGTTCTACGCATATGGTCAAATCTCAAAGTTTACGGAGTTCTTGAGCTTTTAAAGTACATGTTAGTCATAAATTGGCTGTAACACAAAAATTATGTTACTTAGCCAGACTCTTTTCCTCCATTTAAAAGCTAAGAAAATTTCTATTCTAATATTCTAAAAGCTAAGAAAAAGCTATTTTTAAACCTTAAGTAATTATTATTTAATGTCTTTTTAGGGGTAAAAATGTTTTAAACATATCTTTTTTCAAGGGTTTTTTCATGTTTTTTGAATAAAACACGTACGTACGTACGTAGTGGTTAATTAAACAAAAATATGGCTTTAAAAGTGTTCTACAACTCTCTCTTTGAAATAAACTTTCTAGCTTGCTTAGTATTTTTTTTTTGTAATTTTGTTATGAATACGACATGTTGTGTATAATTTATGACTAACATGTACTGAAACATTAAAAATTCAATAACTCCGTAAACTTTGAGATTTGACCATATGCGTAGAACAATTTTTTTCTTCAAATATCATCTACTATCGCCACTGAAAATATTCGCACTAAGGAACCTAACACCCTATATATATTTTTTTACAATTGATTTTTATGCAATTTTCGTCTCAGATGGATTTCAATCATTTCAATAACTTGGTTGACGATCATCTGCTCTGAGAAAAATTCTATCGTTATACCGACAATTAAATCATGGTCAAGATGACTATTGCATGCAATGGTTACAATAACCATGAAAATGGACGAATTTACAACGTTCATGGCATTCTTGACTATGATCATGGTAACAAGGACTATTCCGACATTATGGTAAATGTTTAATAAACTATTTTTAATGGTCGTTTTAACCATGATCATAGTCGGTTCAGAATCACTATACAGCCATAGTCATCCTAACCCCCAATAATGGTAAAATTGACTATCAAATTTGTCTCTGTGTGAAAATGCAAACAATCAAAACTGTGGCAGAGATATTGCGAGACGAGATCTGGGCAACCCCAGAAGATGAAAAGCCTGCAAAACGCTTGCTGAAGCGATCATGCTGCCATCGGTATCCGAAACATTATATATCATAGTGGTGCACCATAGTTCACATAATTTTGACAATTTTGGACATCTGAAAACTGAAATCGACAAAGATTTTTCATTAGGGCCTAACTGATAAACGTAAATAATGGCTTCTTCCTTGAATTTTTCGACTCTGGAAACTTGCCTCAATAATCTACTACAGCCATTTCGAAGAATAAGTCGATAGAATTGGAAGATTTTGAATAAGGGGAAATTTACGGAAAAAGCTATTGTTTACGTTTGTCAGTTAGGCCATAATGTAAAATCTTTGTCTAAATATGGCCCATCAAAACAAATCGATCAATGCTAAGGCACGACAGGCATGGTAGCACAAATCAACTTGCTCTTTAACACTCGCTTCGTTTCCTATAACGACGTGACGATGCGCACATATAAAAGTTATGAATATTAGGAAGAACAAGTTGATGCAATCATCCAAACCATATATTCACCACATTGATACTGAAATCCATATGATCTACAGCGAAATCCTTAATGAATGCCCCCTGGTTATCCCGAAAAAAAAAAATTTCTCATAGCTTTACAATTAAATGTATTGTAACCATACAATAGAATCTATAGTATGTACAATTTATATTATTGTTCACAACGATAAGATGACTATAGGGGTTATTGTATCTACAATTGAATCTAATGTAAATTGAGACATCGACAATAGAAAAAGGGGGTTGTTATGTATCTTAACTATAGAAAAAATCATTTTTTTCCGAACAAATTTGAGTCAATTACAGTTAATTGTATTGTTTCACAATTGTTGAAAATCCTTGCATATAGAGTGAATAGTAAATCTATTGTAATGACAATATGCATATTACATTTATATGATTCCCGAACAATAAGATTCATGGTCGGAAATAGATTTTAATGTTATTTTATTTTATTGTATTGTATTGTATTGTATCGAACACATCAATCTTCTCCATTTCACAAAGATTATTCATTATGGCCTAACTGACAAACGTAAACTACGGCTTCTTCCGTAAATTTCTCGTGGCATAAAGGCTACTCATGTAAGCAAATTCCAATTCTATCGGATAGGTGAACTTTTCCTCTTCAAAATGACCGTGGTGGATTGATTGGGCGAGTTTTCAATCACGAGAAATTCGCGGAAAAAGCTATTGCTTACGTTTGGCAGTTAAACCCTAACGAAAAGTCTTTGTCGAATTATCAGATTTATTGAAGACAAAAATCGAATCGCTTGAAATCACTCTTGCCAGAAAGTAAACAAAGTAACATCTGAAACTGACATTTGTCCATCATGCCTTCTGCATGCCTTCTTGTATTGACATCTCCCACCTTCCGTGTAAACGCAAACCAAAAATTGGACGGCGTGACAACAAGAAGGCGTGCAGACGGCGGAGCTCAACACGGCGTGATTGTACCTTCCGTGTAGACGGCAGGAAGGCGGTACGTGCTAGAAGGGCCACATGAAGGTATCAAGAAGGTACTGACAAATTTCGCCAAGAAGGCATCACTATGCCGTGTGTGTATTCTAACGGTGGCAGAGAAGTCTATGGGTAGCAACAATGAATGAGTAAAAAGGAAAGTGATAGACAGTTGGTTTACGGGTAGGTATAGGTAGCGATTGATAAAATCTTAAGCTGTGCTCAAACAGTTCGTTTTAAACTTTTCAAACGAAGTTGGCCACTTGGCGGGGGAATTTACCTTTATTGGTTAACTTTTCAAAACGGATGGAGAAAGTAAAGGTATATTGTGCAACTTTAATTACTAACAAAAAATCAAACATATTTCTGCCAACCCAACCAAACGCACATCCTGGCCGGCCGTGTCGCCCACCAATCGTTTCCTTATTGGCTTCTGATCTGCTCATCTCGACACAGATTTCCACAATTGTCCAGTTGTCATTTTATTAGTCATTTTGACATTTTCTAATATTCTAGTAATTTCATCATCTACAACATCAGGCACCGCATCGTGCGATCCTTAATAAACAAAATTGAGAACCTCGAGAGCCGCGGAACAAAAGAATCGCAACAATTTGATAAGCGTGCCTCAGCACACCGCAGTACCGATATTTCGAAAAATCTAATAATGACCATTTTTCTAAATGGTCCACAAAAAACCACGCGTCACACATCGTCAAACATCCAATATTATCACACACTTGGCGACACTGTGTGACGCAATGTCACTGCGTTATATCTTTTAATTGGCTACGTCGAGCCACAACGAGACAAATTTGCCCCCGTTCTCAGTTCCTCTGAGACTCTATCAAACTTTGCGGACCCGAACCTTTCTGAATCTTCCCTCGTGAACACCATAAAACAAAACTTCATTTACCTCGACTCCGAAGATCTAGCCCCCATCGGTCCTACCGCCCAACGATTCACAGCTATTGCAAACATTAACGACCACTGCTGTCGATAACCGTCTACCATTGGTGATGCCCGTTGAACTTATAACCAACATGCGGTAGATATATCGGCGATTCGATCATTATCTATGCTATTAGAACCTTGGCTCTAGTGGTCCGACCTTGAGACTCAGACATGCACTCAAATATTCACATCTGCGGCCCTTTTGACTCCTCTGCTCAACTGTATTCACCTTAACATAATTGATCTTTCCCTGAAATAATTCATCCCTTACGAGGAACCTTCGTACCATTCTACGTCAGTTTGAACTGCTTTACTTCTGATGGTTCCGCATTCACATATACGCATGTTCAATACCACACTCCACTCCATTCTCAATACACTCCAAACCGCATACCAATCATACACACATCTGCATAATAACATATCCACACCACTCCTTCACCTTTCCGTTTCTATTTTTTCTCGATTAAACAGGACCTATTATCTACTCCCTTCCTCGAGTCCTCCGTTCACAATGTTCTGAAATCAACTTACCGTACAATTTTCAGACCGCTACTATCTTTTGTGAGGTACCATCATTTATGTCGATTTTCACCTGTCACCCCTATGATTTCGTAAAGCACCGAGAGCTCAAATATCGATTTTGATAGCTAAAATATGGCTATTGATTTTTAGTGGCTTTTTTCGAGATTTTTCTATGCATATGTTGAAGCTTCTTCGTGGACCTTTTGATTCCACCGCTGCAACATTGTAATCTCCTCCATTCATTATTTCAGGCTGCTGCGCTGTTCATCTCAGCATCCTTGTCCTTTTTGTACATCTTCCGCGGTGTCTTTGAGGCTTTCTGGCATACTCTGAAGAACATTCTCCAACCCTTGAGGACCAAATTAGCGCCTTCAAGTTTTACCTAACTTCTTCTCGCTCTGTCTCACTCTTCTTCCACCAGCGTAACAACCTCCTCACAAAGTTGCGGCATCGACTCAACGTTGACACATCGGCCCCCAGTTTGCACACTGAAACCTCTTTGAACACCAAGGACCAAATCCAACCGCGAGTCTCACTCACAGCATTCATTCTAACTTTTATCATACAGTCTATATTTTTTATCGCCCTATCGATGCTTCGTGGTACATACGAACTCTTGCGAATCTATGCTCAATCTTTCTAAACTCATTCTCGATTTTTTAAAGCAGAATTTTTACAAAAGTAAATAAATAATTTTTAAAACGTTAAATATAATTGGTACTCATTTAAATACGATGGTTCCAATTTTAAATGCTTTTTTGTCCACCTATACAGAATAAATGTCCAAAGGTACAGATTATGACGTACCTGCAGTGCTCATATGCGACCCACGGGTCACATATTTTAAACAGGAGTCTACCATCTCTCAACTGGATTTTTCTGAAATTTTACTAGATCTCTTTGAAGTGAAATTTGCAAAGTATAACAGATAGCTTTTCTAAACATGTTCTCAGATAAATCTTATAATTTTCTTATTTAAAATAACAATAAATATTTTCAAATCTTAATATATATTTTGAACATAAGCAATGCATCTAAATTTAACTCTTAAGTTTCTTTTGAGCCCTAAACATGTCTTTCATATAACTTTATGGGTTTCACTGCAGCATGTTGTGTGTTTACCTGTCTTCTCTTTCTTAATTTCTTGGTTTCAAAAACTTAAATAAAATTTGTCATTACGACACATGACAAAATTAAACGTATGACATTATGCTACGTTTTGCGGGGCCCCTTGTGAGTAATCTCTAAAGCGCCTAAGACATCATCACCAAGTTTCGGAATCCCTCTTCTTCAAATTTAGTGACCACTGATCCTTAAAACCCCTACCTGGCAGACCCAGACAACCCCTATTTGTGAAACCTCAACTTCATATCTAAAAGTCATTGTTCTTACTTCATTTGACCAATTCAGCGTCAATCATCGTTGGGCCAATTCAGCGTATCACAAAGCGGAACTAACTCAACGCCTCCTGGAAGCAGAACATCCAAACACAGCGCGCCACAGAAGCAACCAAACCAACTACACCACGAAAGCCATAGTGGAGAATCTTGGGCCGACTACGTGTACACGTATTTTGTGCAGCGACCGAACCTATGTCATTGAGTACTCCACGTACCCTTCCTCGTCCACGATCTCACACACCCTTCCAAGTCGACAATATTACCCTTCCATCCAAGTCGATTCTATTAACGATGCTTACTCGTCAATTCCTGTTATGACGTCTATTCTTAACTTCCTTATAAAGCCTCCATTTTTTACGCTATCGAAACAATCATTTTGGACACTACCAATTCAATCTATGGGGTCATAACAAAAAGTTAAACCACGTCTTCGGAACGTATGTGATAGTGCACTTTTCATAATTTTCATATTCATTGAACAATAATAAAATTTTAAACTCGTCATAGAAAACTTCAAATTTCATCCGGTATTCTCAAGTTTCATCCTCTTTTTGGTACAATAAATTTTCATTCTTTAGTTGATTTGAAACAAAATTTTTAGTATATTTTATTTCAAATATAGTCCTTATTTTTATTTATTATACTGTTCTCCTCTATGTTAATTGGTTTCATAACTCCTAATTTCTAAATTTACACCACTCTTATAATACAGTGACATTCACTGGTTATAAACCAATGCATCTCACTATTATTTTTTAATTTCATCAACTGATTCTTTACGCCACACAATAACGTTTAAATCCTAACCATGACATTAAACAAACTGACATACCCTAGCACTGACTAATAGATACGTTTCCAATGCGTGACTGATCGGTCTCTGAAGCATCTGTCGAGTCACGTCAAAGCCTCTCACGAGTCACGCTATAATAATAAAACATTGTGGACACCCCACTGAACAATCCTTACTAACATTGCTCCGCTGCGAACATACCGTCATTGGCGAACTGTGCCTGAGGCCTCGGGGCTGAACGTTGACTCTGAGCTGCTCCCTAAACTCTGATCTGTATTTGCTCGTCATGCTCAATACCTTCGATGAACTCATCCAACAGGTCCTCGACGAACTAAGCCCTAGCTCAGGTTAATTAGACGGCAACGGCTTTCGTAGCTTGGCAAACGATAGGGATCCGTCCATGGTAGTTTACGTAGCGCAAATCTCAAAAACCGTTGCTGAACAGCCTCTACTCTAACGACACCGTGGTTGTAATGAGGAGTCCACACAACCGAGCAATACTCTAATATAGAACGACACAAGGAGCAGTACAACGATTTGAGGCAGTAGATGTCCGTGAAGTCTTTAGCAATCCGAAAGATGAACCCCAGAACGCAGGAGGCTTTGCCGACAGCGTACGAGATATGCTGCTTGAAGGTGAGTTGGGTGTCCAGAATTACTCCTAAGTCCTTGACTTGACTGACTGGCTCAATTTCGATGCCCAACAAGACTTTCTTTTGCGAAAACGAGATAACCGTGTATTTGGCCGGGTTGACATCCATGCGATTCAAATTGCACCAGCCGGCAAAAGCATTCAGCTGACGTTGGGGGAAAGCGACAGTCATCGAGTGAGTGCACTCGAAGATAGAGTTTCAGGTCATCTGCGTATGATAGTCGTGGTCCTTCGAAAGCCAAATTTACGTCGTTGAAGTAGATCAAAAAAATCAACGGTCCCAAGTGACTACCCTGCGGTATACCAGACGTGGCTTTGAACATGTGAGACTGACAATCTCCTATGACTACAGCCAGATGACGGGCAGTGAGGTACGATTGAAACCATTGCAGCAGGCATCCGTTGATCCCAAGCCTTTACAGTTTAGCAATAGCTATGCGGTGGTTCAATTTATCGAAGGCTGCAGACAAGTCGGTGTAAATGACATCCGTTTGGGCGCGTTTCGCCATACTGTCAGTAACGTAGGAAGTGAGGCACAGCAGGTTAGTAGCAGTGGAGCGACCAGCCATGAATCCGTGCTGGTCGGTACTGATATACGGTTTGCAGTGAGCGAGCAACGGTTCCATAATTACAAACTCAAACAGTTTAGCAACAGCGCCAAGCGAAGTTATGCCACGATAATTGCCAACGTCCCGTTTGCTACCCTTTTAGTGTACTGGAAACATGTGCGCAAATTTCCAACAGCGAGGAAAAATACCGACAGTCGCAGATAGTCGAAAAACGTGCAGCTCCGGCCCGGGATTGTGAGATAATTTGAGTTTTGAGCAGACCTTGATTATCATCTCTGCATCGATGTCGACATGGCCCAAGGTTTGACCGGCAAGGGGAACATAGCTGGCCGCAAGTCTAATGTGGTCATCGCTCAATATCTCCTCGGTGAAAACGCTAGAAAATTTCTCGGAAAATAGCTGGCAAATACCCTACGGGGTGGAAGCCTTGTTGCCGTGGAGCGACATAGACGACGGAAGGCCTACTTTGTGGCGTTGTTCGTTTACAAATTTCCAGAATTGTTTAGGACGTGAGTTGAGCTTTCTCTGTATTCCACGCCGATATTGAAGAAAGCAACGTTTCGCGACTCGTTTGTATTCGTGATTCATTCTTACATAGTGACGACTTAGAATTAGTGTCCGGTGCTTTGTGAATTTTCTGAGGGCAGCTCTCTTGCCAGATTTCTTTGCCAGTACATACATATAAAGGGTGAGTCGATTATTATTGCGACACGTTCATACTCGCGTAACTTTATTTCATACTTGACCCAAATTAACCAAATTTCTCTTAAGAGTGCATTGTTAACATCTGCTCAGTTGTGCATTTGTTAGTGTGATTCCGGCCAAGATGGAAGAAAATCAGTAAACCGTGCTCAAACATGCAAAATCCTGGGTTGCAGAATCGCGCCTTGGGAAAACAGAAACAATCTTCGACCGTCTCAAGAGTCCCTCAAAGGCTTGAGAAACGGATGACAGCAAGGAACTGGACGAAATCCGGGAACAATGCGCAAAAAACTGAGGAAGCGCTGGTTACGCATTTCAACCGGGACTTGGCCAAAAACGTGATGTTTTGCAAGATTTCGTCCAGAGGGCCAAGAAACGATTCAGATTGAAAACGTACAAGACTTTTCAAATCGGGACGAACGTCAAAATAGTGTTGCCAAAACGTTAACGGTGCCTGGAAACTCTACACGAAGCTGCAAACGGAATACCTGTGCTGCGTCATTGATGACATACAGAGACCTACATCAAAGCGGATTTCAAGCAGTCGTCGGGATAGAAATATTTCACGGCTAAGGTCAAATTTGCTGTAGACGATCGTTTCATACGCCGGAGGCTTTCGAAAATGACTTCAAAGTACCTGGCAGACCATATGCACTTGTGGCAAACGGAGTGAACCATTCGTGACCAAAAGCATAATACTTCGATATAAAGCAACTTTATTTTCTGACTATTTTCATCGATTTCTCGGAAACTACACCTTATTCAAGAAAAGTAGTAGGACCATTGGATAGATAAGACCATTTCCAATCTATTGATTGAAATGATTTGTATAAGGTATGCCTGTAAACGGTTAGATTTACAAACCTGAGTGCCTCCAAAAGCAGCTTTTGCCGTTTTTGAAACAGCACTATAAAAAATCGTTGTGCTAGCCTGATTTGGCATCATGCCACATCTCCAAAACTGTGCAGGAGTGGTAAGCGGCTGATTTTGCGCACTTTGTACTAAATGACATGAACCCACTAAACTGTCCTGAACTCCGGCCGATTTAAACCTATTGGACCATGACGAAAATGAAATGTTGAGGAAGTAGAAATAAAATCAATCTAAACCCAAGTAGCACACTAAAGTCATAATTAGTTGTAGTAACTTGATTATGACTTAGCAATTCTTTATCTTTAAATGTAAGCAATTTTTGCATTGCTATTGTATGCAAATTGATTGTACAAGGCAATATACTTTGAATTAATATACTTTCTAAGACAAGGCTTAACAATTATGAAATTTTCCATAGTATTTGGTACAAATTTCCTCTACTGGAATCGATGCGTGGAAATATTTCCGATCGATTGGTGCAAACAATTTGAAAATGTTTGGAGAAACGACTGAGATATTAACGCTCAAAACTTGACCACTTTTCGTGAGGGTAGCAATTCAATTTTTTTTTTAATTTTTCCCCCAGGAAAAAAAAAAAAAAAACGCTCCTATGTCAAAAAGTTTTTTTTTTTTTTTTGGGGGGGGCCGGGGGGGGGGACGGGGGAATTTTCGCCGGTTTGAATAGTAAAGGGTGTCCACGATGAAATTGCCACACTATGAAATTGCTCTAACTTTTTAACCGTTGGGTAGAACTTAATGAAAATTTGGGTGGATTTAGTGCATTATTTACATCCTTCAAGTTTTAAAGTCCTGTGATCAAAACTCGCGGAAATGGAGTCGAAAGAACAGCTCGTGCGTGATAAAATCTTGCGCATTCATCACGAGAACAAGGATCTCTCGCATCGGTCCATCGCTAAAACGTTGAGAATCGCGAATTCCACGGTGTCGCGAGTGATTAAGCGGTTCGAGGAACGGTTGACCACCGATCGGAAGCCCAGAAGTGAAGGAAAAAGTATTCCGTACAACACCAAAAATCACAACCGCGTAGTTGGGGCCTTCAACCGAAATCCGAACGCCTCCGTTCGGGATGTGGCTAAGAAGCTGCACCTAAGCCGAAATTTTGTCCAGAAGGCCAAAACTAAGGCTGGGCTTCGAACGTTCAAGGTACAAAAGGCCCCTAATCGCGACGAGAAGCAGAACAAGTCCGCCAAAACCCGTGCCAGGAAGTTGTACCTCAACATGCTGACGAAAGTTGAATGCTGCATCATGGACGACGAAACATATGTGAAGGCCGACTTCAAACAGATCCCCGGCAACCTGTTTTTCACGGCCAAGGATAAGTTCCAGAGCATGTCCGCACTCAGAAGATGTCCAAATTTCCGAAGAAATTCCTGGTTTGGCAAGCCATCTGCACGTGCGGGAAGCGGAGTGCACCTTTCGTGACCCAGGACACGATGAACGGACAGGTGTACATAAAAGAGTGCCTCCAGAAGCGGCTGCTTCCTCTCCTGAAGGCCCACAACGTCCCAACAATCTTCTGGCCGGATTTGGCCTGATGCCACAACTCCAAGGACGTGCTGAAGTGGTATGGGGACAATAAGGTCAATTTCGTGCCGAAAATGTTCAACCCTCCCAACACTCCGGAGCTCCGCCCCATCGAGAAGTACTGGGCGATTATGAAGCAGCACTTTCTTAAACGACCTAAGGTAGTGAAGACAGTCGAGGAACTGAAGAAAGTATGGGTTTACATGCAAAAAACGGTTGATTCACAGGTTGTGCAGAATCTTATGGCCGGGGTTGAGGCCAAGGTGGGGGCATTTGCGTATGGACTATAAATAAAATACGAGCAAAATGGTAAAATGAAGTTTAATAGTTATTTCTCAATCCCTGAAAATTTGATGGCAATCGGATGAAAACTCGAATTTTACGAATCAATTTTGTGTGTGGCAATTTCATCGTGGACACCCTTTATGCGCCTACTAAGGAGTGTATCGAAAGTAAGCTATCCACAAACTTTCTTTCAAATTATGTTGAAAACCGATAGTTTATTCATACAAAAAAATGATCCTTTATTGTACGAGGTTAAACTTGAACATAATGAAGACCGGATGAAATTTAAGTTATTCCTTCACGAATTTTCGAATTTTGGATCGAATGCTCTTCATCAAGTTCCGGACAAGTGTTGCATCGCATTTTTTGGACGCTTGAGCCCAAATTTTTTTGAACTTCTGCATGTTCCCAGCTGCCTTACCAGCCTTCTTGAAGACCCTCTTCACGATTGCCCAGTAACGTTCGATGGGTCGAAGCTGAGGGCAATTTGGTGGATTGATATTTTTCCGCAAGCCAATTGAGAGTGGTTTTGGCATAGTGAGCCGACGCTAAACCCGGCCAAAACAGTGGAGGTGTACTATGCTTCTTATTATAAAGGCAGCAACCTCTGCTGTAGACACTCAGATCGATAGATTTCCGCATTTATAGTTCCGGTAGTGTAAAAAATGGTTGACTTCAAACCACAGGAACATATTGCTTGCCATACCAGTAACTTTCGACCGAATTTCTCCACTTGAATCGACCTGACCGCATCGCTCACATCCTCCCCAACGACGGCAGTAAAGTATTGTGGACCTGGAAGGGTTTTTGAGTCCTCCTTTACATAGGTCTCATCGTCCATCAAAACGCATGCATCCGGACGCTGCAAAAGACGCGAATACAATTTCCGGGCCCTTGTTGCTGCTCGCTTCTTCTGTTCTGCACTTTGTTTCGAGATTTTCTGCTTCTTGTAGGTCTTCAGGTGGTTTCGCCTCTTGATACGCTGGATCATTCCGACACCCGTTCCTGCTTTTTTGGCCAAATCACGTATTGACATTGATTTGTTCTTCATGATTAGAGATACCACTTTCTGCTCCAGTTTCGGGTTGGAAGAACCGGGTTTTCTGCCTCTTCCTGGTAGCTCATCCAAAGAATAGTGTTCCCCAAACTTATAAATGATGGTTTTAACACTCGCATGATGAATTCCAAACCGCCTCGCCAACTTTCGCATAGTAATACCCTTCTCACTTAGCCATGTGTCCAGAACCTTAATTTTCACTTCTTTTTCAATACGCGACAATTTGAAAACGCAGAATTTGAACCGCACAAACAAGTAAACAAAAGAAAGCTGAAAACGCACAGCATGCAGTGTTCAGAGCATAAAAAACCATCACAAATACATGCGTACAACGCAAATGTATGTGGATAGCTTATATTCGATACACTCCTTAAGATTCGAAACTGTTTCACGAAGGGAACTTTCTCATATGGAGCTGTAAAGCTGTGTTCATCCTCAATTTATGCCTTGAACTATTTTCCATACCTTTGCTGATACAATTCAAACGAAACCAAATTGAGAACCTTGCCCTTGAACTTGCCTTGAACATATAAACTCAATACTCCATTTGGGAAAATGTATACAATTTTCTCGCTGCTTGCGCTGTCGGGCGCAGTCAACTGCAGCAGAGTTTTCCCCTTGTAGTGAACGCTAACAGCGCAACATTTCAGCACAATGTAACCACATTTCGTATTCAGTTTCATCCTTTGCCTCGTCCACCTACAGGATTGAAAGTTACACAGCATCCCTCGCCTTCGTCATGAGCCTGTACCTACATACCGACCAGGTCTCGTTTTGCAATCAGATGGGAGCGAAGGTAAATTTCAATCCCATGCTTTCATGACTATTTTATGAGATCGCGTGACCTCTTCGGAGCGAAAAGCCATGCACGCTTGCTTTGTTAAACCCAAATCTGGGTATAGTTTGGCACGTACTGGGCAACAGCCAGTGAGCTGCATGTTAGGCTAATGACAAGTGATGGCAACCAAAAGCTCATTCGTTTATTTCGCTGGATTTGATTACAATGTCACATGCATATTTCTGATATAAGTTGCCAGTTAGAGAACAACGATCTTATTCTTTTGAAAAAGTCCATGCTTTGAAAGTGACGTGTTTATTTTTTGCTACTGATAATCAATAGAGTTCATTTTGCATCGAGATGTTATTGTTTGCAAGGTAATAAAAATCGCTTTATGTGAAGCTTTTTTCACATGATAGACAAAAAGCGATCAATTGTTATACCATGAAATTTGATGCGCCTGCTTGATGTTTGAAAGATAAAAAAATAATTATTTATACTTCATCACATCCAGAGTACTGTATCTAGAGCCAAAACGTGAAGCTTGAATAAACAATCTGCTAATTGTTTAAACACGTCTCCCAGATCATGGTTCCAGTTATCTCACGACAGCGAGATTTCCATCATCTCGCAGAATTAGTTTGTTTCGACTTCGACTTCGGCTTCATTGCCCGAGGAGCATCATCGTGTAGAAAGAATCACCGCCATCGGGGAGGCCACTCTTGAACACTCACGAGATGGAACGAACTCAAGCAGCAAAAGAGAGACGGCGAAGCTGGAGAGGGTGGATAGCATGAATGATTCAATGTCGGTATGTAAACATAATATTGGTCTAGCAGCAGGCAGGTACAAAGCCGGCTCGTTTGTCAGAGAGGCGATTGACTGTAGCTGAGCAAATTGTTGGAATGATTAATTTGGGATGAGCTCAGTGGTTGCCCTAGGAAGGTGGTGGTTTTGGGAAGTGAGTGAAGTAAGTTCAAAATAGGATTTTTTTTTTTTCAATGTTGTGGCATCTTACGTGACCGCACCCACGATGATGGATAAGTAGCTCTTTCGAGCGGTTGTTCAATATTATCTCACCAGGGTACCAGGGTAGGAACGGCTCATTAGGAATCGGCTGGGGATGATGTTTTGATACGAAACGTAATTTGTTTTGATTTGCAAGAATGATTGCTTCCATTGCTTAGATCAGGGGTTCTCAAACTTTATCTGGTCGCGACACGCATATATAATTGTTGTATGATCGCGACCCATCAATATTGTACGCAAATATTGTAATACAAAAATGGTTTTATAAACTTAAAAATCTTAGTGAAAAGCCAAAAACTTTTAAAATTCAATTGAAATGTATGCGATTGATCGAATTGATAGTTTTCTAGTATGTTTTTTTTTAAATATTATTCAAGGATGACTCAGAATTTCAAAAAAATACTGTGCAGCATAGGCGTAGCCATTATTTATAAGGGGGGGTCATGCTTAGTTTTTTTTTAGAGCAGAGAGAGAGAGAGAGAGAGAGAGAGAGAGAGAGAGGGAGAGAGAGACAGAATAAGAGAGAATTTCACCATCTTCAACCAGTTGCTGCACAGACTGAACACTTAACATTATACAACGGACAACACAACGCCCGGGTGACCCATATAGTAGGGACATTATCGAGTTCCATCGGCTGCAGCGGAAATCGAGCCCTCACTTTGTGACAATCTGCCTGAACGACGGGTGGATTAACTTTTCTACTCTCACCTAAAGTATTTTACAATACCCATCCAATTTTGGAAACAAGATTAAATAATTATAGACTTGATCTGGAATGAAAAAACAAAGATTTTAAGAACTCTTTTTTCCCATATTTCAAAATCGAACCCCATTAAATAGTAACCATACTGAAATCTAACGGGAACTGTAATGGATCGAAATAATGATTTTACAGTCATGTTGTATTTTTGTATACGACAACCACCGAGTTTGTTAACAGTTTTTACTAAAAATGTACTTTTCCTCGCGACCCTGAAAATTAAACTTCGTTTTTATTACGGATTCGAATGTAGAACTAACAAATTTATTCGTTGTTTTCTGCAACAAAATTGGTTTGTACTTTTCAAGAAACTACACAGCTCGAAAAAGTAGAGTGAATTTCTGTTCAATATCAGGTACATAAATGGAGCGTCACAAAACATAAGAATTTGCGTTATACATCGGACATTCCATACATTGCCGATAATATTGTACGCAAAAGCTCATCTTTGATGGAACTTTTTCATGCAAGTGGCTCCTTCGTGTGGAATTAAATACAAATTTACATGCTCTGATATTTACATCAAAATTCAGATTTTTTTTCTGTGTGCCTTTGTATTCAATGCCACAATGCTGTTACATAATTTTTAAAAGCACGAAGCATTTGTTGACACAGAAAGAACACTCGTTCATTGTACGAAAATAATACAAAATGCTACGAATATTTTGTTATCAATAAAAAAAAGAAACGTCTCTCAGGTGGTTGCATGCTTGACTGACAGAACTTCTATATCGACTGAGTATGTAATTGAAAAAAAAAAGCGCAAAACACGAGGAGTTGTTCGAATTTTTTTTTAGTATTTCGGACATGAGGTTCGAACCTGTATTTTTGGGATGACTTGTTATTGAATCCGTGGTTGATCTCGCTAAGCCATGGTGACTCGTTAGAAGTTACTTGATTAATGAGTATGAACTTATAACTCTCGATAGCGCTTTAATTTTTATTTTGGGATAAATCAATGATTCCAGCCCATCCAAGCAGCAAAAACAACATGTATGAGTAAGATTGAAGAGAAGCAGCAATTGGTTGGTCTTCACGAAATTCGTTTCGTGCATTGTACAAAAAGGTGTAACCAGATGACAAGCATTAAGAATGTATCATAAAATGTTTGAGACATCTGTTCTATGTACAAAATCCATGTTTACGAAACGAGGGAAAGCTAATTCACGAAAATAAATTCTCAGTGCACATCTTGACAAAACAACACCGCAGAAACACCGTTTTTTACGAACCGTGCTCACACCGTTTCAATAAAAAAAAATTTTAATGGTTGTTCAAATAATAAGTGGTTAGCTTTTAACAAACATACATTTTTAGTTTTGGTGGTTTATAACTTATGGTTTGTGTCCTCTTACCTTATCTTCAGTTTAATTATTATCTCTGTTTTATCTAAACAGGAAAATCAAGCATAACTTTACAAACCGACGTAAGTTGAAATTGTAAGCAAGCTGTGATTTTTGTGATAAATGGTTGCTACTTGCATTCTTAATACACGAGTAATAAGAAATAATTTAGGAAGTTTTATTCATCAATGACGAAAAGGATTTCATATGCGTTCTATCTGCTGCTCCTCAATATTTTTAAAATTGTTCAGATACACTGGTGCAGCTACGTTTTGAAATTTGAACCGTTTTATCTGATATGATCCAAGTGAAACACGATCTGTCGAAACGTCGAAAGTGTAAAACAAAAACGGTGTATTACTGAATTGTTGTTGTTCGAATTCGAGAAAAACCACCATTTGCATAATTTTCTCTTCGTGGTTATTGCAGCGGCATTTATTTAGTTTTGTTCGTTCGTTTTAATTACCTTTATGGTACTACTAGATAACAATAAATCAAATAACTGCTAATAATTTACAAAAATCATTGCGCAATTCACGCAATGTGCACTCAATTTACCAGCAGAGCACTTTTTCGAAATCAAATTTAGAATGAGAAGTAATGAACATCAGCATTAAGGTCTGTATACACATTAATCCGGACACCTTCAAATCATTGTAACTTTTGAAATATTGCACGTAGGAATGAAAAATTTCACTTTGGTATAGCTGAGAGTCTATGATGAAAAAGACTATGATTGATGTTTAAATTTCATATACAGTATTCAAGATGGCGACGAAATGCTGACTTGTCAATACGGGACCTTGCAAAAACATTGGATTTGCCTAAATCCACTGTTCCGGATGTGCCCAAATCATTTTCGGAACGTTTGACGGTGAAGAGGAAACCGAGAAGTGACAAAAACATTGGCCGCGCTGTCATGAACCGAAACGAAAAACCGAAATCTCTCCATTCGAGCGGTGGCTCGTAAAATAGGGATGTCGCCTGGTTTTGTCCAAAAATCAAAACAACATTTGGGACTTAAGTCGTATAGAGTAAAAACAGTTCCAAATCGCAACGACAAACAGAACTTGGCAGCAAAATCACGGGCTCGACGTTTGTACTGCGAATATTTGACGAAGGTTTCATGCGTTGTTATGGACGATGAAACTCATGTCCTGGAGGATTTTAAGCAGCTTCCAGGGCTGGCTGTTTATTCTGCTATGGCCAGAAATGCTACAGCTGAGCATTTCAGAACGAAGAAGGCATCGAAATTTCCCAAAAAATACCTTGTGCGGCAAGCAATTTGCACGTGTGGCAAAAAGAGTAAATCTTTCGTCACTACAGGCACAATCAACAAGGAGATCTATCAGAAAGAGTGTCTGCAGAAGCGATTGCTACCTTTCAGCAAAAGTCACAAAGAAAAACCTTTGTTCTGGCCCGATTTGGCATCATGCCACTATGCTAAAACTGTGATGGAGTGGTACCAAGCAAATCAAGTGAACATTGTACCAAAAACCTCAAACCCGCCAAATTGCCCAGAGCTACGACCAACCGAGAGATGTTGGGCTCTGATGAAGCGGAAGCTTTCTGGAAAGTAGCAACGAGTCAAAGACATCAAACACTTCCAGCAAATTTGGACAAAGACGGTTTCTACGATTTCTGAAGAGTCTGTACAAACCGTAATGGACGGATTTAAACGCAAAGTTCGAAAATTTTATGCAAATACCGATTAACTATGTTTTGTCTTTACGAATTGTTAAAACACATCCCATGAATCTGAAATAAACAACTACGACGGAAATATAATGCGAAATTTATGTTTTATTCATGTTTTGAGGTGTCCGGATTATTGCGGATACAGACCTTATTTACCAGTTTACGGTGATTAGGTCATGCCGGACTATTCGGGGTGCGCTGGAGCTGGCGTTCGATGTTCTGTTGCTTGAAGGAGCGGTCCCATGCTTTTGGCCGATAGTGCTAGTTACATATACTTTCAGCGTATCGTTCACCAAAACGAACCCTGCTGCTGACTTTATCCCAACTATCCAACATCCCAGTGATGTCTCGTGGAAGTGCAGAGGATTTCTCGTCTTCCTTCAAAGCGAGTATCACGTCAACTCGTTCCTTCCCATTCCCTGCTTGACCAGCATTCGAGCACGGCCGGCGCTGGTAAAAAATCAAAACAATGGGTCACCAGTTTTTACACATTGAGGATGTATGTTAGTCCCAAACATCATCTATTGGTTCTTTGTGTAAATACAGCTGATCTGGCAATAACGGAGTAGCATCCTTAGGCGGTCAATCATGCTCATGCTCATGCTCATGCTCATTTGTAGGAAAATTTGATCCATTGAGTTATTTTTTGTGGTTTTCCATTTCATCGCCATACGAAATCATTTAATTGCAATGCATACGTTATTTTGGCGTTTTAGTTAAAATCATAAATTGACAACAATCTGCCGAGCTTGATAATACATCCAAGAAACTATAACATGTAATTACCCTTTTCGCAGTTATAAAAAAAGTAGACAGTCCTATTTTTAACATTTTTAATAGCAACATAAACAACACTGCGAATTGTGGAGGTTCCGAGATCCGCGTATGTTATACTCCAGTCTGATTCACCTTAATTCCAACTGTTTATTAAAACGCCTGTTCCTAACCGAATTGAGGGCTTTATCTAGACAGCAAACATCTTTGCGCGCGACAACATTCACTCAAACTAATAGGTAATTACCGGTAAACACATCATTCTGGAGGAGACGCATCCGATGTTATCAGTCAATGACGGAGCTGAATCTAATTGAGTTACTGCGTCAACGTCTCCGCCGTGTTTTACTCGGTTACCATGCAAACGAAAGCACGTGCATACCCAGTAGGCGCTGGAACAGATTCAGAAAAAAAATCCAATCAATCAATACAAAGGTTTTTTTTTTAATTCGAATATTAGGTAGAGTACTGCTAATTTGATTTCAACTTCTTCTCATTAAACAATCTCATACATTCGGACGCCAGGCAATTCTGCCACACCCCTCGATTGAGATATGCTTAGCTAGAGAGTCTTCGATCGCCTAAAATCGTAATAAACACGTCCGTCATAGAAGAAGCTTTTTTCCAACATCATCTCGGCATTATAAGGCAAATTGCCATCATCGGCTCGAATGACGCTAATGATGACACATCAGCACCAGACACTGCGAACTGCGGCTCTCCTAAATGATATTTAGCCGTCCATAATCGCATCGGGTCAAACCAACACAATAGGCGACGGAACAATAAAATGGATATAAAAATTCTTGTTCATAAAATTAAACACTCAGCGGGACGGTTCTCACTGTCCGACGAAAATTAATCAATTCTCGGATGCGTTTTCAATGAGACGTATCTGCTTTTCGTGGCACGCCCACGAATTTAAACATGTTTGTTTTTTTTTCTGGGACATTATCAATGTTGATGCTCGGGTTAGTTTTGCGTGGGAGTTCAGAGAGTCTGACTCTTTGTTTACATACAGAGATGGTCTGAGTGTTGTGTTATTCGTCTGACAAATTGATTGTTCTTTTTGTTTTATCAGTTCGTAAAATATCAGCATCTTTTTTATTTTGCACTACTTGTGAATTCAAATTTCATAAACAATTCATATATATATATTCTGCATTGAATTCGTTGCCTTCACGAAAACAAACCGAATGTTTTGAAATTTGCAAACAATCAGCCTTAAAACATTTCCAATTCTTCCGCTTCAGGTAGGAAATATTCAGCAACAATAGCTCCTTGAAAGTTAACCGCCTGCGGAAATAACGATTCCTTTGTTTTGTTTTTTTTTTTACATTTCGGCACTTCACCAGGAAGCAGGTAAAATGATGCCGCCCATAATTGTTCCCAGCGGAACTTTGGTAAAACCAGAAGTGACTTCCCATTCCCTATCATCCCGACCACCCGACACGTGAAGTCAGGTGATGATGCTCGGCCTGCTGAGGGCTTTTTCCGTGTTCGGTTGGAACTTTGCGTTGTGCAGTTTTTCAACTCTCTACTCTTGATATTCTTTCCCGGATCATATTCACATCAAGCAGTCTGGAACGTGCCAAAAGTGTCACCGCAAAGCAGAACTATAAATCGACCGTTGACGGCAGTTTTGCGGTGGAAAGGAGTTCATTTCCAGCAATTGTTTGCTCGGGTTTAAGGTTTTTTCTTTCTTTTCTGTGGAGGGAACGCTGGAAATATGATAATCCAAAATCTTTTGAAAGGTGAATGAACCGTTAGTTTTGTTTTCAAATGATGTAATATCTAATACTTAAGAAACAATTTTGCTTTCACATCAACATCAACCAGCACTAAATCCATTATCTACACACACACAAAAAGTCATCTCGTTATCGACTAATTCATCGCTCTTAAAGCCAATTGGCTTCTGTTCGCGTGTCTGCTACCATTTCGAATAAAAGACCGAAAAAAAAACTCTCATCGACAAAGCATTCGCCTCTGAGAAAGAACGCAACGGCGACGATGAGAAGCAGAAAGAAATCAAACAAATTAGAATTAATAACCCGCAGAATGACGGTCCAAGCACGCTACTGCAATCCTCACACCAAAAATAGTGAAATATGGTGACCTTGACTGTGACACCCGTTTCCAGACGGGCTTCGACGATTATATCAAGCTGGTTAATCCTGATGCATTCCCCCATTCAGTTAGATGTTAGAATCAAGCGTTTGCGTGTTCCGTGGATGGTGCGATGGCGACGACTGAATCTGATCACTTGGCAGACGAATCGGATTTCTTAAATTCCCACAAGCACCGGCACCAACCAGACGGCAGCTGGTTTGGTGAGAGGATCGCGAACGCACGCTCGACACGCTTCTGCCAGGGGGTTTGAGAATATTGTATGAATTGATATCAAAGATCAAGAAACGTGCCAGATAAACCAAATGCATGTGTACATATCAAAGTTGTTCGCGGCTATTGCTGAACATTCATGTTTAAGAAATATCAAAGCAATCTTAGGGTTTTCTCATTGTATCAGACTATGGACTGTACCGATAGTTATAAATACTCTACACAGATAGGAAGAATCATTTAATTTTCTGCGTTATCTAATGCTCATAAAGGGAATGCAAGATTTGGCAAGATTTAACTCATGTAACGCCTGAATCTAGTCTGTTGTATGGAAGATTACAAACAATTTCGTTGTTTACACTTCCTTTGGCTTGGAATCATTGGCGTAGGCAGGGAGGGGGGGGGGGGCATGCCGTTACCCCCCCCCCCCTTCCTAAGTTTTGATTTCATTTTTAGAATTTTATTATTTGTTTCAATATTTTATTATTTATTTTTTATCCCTAGCAGGTTGCAAGGTGTGGGGGCGACCTCGGCGTAGTGGTTAATATCCATACCTCTCACGCCAAAGTCACGAGTTCAAATCTCACCCCCGGACATGTTACGAAAATACCCAAAGAGGTATTTAAGTGAAAACGACGGGAGATTTACCAGCCCGAGGCTGAAAATCTCGATAATCAAAAAAAAAAAAAAAAGGTTGCGAGGTTACTTGTTGCAACATAGTTTATGTTACTCCAATACTACTCAATTAAGTTACAATCAAGTCAGTGTAACAAAAATTGACGATTTTGTGTTGCTTGGGATGTTTGGCAGATTGCTCCTTTGCCTAAATGAAAAATCCAAATCACGCGAAGTTTCCTCGATTTTGTAACAAGTTGTAGCAAAAAAGCCTAAGGCTTGCTTCATTTAGAATTGGAACAAAGTTTTGCTCATATTGTGGCGCTCCTGGTGGACGGATTTGGAAGTTCTTGGCGCCCACGTGTCGGGAATTTTGTCAGCTTCACGTATGTATCCGCAAATCGACTGTACTTTGTAAACAATCAACATGGAAGCCGAAAGAAGGGAAAAAATTGTGCAAAGTTATTGGGAAAATCCATTGTGGTCTGCATCTAGGCTAGCTAAACAGCTGAAATTGCCCAGAAATACCGTATGGCGCGTTGTCAAACGGTATAAGGAAACATTGACGACGATTCGGAAGCCTCAAGCCAATCGTCGGAGTGGAACTGTCGACCGGAAACTGCGTGGTAAGATTTTGAAGACGATTAAGAGGAATCCCAATCTGTCGGACCGTGATTTGGCCAGAAAATTCGGTGCTGCCCATAGTACCGTGAAGAGAACTCGACTCCGGGAAGGAATCAAGTCGTATCGAGCTAGCAAACAGCCAAATCGGACCATAAAACAGAATAGTGTGGCCAAAATCCGTGCTCGGAAGCTATACGACTAGGTGCTGACCAAGTTCGACGGGTGTCTTCTGATGGACGATGAAAACTATGTCAAGGCTGACTTCGGGCAAATCCCAGGTCAAAAATTTTACTTGGCAACGGCTCGGGGGGATGTTCCAGCCAAATTTAAATTTGTTTTTGCCGACAAATTTGCACGAAAATTCATGATTTGGCAGGGCATTTGCAGCTGTGGCAAAAAAACGAAAGTTTTCGTTACAAATAAGACAATGACGTCGGAACTATACCAAAAAGAGTATCTCCAAAAACGAATTTTGCCGTTCATTCGATCCCACGACCATCCCGTAATGTTTTGGCCAGATTTGGCAAGCTGTCATTACAGCAAAGTCGTTCAAGAATGGTATGCAGAGAAAGGGATCCAGGTTGTTCCGAAAAACCTTAACCCACCCAACTGCCCCCAGTTCCGCCCTATTGAGAAATACTGGGCAATCATGAAGAGGAGACTCAAGGCAAAGGGAAAGGTTGTCAAAGACATCAATCAGATGAAGACCTGGTGGAATAAGATAGCTAAAACGATGGACGAAGAAGGTGTGCGCCGCCTAATGAGCCGTGTTACAGGAAAAATTCGAGAATTCCTTCGAAACCGTGACGAATAATTTTATCCGTATTTTTTCTTAAAAGTATGAAGAAAACGCTACATTTGTATAAAAAAAAGATCTTGAATTCAATAATAAATAACTGAAATACAGGCAATTGTTTTTGTTCCAATTCAATCTGAAGCAAGCTTTAAAAGGTGGACATCCATGGGAATTTTTTTTAAATAGTAACGACTAACAATTTTACTACGATCTTTTTTCTTTCACCAGGAGCCCCACCCTAATGTGAATATGTGAAAAATCCCAGCAGCACACAACCGTCAAAAATGGTTCCGCAGCTCTATTGCGACTTAATTGAGTCACAGAGCTGTCACCTTTACTGGGTTGAAACAAGTGTGCTACTAAGGAACTATCGCTTAACCTGTAATGTTAGCTATTAGATAAGCACCGATTGCTTTTCTCCCCGCTAGATGAAAGTTGAAGAAGCTATGCTCAATTAAATTTTCAGTTCTTGGTTGATCAAAAAACTTAATATTCAAACCAATGCACAATGGTAAAAAAATCGATTTTAACGCTCTAAACTGATAGCTCCCTTAATAGTGGACCTAGAGCGATGGCGTCTTTGGCAAATTTGATAAATATGACAAGCTTCATATTTTGACGGCGTGATTTTTGTGATCAATCCCCCTAAAAATGAGATAAAAATTCAACTTTTTTAAGGTTTTAAGATAGAGAGTTCATGTCTTCAGCAAAACTGTAGAAAAGGTCAATACAAACAACTTTGCTGAAGACATATAAATCGTATGTTTCACCCAATTGGAGATAGAGAGCTTTTTATAACAACTAACCTCCAAAAACACATTTGTCACCGAAACATTTTGTTTTTAATTTTAAGGACAACATAATGTTCTAAAATGTTATTTGCAATATCAAAATACAAAATTTTCTAGAACATAATATACCTGGATTATTTCAGTGGGATGAATTATTGAACTTTTTTCCGTTTTTTTTTCTTTGTATTTTCGAAGGCTGTACCACACTTAGGAACAAGTAGGAGCTGATAAAGTTGACTGCATCTAATAGTACATTATAAGAGCTTTCAAGTGGTGATTAGTTAGTCCGTCCACGACCGTCTATTGGGGAGTTATGCTCAAAACAAATATCGATGGTTTTACTATATTTCATGATTTAAACAGTACAAAAATTTGCGTTGTCTGGTAACCACACCTACAAACTCATTTTTTTCAGCTAAATTTTACATTTTATTTTCAGTCAATATTTTTATTCATTATATGTTACTATAATTACACCGATTTTCATTTCAATTATTACTAAACATTTATATTTTCATTGCCGTTTTCAAATTGAACCGCTTCTTTTGCTAGCAGCTACTTATTATCGACAGACAACGGTTAGTAAAGATACGCATGTTGCTGCTTTTTTGGATCTGAAACACACTTGTGAAATGATTTCTCGATCCTTGTTGTTAGAAACAACCAAGCACTTTAGATTTTCGGGTTCTGCATACAGATGATACCTTTAATAATTCCGTTTCGAGGCCTTCGAAGAAAATCAACCTCGGTGTACTTAAAAGGAGTGTATTAGGGCCCAGAGTCTTGCGACCTTGTAATATTGATATTTGTGCTGATGATACCGTGTTGTGCATTACAGCTATTTCACATTCGAATGCAGATTAACGTTCTCTAAGTAGATGGTTGAAGTACAAACAGTTGCAATCGAACATAAGTAATAATAAATTTGGAGTAGAAATCAACGGCATTTCTAAATTTACTTTACTGTATCAAGATGGAAAGTGATACAGGAGTTTATATCTGTAAACACAATCAGATCATTTTGTTTTTGTTTGTAAATCTGATTAACTTGTTCTTCAATATTAACATAAATTGTCCAGTTTTGTGGCGGAATGTGGCGGGACCATCACCATCATCATATTGTTAAGGTAATTTCCAATAAGAATGATTAAGGAACTTTTCACCAAAAGATATTGAGGAATTTACATAGTAATTTCCATGCGGTGTCAGTTTTTAACCAAACTGTAGGATGCGATTTACAATGAGTTCGGCTCTGTAGAACAGAAACTTTCAAAACTCCAGCAGTCTAGCCCATTGGGCAGGACAGCTTAACTGAATAACTGAATGAAGAAACTTAAGGTAAATACCTCCGATTGCATTATACCGGGCAAACGCATCTAAGGAGCATTTTCCAAAGTTTAAGGAGCATTTCCACAAAAAGAAGGGTGCATTTACCCTTTGCCACACAAAAGGGGTTCAGGTCCTACAAACTGATGAGACGATCCGAGTTCTGCTAGTTCATCGGCTCTCTCGTTTCCATCAATTCCACAATAGCCAGGAAACCATTACAAATTTACTTGATTACTACAAGACAACATTTGAAGTGATTGAACAAATTCCCAAACATGTTGCTGACTTTAAAGCATTTGAAACTGCTTGACTGTCCGACATAATGCATATATTTGAATATCTATAGTTTCTGCGTAAGCATATGACAGAATATTTCAGCTTGGAATACAGTTGGCCATCTACCCATTGAAATTGATATATCAATCCCTGGACTAGCTAAACCTGCTCCCACTTGATTGTTCATTTTTGAACCGTCTGTATGGAATACAATCGATCCTTGACGGAGGATTCGACCACCGCTTTCCCACGAATCACGTGCAAGATCAATGACCTTATATTCAAAGTTGTATTTTTTCTCCATCCAATCTTCGTTGTTCATAACTAAAGGATTAAATCTAACAAGTTTTAGAATGCTAAGATGTTCTATTAGATCACCATCGGAAACGTTCACAAACCTTCTGATCCTTAGAGCGCTCTTTTCAGCTTCTAATTGTATGAATTGATGCAATGGTAGCATGAAAAGCAATGCATCCAATGCGTTTGTTGGTGTACCTCTCATTGCACCAGTTATTGAACAAGTTGCTAGCCTTTGAAGTTTTTCTAACCTTCTCTCTACAACAGTTTCTTTAGTTGTTGGCCACCAGACCAATGCAGCATAGGTAATTTTGGGTCTCACAGTTTCCAAATAAATCAAAAGGATCATTTTTGGTTTTAGTCCCCGTTGGTTACCAGATGTTTTCTTTAGCTACCCATGAAGCATTTGTCGCTCTGTTGATTGTCTGCTCTAAATGAAAGTTCCAGTTAAGTTTACTGTCAAGGACTACTCCAAGGTATTTGACTGTATTTGAAAGTTCCAAATGCGTACCTTTCAATCTTAACCCAGTCAACACAGAATCGCATATGATAGCGCATAAGAGTACAACGTGGAGGCGATATACGTTCATTCGTTAATTTAACTCCATGCTAAATGTACGCATATCGCCTCCACGTTATACTCATATCCGTTATTATATGCGATCTTGTGTTTACTGGGAAGTTTTCAAATAAATATTTCCTCCTTCGTGTAAATGGCGCAATAGTAGATTTTATGTTCCAGCGTCCCCTATCACATCACCAGGAGATAGAATTTAGAGCACTTTGCATTTTGTTAGCGATGGTACAGTCACAAAGGGCGAACACGAAATTATTGCGACACATTCAACAGGGCATAACTTTTTTACCATTGGGTAAAAATCAACCAAATTTTGCACACTTTCTCATTGATGTGTATTGTTTACATGCTGTCAAACTCGAAGTCGTGTTTTTCGATTCAACGAAAATGGAGGTGAACCAACGCGAGTCGAGAGAACAAATTCTTTCCAAACACCTGGAATTTCCTGACCTGTCGCACCGGCAGTTGGGAAAAATGTTGAACATTCACCATTCAACCGTCTCCAGAGTGTTGAAGCGGTTCCAGGAGCGGTTGACGTTGGACCACGGCAAAGGAGCTGGAAGAAAACCGGGACCGGAGAACAAAAAGACGGAGGGAAAGGTGAAGCGGATGATTAAAGCAAATCCCAACGTCTCAAGCCGTGATTTGGCTAAAAAGATCGGCAGGTCGCAGAGCTACGTCCAGAATGCAAAGAAGAGAGCTGGACTACATACATACAAGGTACAGAACTTCCCAAACCGCGATGAGCGGCAACAATCGACGGCTAAAACTCGGGCACGGAAGCTCTACGAGAAGATGCTGACAAAATATGGCTGCTGTGTGATGGACGACGAAACGTATATAAAAGCCGATTTCAAGCGAATTCCGGGGTTGGAGTTTTTCAACGGCAAGAGCAAGTTCTATGTCGACGACAAATTTAAGAAGAAGAAAATGTCGAAGTTCGCCTCCAAATATCTCATTTGGCAGGCCATCTGCTCTTGCGGACTGAGGAGTGAGCCTTTCGTGACAAAGGGCACAGTAAATGGCGAGATCTACAAATCTGAGTGCCTCGAGAAGCGCCTTTTGCCGTTCTTGCAGCAGCACGACGAAGCCCCGCTATTTTGGCCAAATTTGGCATCATGCCACTATTCTAAAAGTGTCCTGGAGTGGTATGAGGCCAATTCTGTCCATTTTGTTCCAAAGGACATGAATCCACCAAACTGTCCGGAGCTGCGCCCGGTGGAGCAGTACTGGGCAATGATGAAGCGGGAACTTCGGAAGAGCAAGAAGACAGTCAAAGACGAGAAGGACATGTTAAGAAAATGGAAAAAAAACTGAGAAACTGGTACCTGATGACACTGTAAAGACTTTGATGGAGGGCATAAAGCGAAAATGCGTTCAATTTTACACTCAAGGCTCCATCGATTAACTTTTCTTTTGATTTTTGAAGTAAATATATGCATAAAACTACTCTAAAATTTTGGTTTGATTCTAAACATTATAAGAAAATTGGCATGACATTTTCGCTGTCGCAATAATTTCGTGTTCGCCCTTTATTTACCGCGCACTTTTATGACTATATCATCTGCGAAGCCATTTACTTCAAATCCTAGGGTTTTCAAATTTTTGAAGAAATCATCAACTATTAAAAACCACAATAGAGGAGACAATGCGCCTCCTTGTGGATACCCTTTTACAGCTCTAACACTGATGGATGAGCTTGCGAGATTTGTTGATATTTGTCTTGATAACATCGACAATAAATTTATTAAAACCAAGCTTCGTCTTTGCTTTTATCATTGGGCTATGAGATAAATTATCAAATGCTCCTTCAATGTCTTGGAACGCAGCCAGTGAAATTTCTTTGATTTGAAAAGATTTTTCGAGTTTTGTAATAACCGCATGCAATGCTGTTACCGGTGATGTACCTTCCTGATAAGCAAACTGGTAAATACATAAAAGAGTTTTAACCAAATATGATGGCTTTATGTGTTTCTCAAAAAAAAATATTTTTTTTTGTAAATAGGGGGAGATATGTTTTTGGTGATTTAGACGAACTTTTATCCTTCTAATTAGCCTTGGGAATAAAAGTTATTCGAACTTGTCGCCACGCTGCCGGAAGGTAGCTTAATGTCAAACTTCTCCGAAATAGTATTGTTAGAATGGGTAATAAAGTCGCGTTTCTCTTCTGTAGCAGTACAGGAAAAATGCCATCCCTACCAGGAGATTTGAAGGGTTCAAATGAGTCAATCGCCCATACAACTTTTCTTTCTGCAAAAATCTGATTGACCAAAGAACAAGCATCACACCTGGCTCTATCTCATCGGATGATGATCTAATGATGGTCTTATATTGGGCTGTTTTAATTGAAAACTATCACTCATTGTTCCAATATCATTAGCTAAACTCGTTAACGAAAATAAAACGCTTTGATGATGTCCGGTTTCCATATGACGGCTCGTCTATATGAATTCCTATCTTTACAGTACGGAAAACATGCTGCCTGAATATTTGATTTAAACAGGCACTATTGTCTCCCATTACAAATGTACTTGTTTTATTTGCTTTTTCGGTGTGCTTGAAAGAATTCAACAGTTGCGAAGAAATGGAATTGTTTATACATTCTCTCACTTGCTTGGTCGGTGAGGTGCACGAAGTGAAAAAAAAACTGTTCAAACGAGTACGCTTGATAAAATGCATGAACATTTTATGTATGAATTGAACTATTTAGAACCTAGCTGCCGATATGTCAACGTCAGTTGAGTCGACAGATGTAAAAAAAAATAGTTTATTAAAACACCTTTTTGCCCATAATGCATGTATTTTACGACCAATTTAAAATTTTATGAAGTTGTATTGACAAATATTGGGGGGGGAGGGTTTGTATTGACAAATATTTGGGTCCTCCCTTAGCTCAGTCGGTAAAGGCGCAGCTACAAAGCAACACCATGCTGGAGGTGGCTGGGTTCAATTCCCGGTCTGGTCTAGGAATTTTTCGTAAGGAAAAATTTCTCGACTCCCTGGGTATAGCGTATGATTGTACTTGCCACACAATCATACTAATGCAAAAATGGTACCTGGCATCGAAAGCTCTCAATTAATAACTGTGGAAGTGCATTTAGAACACTAAGTTGAGAGCAAGCAATAAGCTAATTGTGAAAGCAATAAGCTTGAAATGCTAAAAGAAGAAGAAGAATTGACAAATATTTTGCGTTATTAGAGCAATCAGTTTAGAAATCTGCGTTATGGCAGCGTTTTTTAATCTCAAAGTAGGTAGCAAATGGCTCCTAAATGGGTCGTAGAGAGTGTCAGATATGCAAAGCCTTTTCTTGTATATAATGGAAGTTTTCATAGTATTTTTTTATGCAGAAAACATAATTCAATACTCTAAAAGGGAAGCCTAAATGTCAGTATCTCACGATTTAAAACTTCTTCACTCCGCGGTGAAGTTGCCAGTGCGGACAAATCATCGATCTTTAATAAATTGCACATTATTTCGTAAACATTCAGCCAATCTAAAACAATATTTTTTAATGTATATCTCCTGAAAAAAGACTTATTCCGCAGAAAGAAACCGATTATAATATATTGTCTGAACCCTAATAATATTGAAACTAACAATACTAGCTTGTGAAAGCTTCAAAGAACTCCGTTTCTATCAAAGTAATCCATGGCCAAAAGCTTGTTTACTCATCCCATCAAACATGATTCATAAACAAACATCTCCAACACGGCAATAAACCAATCCGTCCATCCTTTTATCCGCACCATCCACCAAGAGTCATCAAATCAAAATGATATACAAATCCCAAAACACACATAAATACCCTGAAGAGAACACCCTGCCGTCACTCGTCCGTCGTCGATGGTCATTGGATATGGCTATCCGGACAGTCTTCTCCTTTTTCCCTCACTTCAATATTCATGACCGAAATCTTGGAGAATTTCCATCATTTTTGCACATCACAAAACACCCTTCAGTGCTACTTTTCTTATTATCGCCAGTATCTTCACTGTATCATCTTGGTCACTGCGCCTGACTCGAAACGGACACCGTCCTACTCGGGGTTACATCCCCTTATCAGAAGCGTATTTGCCTCGCTCATTATCAGTGTTTAATTAACCCCCTTTCTACCTTTCCCCTCCACTACTTGCCCACACTTTTATGATTCACCGAACATTGTTGCATGACATCTTCTTCTCACGTGTCAGGTGCAAAACAAACAAACAAACGAATAGCTTCATCTCCCATAGGCCTACTAGATGAGTCGTTATGAACTCCAATCGTTTTGCACTAATCTCACACAGCACATCCGTTTCACGTTCACAATAATTGTCGCGATAAAATTCCTTAACTCGAAAACAGCACTACAGGTACACCTACACTCCCTCGCAAGCTGATTATACACCGATGTTTTTTTTTTTCTTGGTCAATTTCCCAATGAGCCCATAAAAGTGATAAAATGCTTCTTGCCGAAAACAAATTTCACATACGGCAGACGCCCGCGGAATTCGCTCTGTACACAAACACTGGCTGCGGGGGAAAAAAAAATACCCTCCTTCAATTGCTTGCTGCAGGAAGCCTTCTCGAGGGATGGGAAAAAATAAACAAACTGAGAAAACCAACCAAGATAAAACCTCCTTTGCCAAACTGAAGCAAATGTGGAACTTCGCCACCCTAAACTGGCAAATGCTCGACGAGCACTGAGTCCAGAAGTATGTTGTTGGCAGCGTATTCTATCTCCAGAGCCCTTGTCGACGTCGACGTCGGCACTCATTTCAACGCTCTCTACCCAGTTCTCCAGTTTCGCACTCAGCCAACCGCCGCAGCACTAACCATTAAGCCGAGTGGACTAGTGCAAAACTCTCACGCTCGCTGTTCTCGCTGGTTTGTTTTTTTTTTTTGCGCGCGCGGTGATGCTTGCCCGCAGATGCAATGTGATTGTTATCAACGGAAAACGATTATCGCCCCTCATTGGCGACGGTGTGGTGAGTGTCTCACTCGCTCCGAGCGTTCCTCTGGCATCGAGAGAGCTCGGAAGCCCAAGAGAGTGCTGTGTGGCTAGGATACAACGTGGGAGCAAGGCCAATGAGGCAGGCTTGGGTCCGGACTGGAAGTGAAACTTTACGCATCGAGCGCGTCGAACGAGCGGAGGAAAAGGAAATGCGGTTTGTTGATGTTTACGAGGGGTCTTGCTATGCGCTGCTCAGAATAATAATTATGACATTAATTTTATACAGTCTCCACATCTCGATATTGGAAGGATCATCGAGACAATGTGTGATTGGCATTCAGAACGGTAATTTTTAAGCAGTTTTTGAGGAACTTTGAAGTTCGATAACATTATCTATATAATAAAAATGAGTTGGGGTTTCCTTTGTCACGATTTAACTCGCGAGCGCAAGGACCGATCGGCGTGAAATTTTTTATGCAGAGATTTTTAGGGCCGGAGAATAATCTTATGATGGTTTGAGACCCCTCCCTTCACTAGAAAGGGGGGCTCCCATACAAATGAAACACAAATTTCTACACAACTCTAGAACTAATCAAGCAAAAGAAACCAAATTTAGCATGTGTGAGTTTTTGAGAGCAAAAAAGGTTTTTATGGTAGCTTGAGACCCCTCCCCTCTCTATAAAGGGAGGCTCCCATACAAATGAAACACATATTTCTGTATAACTCGAGAACTGATCAAGCAAAGAAACCCAAATTTAGCATGCGGAAGTTTTTGGAGGCAAGAAATGTTTTTATGGTAGTTTGAGACCCCTCCCCTCTCTATAAAGGGAGGCTCCCATACAAATGAAACACAAGTTTCTGCATAACTCTAGAACTAATCAAGTTAATGGAACCAAATTTGGCAGGTAGAGGTTTTTGAAGGCAAGAAATGTTTCTAAAGTTACTCAAGACCCCTCCGCCCTCTGTAAGAGGGGGGCTCTCATGCTAATGAAACACAAATTTGTGCATAACTCGAGAACCAATCAAGCATATGGAACCAAATTTGGCATGTGGAGGTTTTTGGAGGAGAGAAATGTTTCCATGGAAGTGTGAGACTCCTACGCCATCTGGAAGGGGGCGAGAGGGGGGGGTTTACATACAAATGCAACACAAATTTCTGCATAACTCGAGAACTAATCAAGCAAATGGAACCACATTTGGTAGGTGGAGGTATTTGGAGGCAAGAAATGTTTCTATAGCAGTTCAATACCCCTCCCCATTTTGAAACCAACGTGAAAATTTATATGAAGGGGTTTTTGGGGCTGGGAAAGGTTCTTATGATTGTTTGAGACCCCTTCTCTCTCTCAGGAAGGGGCGCTCTCATGCAAATGAGACACAAATTTCATCATAACCCGAGACCTAATCAAGCAAATCGAATTTAGCATGTGGGGGGTTTTGAAGGCAAGAATGTTTCTATGGTAGTTCAAGACCCCTCCCTTTCTGAGGGGGGGGGGCTTCAAACAAATGAAACTCACATTTTTATTATAATCGATGAGCCCAGTGTGATGGTTCGAGAACTAATTAAGCAAATGGAACCAAATTTGGCATGTGGAGGGTTTTGAAGTCAATGATTATATGGTGGTTTGAGAAACCACCCCCCTCTGGAAGGGAGGGCTCCCATACAAATGAAACACAAATTTCAACCAAAAATGAGAATTATCCAGGTTACTTAAACACAAACCGTGTATTTCTCGGGTAAGAAGCATGTTTTGATAGAAGTTTGAACCCCTGCTTATTCAAGAAGAAAAAAACTCATTTCGAAAAAAAAACCATAAACGTGACAGTTATATTAAATTTTCCTTCATTTACTTGCAAGCGTAGCAGCGCACGCACCGGGTTCAGCTAATTGTAAATAATTTTTATGTATATTACTATATAACATATTATATCACATTGTATACGTACTGGGTTGGGAGGGAGCATAAGGGTATCATTCAAGCTGAAATTGGACTATCGAGTGGTATGACAACCGGAGCATAGGAAGGAATTAACAGTATCATTTTCTTTATCCTACCGATTCGATTGTGATGCTGTTAATTCTACTCCAACAATTCCAGTGAGGTGACGCGCTCTTCTTAACAAGCCATCCCGTAGAAAGCTTAATAAGTATTGGTTATTCGATTTGTTGGATTGTATCGTTGCAAGGAGATTCTTATATTCCCGCGGGTTTCACGTAAGTGTCTCTGCTTACGGTTCCGCTCCACCCTTTTGGCCATTCATACAACCTGACTGTGAGTTCGATAACAAAAAGGTGCCCAGCAAACCATCGATGTAATGGTGATAAGACAAATATGGTGATAGAGGAACATAACAAAACACAATGCACCACCTTAAAAAAAAGTACCGTTTTTAAATATAAAGCACTTAATGTATGTAAGCTTGATGTTAAACAAGAGAACAGTTTCATCGAAAAAATTTTCTTCAATTTAAACGGTAAATCATGAAAATAACCAAATCGACATGATTTGAGGGAAATATTCTCGATTGTTAGACTTTATTGGCAACATTTTAAATGTTATATTCGTGAGCTTGACTAGCATTTAACTGATCCATCGCGTAATCTAGAATATCACTCATAACTCGTTGACGATAAAATTGAATTCTAATATAAAGTCATGAGAATCATCACATTAGTTAAGAAACAATTCGATGGTTATCTGTGGAAAACACACACTGGGATTTTCAAGACTGCTACTAAAACAGACTTCAATGTTAAGCATCTATCGTGTATGGACGTGATAGAAAAGATCTTGGATTTGATGGCATTAAAGGGCGAACACGAAATTATTGCGACACATTCAACAGGGCATAACTTTTTTACCATTGGATAAAAATCAACCAAATTTTGCACACTTTCTCATTGATGTGTATTGTTTACTTGCTGTCAAACTCGAAGTCGTGTTTTTCGATTCAACGAAAATGGAGGTGAACCAACGCGAGTCGAGAGAACAAATTCTTTCCAAACACCTGGAATTTCCTGACCTGTCGCACCGGCAGTTGGGAAAAATGTTGAACATTCACCATTCAACCGTCTCCAGAGTGTTGAAGCGGTTCCAGGAGCGGTTGACGTTGGACCACGGCAAAGGAGCTGGAAGAAAACCGAGACCGGAGAACAAAAAGACGGAGGGAAAGGTGAAGCGGATGATTAAAGCAAATCCCAACGTCTCAAGCCGTGATTTGGCTAAAAAGATCGGCATGTCGCAGAGCTACGTCCAGAATGCAAAGAAGAGAACTGGACTACATACATACAAGGTACAGAACTTCCCAAACCGCGATGAGCGGCAACAATCGACGGCTAAAACTCGGGCACGGAAGCTCTACGAGAAGATGCTGACAAAATATGGCTGCTGTGTGATGGACGACGAAACGTATATAAAAGCCGATTTTAAGCAAATTCCGGGGTTGGAGTTTTTCACCGGCAAGAGCAAGTTCTATGTGGACGACAAATTTAAGAAGAAGAAAATGTCGAAGTTCGCCTCCAAATATCTCATTTGGCAGGCCATCTGCTCTTGCGGACTGAGGAGTGAGCCTTTCGTGACAAAGGGCACAGTAAATGGCGAGATCTACAAATCTGAGTGCCTCGAGAAGCGCCTTTTGCCGTTCTTGCAGCAGCACGACGAAGTTCCGCTATTTTGGCCAGATTTGACATCATGCCACTATCCTAAAAGTGTCCTGGAGTGGTATGAGGCCAATTCTGTCCATTTTGTTCCAAAGGACATGAATCCGCCAAACTGTCCGGAGCTGCGCCCGGTGGAGCAGTACTGGGCAATGATGAAGCGGGAACTTCGGAAGAGCAAGAAGACAGTCAAAGACGAGAAGGACATGTTAAGAAAATGGAAAAAAAAACTGAGAAACTGGTATCGGATGACACTGTAAAGACTTTGATGGAGGGCATCAAGCGAAAATGCGTTCAATTTTACACTCAAGGCTCCATCGATTAACTTTTCTTTTGATTTTTTAAGTAAATATATGTATAAAACTACCCTAAAATTTTGGTTTGATTCTAAACATTATAAGAAAATTGGCATGACATTTTCGGTGTCGCAATAATTTCGTGTTCGCCCTTTACTGGGCCTTTGTAAATTAAAAAAGAAACAACAATTAAAAATGGAGCATGTGAAGATTTAACGCTCATGACACGTCACACTGGAGATCAAAAAACCTTTGTCGTGCTTCTTCCACCACCATCCGGTGTTTAATTTCTACAACGTCAATTTTCTGGAAAATTTAAAATGATCAAATGATATTGATTTGACTGTGCTGGTTTACGCGAGAGGGTGATAGTAATTCACTAGGCTTTGATTACGTCTATTTTTCTAGAAATTTTTCTGTGCAGTTAAACTATTTCGGTGTACTAAATCCAATTAACTCGCATAATCGCAGATAATATCAGATCGACGTCAGTTTTCAATCGATATTTTTTGTTTCTTTGGGTTTTGTCTCACTTTTGAAACATATCGTGAGAATTGTAATACCAATACTAATAAACCATACGTCATTTCAGTTCGATTCAGATTGCAACTGCACAATAAATTATTTCTGGTGTCCAAGTTCACCGGTCCAATTCCTGTGAGCATCCAGGTAATTTTAGAGCAGCTGCGGTACATCCACGGAGGATTACCACTCATCGATGATGACAGAATACGACAAATCGAATAGGAAGTGAGGTTATTTTCACAAACCACGGGAAAATCAGAACAAGAGTGGCAAAAACTACTAAGTTTTAATGCACCTTTGAAAAATGTCTGCTTTATGTTGGGTGAACGGAGTAGTTTGAAAGTTATTGACAATGTTATCGATAAGCATGGTATCGCAAAGTTTGCGAAGAAGCTTTTGAAAAACGATGCCGTTGGAACATCGAGATTCAAACTATTCTCAGATGAGACAGACCAGATGATAAGAGCTAAAATTGTCGATTTCTACCGAAAAAATTGTCGTTGCTTTGGACCAGTATACGGTTTAAAGAATGGAATTCAATGTGAATTTATTTGTAGGTCTCGTAATAAAGCTGCCTACAGAGAAGCATACTGTTTCCAGCAAATATCAGCAATGAACATCGTTGTAACATGTGTTTCATCAGAGCAATGATAAGTTGTCCCTTTTGCAAGGCACAAATAACGATTCGACAGAAAAAGTCACGCTCATGGAAAGTGTCAAATTTTTAATCCCATCTCAGGATAAAATACACAGATATCAATATTCCTGGTGATGATCACACATGAGCCAGAAAAAGCAAAAAACAGCATGTACCAGATCTCCGGAAAACAGCTTTGAAGTTAAATCGACACCACTGGAGGAAATTGTTTCGTATGTAACTGAATACCCCAAGAAACAATTTTAGTTTTATTCCGTATAGCACTCTTCCCGGCTTTGTTGATAAAACTACATTCAAAACTGTTTTGTCTACCAACACCTCCTCTATGCTTCTTTTAAGCCGAAATTTGTACAAAATGGCCCACTCTATAGACGGTTGTGAAAACAAGTTAATAAAACCTTTATAAGAACATAAAGATTTTGAAAATGTTCTAGTGAAAGATGTTATGACCACTTGAGAACCTTCATAAACCCTATTGGCTGCCATGAAAACGAGAATGTGGCCAAATGGCCACAGCTGTCAAACTTTACTGTGAAATTGAGGTTGTTTTTCTGCTTTGTTCGATTCTCTGCTCTTCTGATTCATTTAGCAGTAAAAAAAAAAAGGTCATGAGTTGTGGGAAATTTTGTTTGATAGCAAAATATCCAAAACAAATTGTGTTTTCTATAGCGTATTATGCTCCAAATTATATGCGCATTTATTTTTAAGGTGAGTATTGGCACGATAAGAGCCGAAAATTAATGCGCCTCGGAAATTATGCGAATTTACAACAACATAAATCAAATTAAAACAAATATATTTGAAAAATTAATCATGCATTTCCTGAAAAGTGCTTGGAATTTGGATGAGATTATCTAAAAGAATGTCGAAATTAGTCTCCGATCTACAGTTTGTTTGCATACCATTGAAAAATTGATGAATTTATTTTTCCACATTTCAGTTATTTCTTATACTTCAATATGGCGAATGGAAAAAAATCACAGTTTTGCCATAAAGCCAATTTTTCTTCGCAATGACTATTATAAAACTATTTGGTCTTATGGTGACTTCGTTTAATGCCAATTTGCCGTTTAATGCATTTACTGGAGGCAAAATGGTTTTAAAATGCTTTTTCAACTGACCATAATAAGATAATATCAGTGAGTCCTAAAACGGCATTTCAATACAGCCTTTTACGAGTTCATAAAGTCGAAATAAAACTTTTGATAGGAGTAAAAGGAATTTGAGAAACAAGGTTTAAAGATCGTTGTAAACAAGTTGTGTAGGTTCTCATAAAGCTGACTAAAATATGAAACTTATTGGCACCTCTTGGTGCCATAATAAAACCAAATTGATTTCAAGTGGCTTTCATAAAACTTTAATAAAACTTAATAAAGCAGGATGGTGTTAGCAATGTTACTTGGCACCTGTAAGAGGCAATTGGACCAAAAGAAGAACAGGAACTGATGCAAAGTATTGGTGAAGATGAGCCTTCTTCTTATTTGCTGGAACATATTGAGATGCAGTTACAAAATGAACATCAAAGTCAAATGATCGAAGATGAAGAGGAGGGTCAACAGATGTTTGATGGATGTGCTGATTCGTTAAACTAAGTAGATGCTGTAATGTGGTCGATTACAGTGTCATTAACAAAAAGGCCAGCACCTCTCTTGCTCTACAGATAGCTTGTGAAAACCGTATCGGTAGTCACGCATCCAAGGGCCGGAGGCTCAACAGATTGTATCGTACCGTGTACCGAAAAAGAAAAGGATATTTATACCTTCAAATATGTTCAAGGTGGCAAAGCAGCGTGTGAGTTCGACTACCTAAATTCTATTTCACCATCAATAAGAACTGGTTAACGGCATTTGAATCATATGGGTCGAGGTTTTGGACCGGATTGCCTGAGGATAGGTGACTTATTGGAATTCCTCAGCGTAAACAATCTAGCGAAAGTTTTTGTACTAAGTGAAGATGCCACTAGAATCAGCAGAGGAATAGGTTATGATTGTTAAAGAGATCAAGTTTACGGTTTAGTATCGCCAATCGACTGTAACGGAATGCCGATCAAGGCGTTCTTTTGGCTTCATCTCCAAAAAAGGTGATTGATTACGTCAATATATATTCCGTCGGACGAAATCTCTGCGTTAATATGGCCCAACCGTTAGTATCTGGGGCAGATACATTCTGTTTGATGTTTAAATGCAGTGATATCAAGTTGGTAACCGACGACGTACTTTGCAGATGGACTTAAACAGGACAAAAATTGTTCGAAGGCTGGGTTTGATTTGATTTGTCGAGCTTCTGGACGAAACACATTTAACATTTGCATCCAAGATCCGATACATCTGATCAACAAAATGAGAGCGAAACTTATGAGAACAGACAAACGTTTAATCTTTGGTAATACATTTAAACCATTATTGATTATATCCAAAAAACAATATTTCTTTCTAACTCAGGCAAGTTAACTATCTCCAGCGTTCACCTGCATGAATTTTTGACTCTGTCTAGCGACCAGCACGGACTGTTTCCGTCAGATTTGAGCTGCACTGACAAAATGAAATTCCAACCAGTTGAGAAGATAACAAAGCAGAAAGTTTCTAGTACCCTTCGAAAACATTTTCCTTATGCTGAAGGTAGTGTCATTTACCTGGAACTTATGAGTAAACTAAAATATCGATGATGGAATTGAAAGCTACTCCTGCGGAAAGGCTATTAAATGTTTGGTACACAGAAAAAAAAAAAAGCGTTCCCGAAAATGAAAACGGACCATGAACTAGTTCACGTTTTCAGGATTTTAAAACGTTATTTAGTTCATGATTACGTGATTCAGTTCACGGTGTATTTTTGCTTGTTCATGACTGCAGCTTACGGATTTTTTTTCGTGTAAGTAATTTATCAGCACCCGCTGCTACAGAATAATTAGGTATAAGGAAAAGGCGAGGTAGATGTTAAGCATATTTGTTTTTGACTCAGGATAGGTTAGGCAAAACATGTTCGCATACGGCAGGTGGCGAAGGTTTTTTTTCAGTCGAGTATTAGTATACAACACTGAAGAAGTCTACACATTGTTGACGAAATACGCGTATCTGTCAAGATAAGCAATAAAAGTAGTTGGAATTAAATGAAAATTACCAATCTTTCTTCTCATTTTCTAGTTACAGGAATTCCACTAAAAAAGCTCACACACCCTAAGTAATTTATATTGGTACGCTTGTAAATTTAATTAAGCAGCCTGATTTTATCCTTAAACATAATAACTTAAAACTAATACACATAATATTGATTTCAGGGTCTGCTTGATCTTCGTTGGAGCTGGGCGGTACTTATGCGCTATGAAATTCAAATCCATTTAAAATTGTGTAACCACAATTTGTTATTGGGGTATGGAGATCAATGCTCATGCGCTGATAAATTTTATCACCCTGAGCAGAGAAAAGAAATATGCCTTTGATATAACGTTGTTACAAAGTCAGACCTGTAAAAGCTTCTTCCGCAATTGTCGTTCGTTCACATCCACCGAATCCACTGTCGTTAATTTCGACTGAACCGAAAATCGAAATCACACAGAAACGTAAAGATGATTTCAAATTTCCACGATTGAAACAAACTGATGCCCACTTCGGTTTGCAACTGCCATCCAACATCAACATAGTAGCAAAACACCAGGCAGCTTGTTTATTGAACACATTCGGTATAGATGTTACCGAAGAGTTGTTTAGAGAATGCATTTTCGTCAGAAAACCTAAAGAGAAACGCAAAGACGAATGTAGCAGTAATGGTCATTACACATTCAAAATCAGAAATAAAAACGGAAAAGTTGTCCGTGCTCAAAAATCGACATTCATTTGGATGTTACAATCAGATATAAGAAGAGTTTCCACAGACAGATTGCATCGTTTCCATGAAGCAGCCAAAGTCGATGAAATGACGATGATTTTCCGAAACGAAACGCGGCAAAATCGGTATCGGTGAATTTATATTGATAGATGTTGGCGATGATAACTTGTTGATTTGTAAAGTATATGAATTTGTTTATTTGAGTGGAAAAAAAAATACTTACACTCGATTCAGAACACCGGTAACACTTCTTATAGGAGTTGAAGCCAAATAGATTGGTTTAAAATGAACATTTTTCGATTTGATGTGGATTGACAACGAATACAAGTTGGATTTGAATAAAAACAGTGACAATTTTTGTCTTCCTATTGAGAACTACACAACGCACTTGAAGAAACCATCTTACAAATCAGGAGTTATAACAAATTGCAAAACATCTGCAAAATACATTGATACATTTCGTAAATAGGAAAAATAGAAAATAACACATAAAACAAATTCAACTTAATTTAGTTCCAATCCAGGCCAATTTCAATATCAAATTCTCTGTATCCTTTGGTCACTCTTATTCAAATATCACGAACTAAATTTATGGTTTATTCTGACTCACTAGCTTTCAATACTGGGTTGACTTCACCTCTCTTTCCCGGTTCCCATATGTTATATTAATTTCATAGAAAGTATTCACTACTTTCCTTACCTATTTGTATCGTTGTAAAATCTAAAACTGTGCTGCAACATTACCATCTCAACAAATACTTTACCTGATCCACCTCGTTGGTTCTGAAAGTAAATTAAATTAATTATTTAATTTATTACTTTGAATTATATGTAGTAATAAAATGCCGATCTATAATAGTAGTATTGTCTGGTCCGGGATTTGCGCTGCATCTACTGACATTTAGAATAATCTCCTATAGTTTCATCCTGATGACATCGTTTAGCAACGTTTAGTTTTAGAAATACACTTCACCTGTAATTATACCTATCACCTTTTATTTAAGTTACATAATTAATATTAACTCACCTTCCATCAATATCAGAGAAGCGGAAATGATTAAATCGGTCCACAAAAAATCCACCCCTTTTTTTCGATTCCTCAAACGTAATCCTCAACAATTTCTCATTTTTATTATTCACATCGCTAGTTGACTTGGAATGACAGTAAAATCTATGGAGTAACATTTAAAAAAGACCTATCAGCTCTCGTCATCGAAAGTTGGTAAAATCGAGGGTAAAACTTTTCCTCACAAAACATCGAACAATCAAACGTCAACCATATAGTAAGTGTCTGGTTTTTTTTTTTTTTTTGCGTTTTTGATGCCATTTGTTAAAACGCGGGAGATGTAAAAAAGGCCGAATAAGAATGATAACAAAAGAGTGGATACAGCCGAGAAAGTGATTGCTCACTGGATCTCGGAGCACCCCCGGCTACCCTACAAAGTAAACGAAAGAAATTCAAACAAAAAAAAAACAGGGACAAGGAGGCAGGATATATGTACAATAAAATAAAACAACCAATATACTAATGTTATCCAACGTCAACCATATAGTAGTGCCTTGTTTTTTTTTTTTTTATTATAGACCTTTTAATAATTATTCGGGTCTTTCAAGACGGTAATTACAATAAATTTTCACTTTAATATAATGCACTTTAATCTTGTTTGTTTTCCTTTAGTTGATTTTGGCTACCATCGGGGTCATCTTTTGTCTTCTCGTTGATTGTAGGAGCCCAACAAACAATGACTCATTAAATAAACATCATTATGGCGATTTAATTCAGCAGCGTGTTGAATAATCTCTGAACTATTTTCAATCACAGCTTTTTTGTTCAGGCATTATTCACACAAATTTGGAGAAGTTATTAAGCTTTGTAGGAGTCTTCCTGGTGACGTCTTCAGCAATCCTTCCGGCGGCAGGGATACTTCCTGGTCTTCAAGCGGTCTTCTTCATTATACTTGTTGGATGGTGGCAACAGATCGGGCAGTTTTGAATGCCTGCTTCTTACAAAATCTCCATAGCAGCTTCATTATTTTCAGCGCCAGCAGTATTAGTACAGCTACCATTATTACGAGGAGCTTCCACTCGTGCTGGCTGTGGAATTCCGTGTGAATTTCCTGATTCTCTATTAGCGTAACCTGTTGGTCACCAATCTGCTTGACATCCTGGTCTTTGGAATCAGAATTTCCCATTTTGTGTTACTTGGAACTGGTGGTTATTCTTGTATGGGCAGTTTACAACTGAAGAATTAACCTGTGGATTCCCAATTTTATACTTAATGGTTGGTAGTCCAGTTTTTTCATATAGCATCAATCAGCCCAATTTCTTTGAAGAATTGTAGCACTTTTTCTGCTTGGGAACCATCGTCAGCTAAAGCCTCTCTCATGCTGGGTCCAAGTCCGATTTTTTCCCTTGCGTCATTGTAGCCAGGGCAATTGACTATGATGTGTTTGACTGTTAGTGCTTGGTTGCATTTTGTGCACTTTGGTGGGTCAGCTTTATCAAGTAGGTATGAATGTGTCAGCTGAGTGTGGCCTATCCGTAGTCTGGTGAGTATGACGTCCTCTCTGCGATTTCCTGTACGCGCTTCTCTGAAGGGAGCGACTGTATTTTTGATTTCTCTCAGTTTGTTGTTGTAGGATACGTTCCACTTATTATTCCATTGGTGAATCATTCTGGCTTTTATAATGGTTTTTATTTCGCGGTGATCAACTACTTTCTGCATGATTGTGTTTATTTCGAGGGCTCGCTTTGCCTCCTTGTCAGCTTTTTCGTTTCCTGGGATTCCAATATGGCTGGGAACCCACAGAAAAGTCACTGATGTTCCATTTTTGGCTATTTCGTTATACAGGTATATTATTTCGTCCTTCAGGCTAGTTTTGATCTTCTTTTTTTCTAGAGATGAGATCACACTTAGGGAGTCAGTGCAGATAACATAAGCACCTACTCTGTCTTGATTTACAATCCACTTGAGCGCCTCTATAATAGCAAGGCTTTCAACACAATAAATGCTAAGTTGGCTGTGGGTACGTCTACGTATTATCTCTTCTTCTATGATGACACTAAAACCCGTTTTGGTTTCATTTTTTGATCCGTCCGTGTAAATTGGTCTACACGTCCTATATTTAGTATGGATTCGCTGTGCAAAGAGCTTTCTTAGTTCAATTTGGCTTTTTCCGTTTCTACTAGCAGACAGGATAGTTTTATCGATCAATATATTTTTCCTTACCCATGGTGGGGTTTTTGATGTAGTTAGGACTTTACTAGGAGGGAGCGATGTACCCAGGCTTTCCAGGATATTTCTACTTCTTACTTCAATGTTGATTGGTTCTGTTATTTGGTCTTGGTTCCATAGTTCTCCTGAGCTATCGCTGTTGTGATCATCTGTTTCAGTGGTTTCTTGATTGAGGTTGTTACTTCTGAATTTTGTTGCATAAATTAATAGCCTTTGATTAAGCAGACTCCTTAGGCTAGGAATACCTGATTCAACTTGTAGGCTTTCCACAGGACTGGTCCTAAAAGCCCCAGTGATTATACGAAGTCCTTGATTGTGAATGCTTTCCAGCAGCTTTATCGTCGAGTCACTAGCTGATGAGATGATTGGTGCGGCATATAGCATTTTCTCCAGTACAGTTGATTTATAAATTTTTGTTATGGTTTGTTGATCTCCACCCCACGATCTGTGGGCAACGCATCTTAGAAACTGGATCCTTTGATTACATGCTGCTTTGATTTCCTCGATATGAGTTTTAAAAGTAAGATGTTGATCAAGCGTTATTCCGAGGCATTTATGGGCACTTTTGTTCGGTATTACATCATTATTTAGCTTCAAATTTACATATGTTTGCTTTCTAGATCTCGGATTTTTGAAGATAACAGTTGCACATTTTTCAGTTGAGATTTGGAATCCAGTAAGTTTTTGCCATGTTTCTATTGCTTTTAGGGCCGCTTGGAGTCTTTTGGCAAGTTTTTTATGGTTGCCATCACTGGATATTAAGGCTACATCATCAGCAAAGAGTAAGACTTGGATACCAGGCGGAAGATTAGAACATATAGTGTCGATTGCTATCAAAAACAGAGTAACGCTTATCACTGAGCCTTGGCACAACCCATTTTCCATGAGTGTTTCTGAAGAGAGTGCCCCGTTCGCCTTCACTCTAAAGGTTCTTTTCCCCAGCATCTGTTGAATATATTTTGTAAGGTTTCCTCCAATTTTCCACTGGCTCATTCTGTTTAAAATCAACCTGCGCCAAGTAGTGTCGTAGGCCTTTTTAATGTCCAGGAAAACTGCTTGTGTTAGCCGCTTTTTATGCATTGCTTCTCTCACTGTGTTTTCAAAATGCCCCAGGTAGTCAGTTGTTGATTTGCCTTTTCGAAAGGCATACTGGTGATCATTGATGAGTTTTCTTTCCTCGATGATGTACATTAACCGGTTGTTGACCATTCTCTCCAGGATCTTACCCAGGCAGCTGTTTAGGTATATGGGTCTATAATTTCCGGGGCAGTTTCTATCTCCTTTTCCTTTGAAGATAGGCACTACAATGGATTTTGTCCAGCTTTCTGGGTAGATGGAGTCCTTCCACAGTTTATTGTATGAATCCAATAAGAGATTCCTGTATTCGATTGGCAGGTTGGTGATCATTGCATAATGAATGTTATCTGGACCAGGGGATGATCCCTTCAGTCCTTCCGTTGCTTCGTCAAGCTCATTTTTTGTAAATGGTTTATTATACTCTGCTTCCTCCTCATTAACAATTTTGAGGGGGGTTTCTTCTATCCTGGTTTTATGTGACATGAAGTCCTGCGTGTAACTTTTATCACTAGATATTGTTCCAAAATGCTCAGCTAAGCTGTCGGCTATTTCCTTGTTTGTATTTATGCGTTGGCCATTATATATTATTTCTCTGATGGTTGAGGGCTTGTTTTTTCCTTGAATTTTTCTAAAGTTATTCCACATTTCTTTAGCCGGAGTATGCACATTAAATTTTTTGACGAATTCTTTCCAAGAGGAGTTTTTTGCTTCATTGATAATTTTTTGCGCTTTATTGTTGGCTTCTTGGTATTCATTTGCTAATTGAGAGTTGAGTTCATTATTTTTGTTATTTTTCCACTTACGGAGAGCTTTTCTTCTATCTTTGATAACGGAAGCAACTTCATCATTCCACCATGGTACACGTTTCCCAGCAATGGTTCCTTTGGTTTTTGGTATGGACTGCTCTGCAGCTAATATTATTTTATGAGTAATCTCCTCAATTTGTTCAATTATGTCATCCCTCTTCGCTATTTCAATTATGTTTTGGTATTTTTCCCAATCTGCTTCTTCGATTTTCCATCTTGGGCTACCTTCATTTTGTTGAGACGTTGACATCATCGATATGATTAACGGGAAATGGTCACTCCCGTGCGAGTCCTCTGAGACAGTTAAATCCAGAATACCTGCAAGCTGGGTGGTGCAGCAACCGATGTCAATACAGGATCCAGTTCCCGTTGCACTATTTATATAGGTTCTTTCCCCATTATTGAGTACCACCAAGTTTCCTTCACTTATAACTGATTCAATTATTTTCCCTCTCGTATTAACCTCATCAGACCCCCAGAGTGGATGATGAGCGTTGAAGTCCCCTACAAGTATGAAGGGTTCAGGGATTTGCGCAATTAGCTCCATGATTTCCTCTTTCTTGATCTGCGATCCAGGGGGGAAGTATACATTCAATATGTTAGCATTTAATGGTGCTCCTACGTTTACTGCAATTGCTTCTAAGTCGGTATTTATGTCTATAATGTTGCTGTCAATGTCACTTTTAATTGCGGTCATTACACCGCCTGCTGCTCTTGATCCATTTGTTCTCGGGCGATGATATGTTGTAAATCCTCTGATGCTCGATTGATTGTCATTCTGGCACATGGTTTCTTGAAGACATACTGCTATGGGGTTGTTTAAACTCAGGAGTAGATTTAAATCGGTTCTTCTCTTCCTTAGGCCTCTTACATTCCATGATACTATATGGTTATCCATTGCGGGTGTTATTTTGTTGTGTTTTTAAGTCTGTTTTTAAGAGGGTAGTTTCATGGTACCATTTCATCATCCGAATCTTCTTGCTCCGAGTGTATATATTCCACGTCCTCGCTTATAGGGGTCATTTTATTTCCTTTTTTTCTTGGGGGGGATGCTGGGGCAGCCTCATGAGTTCTGGAGTGTTTAACTGCCGACTTTGCACTATTGGTATACAGGTTTAGCGTTGCTTGGATTTTGGCGTACTTCTTTTGGAGAGTTTCCAATTCCTTCTCGGCCGTTTTCCTTCTTTGTTTTTCATCGTGGTAAGCCTGATTAAGCTGGTTACATTTACCTTTCAATTCCTCATATTGACTTTCAATGTAATGCATCTTTTTCTCGTTTTCCTGTAAGGTTTTATTAAACTCTTCTCTGAATATTTTGAGTTTCTCTTCTAACTGGTTCTCCATTTGCGTTTTCAGCATTTGAGCGTAGGTCTTCTTTTCCTCATCGAGTTGTTTGATTCTTTCTTCGACAAGTTTATTTGTCCCAGATCCTGTGGCACTCGCGTAGGAAACCATATTATTTCCTTCTACAACTTTTCTAGCTTCCCAAAATGAGATTTTTTGGTCAACTTTAACCTTGTTTACAGCCTTCTCTTTTATTAGTACTGGGCACCCTTTAAAAAAAGCACCGTGAGAGCTTCCGCAGTTGACACATTTTTCTGCATTATCACATGTCTCATGGTATTTATCACCACATTTACTGCACTTTTTTTCACTGGTACAGTTTTTTCCAATGTGCCCGAACTTCAGGCACACAAAACACCTCAAGGGGTTTGGATACCACGGTCTTGTTTCTAATACGAGATAACCGATTTTCACTTTCTTAGGTGGAATCATTCCGCGCACTTTAAGAACAAAGATTCCTGTTGGTGTCGAATCTTTGTCTCTACCTTTTCGAATTTGGTTAACTTCAACAACCCCTTGATTTACCAGCTTTCCACTTAACTCAGCGTCGTTTTCATTCTTCAGGTCATGGGAGAACACGATGACCTTGCTATAGTTCAAAGTCTTATGCTCGTACACTTTAACGGAGATTCCGTCAGTAATTCCATACTCCGAGATTTTTTCAAGGTTTTTACCCTGTTTCTCGTTTTTCACTGTTACAAGGATTTTCCCGTCTTTTGATTTTTTTACATCAGCTACCTCACCACAATAACTCTGGATAACTTTTTCCACGAGGAAAGGGGAGACACCATGGAAGTTTTTACCTTCCTCTCCCCTTTCCATAACCATCACTTTTTCTCTGGATATGCCTCCAGAGGTTTCCCCCAACCGGGGGAAACTATAACTGTTCATTTGTCTACTTCTACTCGAGCTATTTTCTTTGGTCGAGACTTAGCACTCCGCGGTTGTTAGCCCCTGATGGCTGATGACGATTCACTTTACCGGCACGACAGGTATGTAATTGGACACTTTGCAAGCGTAAAATAAATTACTCGATCGCAAGCAGTCAACTGCACTCCACCGTGGTCAAACCCGAACTGGAGTTAAAAGTTGAACTACTAATACAAAAAGCACTTAATTGAAATTTTAATCCAAAATATTTGAATATTTTCCGATCAAATGGGCTACAAATTAGGTCATTCTGGTCAGTCAAACGAGAGCAATTAGCGTTCAAAAACCTTTCACTTTTGCTTACTGCTCTCATTTTTCAAAATTTTCGAAAAATCCCAAACGCTGTCAGCATAAAAAACATCAGATAATCCAACATGGAATCGACATGTTCGTTCAGCAAGGGACGAAGAAAATTAACAACATGAGGCAAAGAGTCAAAGTAAAGTCGGACCGGAAGCAGACTGGAAACCGAAAAAAATGTTCTGAACGAATTGGAAAGAAAGTTTTTCCAGTTGATGGAATGCGTTGAAACCCCCAGCATTAGTAAACGTTCATGTTAGTACAATCGCTATGAACTTCCCTCTCGCGGGTCAAATTTTTCATCTTGTCGACGGTGAGAGGACTTATCTCATGCTATAAACATGCATGTGAGACCAAGAATTTGACCAGTAGTAAAGTATCACAAATTCTGCACATTTATTTCACTGCCACGTCGTAGAACGTTTATATAAAGGCACTAACATGCCGCAATTCACTCTAAGACTTCTTACTTTCAATCAAAGGGAAACGACTAAAAGTACACTATTCATTTTCGTGGCAACTTTTGTTGTTGTTTAGCCATTTGTTCTATGGAATGAATAACCAAAATACCTGGTTTGCTCATGGTATTATAAGTGAAAGTAAATGCAAATTTTCGAAAGAGGGAATGTTTTGATCATGGCAAATATCTGACGGTTCGAAATGAAGCACATAGCCTCAGAAAAGTGTTACTTTTGACTGACGATGACAAACATGTTTATTAGAGTATTAAACCTTTCCAAGTAGTTTATTTCAGCAACAGTGCGGAGGGTCCGCTCAGTGAGGGTCTAGTATTTGACTTACTATAGAAAGGGGTGGGGGATGTTTTAATCACGGTAGTTCCATTTCAATTCCGGTTTAGGTCCATATCGGTTCCGTTTTGATTCCGTTTCGGCTCTATTTTGGTTCCGCTTTGGAGCTGCTATGAACTTTGTATGTTTTATGAACATTTTTCAAATCGGCTTCTCTGTTGTGATGTAAATGAAAAAAAATGTTGTGGTTGTGGTGTAAATCAAACAATGGAAATAACCCGTTTCAGCAAAAATATTTGTTTGTTACCTGGAATCACCAAAAACACTTCACCCTTTGTATCATTGATAATGCTCCTCCTCGGGTTTCAGAATTATCTTCCCAAAATGTCTGTGCGACAAAGTTGTTTGATGTTATCATCGTCTTCTTCTCGTCGTGTTTTATAAACTTTCACTGAACGATCAAAATTTTGATAAAACTTTTTACGTCAACTACCATTGGAAATGATAGATTTACAAAACCTTCCACGTACATTTTATGTTGTTCCTTCCACGCAACACACGATTCTGTTAGTTTGACTTCAACTGAGTATGCTGTACAAGTGACTCAAAATTTTGTGGGCATTTACTCAGATTATTCTTTTTATTCATATAGATTTGGATGTTCGAAAAGTAAATACTCAAATTCTTGCTTCTGTCATATCGACGGGAGTAAATGCTCAAGTAAATGGTTAGACGTACGCATTTCAAGCTACACCAACTGCCAAACGTAGTGAACTGACTGTTGGTATATAGACTGAGAAATATATGGAAAATTAAACAAAATAAGCTTAAGCTCTTTCCCTGTGTCACAGTTAAATTGTCAATGCTCGTTTAAGTGCATCAACAAGCCATTCATTCGATATGTATGTCGATTCTGTGTGAACAGCTTGTTCAACTAATTATGCAAGGAATTACTACTATTGATTATTGTTTTTCATTTTAGGTGCTCGAGAAATTCCTGAAACATTGAAAACAATTACCGAATTAATTGAAGAACGAGCTCGTCAGCGGTTTTTGGAGCATTGGCGACGACGTCACTTGAATAGAAAATTTTCACAAAGAGCCGACATAGCTGGACCTGCTTTTACTTATCATGCGCCCGCACTGAATATTCATGAAAATGAAAACAATCCAATAGAATTTGCTGTTGGTCCAAATGATCCTCGTTTCTACGAATCAAATGTTGATACTGAATATACTAGAATCAATGAAAATGAAAACGCTCCTAATCCAGAAGAGATGCACTTCAATCCCAACATAATTCTCCCACCTTCTCCGCAGGATATAAAACCCAAGCTTCCGATCAACATCAACCTGACTGGCTTTAAACTTCGGAATAAAGAACATAGTTATGATGAAAATCTGACATTACAAACTGCGAATGGTGTTGTTCTAGAACCAGTAAAAATGAGCGGAGCAATAGCTATGTATATTGTTGCTTTGATTGGAGGAATCAGTGCAGCAGTAGCAGTTGGCTTGATTTCAATAATCATCGGATGGTATACGTAAGTCTAACATTCATATGTTAATCTCCTTAGCAATGATAAAATAATTGTCCTTCGTTTTAAATAATGGTTAAGTTTGCACACCAGAATATACCGTGACCAGCCCTAATTCCGCGCAGCGCCTAACACCGTGCTTTCAACATAAAATAAGGAATATTTTGAAATCCATATTGATTATTTTAGCAATTATTTCTGCAAATATTTGAGAATATAACAAACTTCAATTAGGCATCACTTTTATGAGGTCTAGTCACACGCGCACGAATTAAAAAAATAATACAAAAATTCTAATCATGAACTGGCTCTTTTTTGCTCAGGCTTTGCTGCAGGCTTTGGACGTGAAAGAAAAGGTTGGTTTGTTTTTTTTCAGTGAAAATCATGTAAAATAAAAGTAACACAAATCGATGGCGTTGCTGCAGGTATGGATAATCGATTTAACATAAAATTCACTCAATTATTATTGTTTTCGTGCCGTTTTGTTATAAAATCTTAACCACGGATGAAGGGCATCACCAAATTTTTGATTTGCTAATTCCATGTTTGAGATTCTGTTCCAGAATGGCTTTGGAAAAATGAATTCAGTACACTGTGGATCGATTGCACAACTTTAGACGAAGTGGAGCACCATTCGTGCTGCCTCTCGGATGTTTAATGTACAGGAAAGCACGATCCGCGATAAAATCAAGAACCAGTACACAAATTCACTTGGAGCTCCGACAGTTCATAATCTTGAGGGTGAGAATCGTATGGTCAAATGAATTGTTGACATGGGGGAAGCGGGATTCCCTGTAAACACTCAACAACTTTTCAAGCTAACGTAGCTCAGTACCTATGACAGATGAAAATCAAGAACTCCTTCAAAAATGGAGTACCGGGAAGGGTGGGTTGCCGGTTTTTTGAAACGCCATCCAACCATTTCGCAAAGGGTGCCAAGCACTCTGTCTAAAAATAGAACCGTCGTAACTGTGCTACAAGTGCAACGATGGTTTCAAGAAGTTTCTTCATTTATTAAAGAAAGTCATTTGGAGGAACGGCTGAGCAAATCTCAAATATTTATGATCTTTAATAAAAGAAACAGAATGAAATGGATGGACGGAAATTTTGGATTTAGTTTTTTTTTAAATTTTGGCTACGGGGAAAACGATCCTTGACTGCGCTACTTCGAAAATTTTTAAACATGTGCGTTCCTTTAGCTATGCGAATTAAATATTGCTATAAAAGAAGGTTAACTATGGAGAAGATTTTCAATTTTCAGAAAGCTTACTTACTTTTGCGATCTCACGTTCTTTTACGACCGCAACTGCGACACATGTTTCCCAATAAATTTGGTAAAGAGCACTCGCTCACGTAAAGAAGTACGGCAGCCCTAAATTTAAAACTTTAAAACTATAGAAACGATCCATGAAAAATTGAAAATCGTTCAATGTTCCATAGATAAATTGCCAATGATCTCGAACAGTTTGTTTAACAAATCATAATTTTCAAAAAAAAATATGCATAACAAACCAACTTTGTATACTCAACATTATTTGATCTCCCCGCAACTACGACACATGTTTGTCATGCAATTTGTTAAAGAGCTCTCCTGCTTTATTTAACTGTTGTTTCAGAAAATTTGATTTAAACTATGCCGGGCAGACGCTTGCTGTCCAACTCGCTAACGCTCGTTGGACCTAACTACAAAAAACATCCTCCGTTTGCCTTATACCGGCAAATGCTTGAATCAGTCGTTTGCCGGGAATCTAATCTAATCTAATCTGTTAACATAGACACTTCGGATGACGGAAACATCGACCGCTTTCTGCCGTTTTAGTTCTTCAATCCTCAATACGGCTCCCCAAAAACTCCGCAATCCTTCTTTAGCAGTAATACTTTATCCGGATACCTGAAAGAACGGACATGTAACTAAATCTGAGTAGTAACGCAGTTGGGGATCAATTTTACAATCTTTATGGATCAAAATTTAAAAAAAATAGTACCCCAACCTGGAAAAATGCAGGCATAATTTATGGATCATACCATATGGTTTAGTGAACAAAACTGATTTACTATGTATCATTATTATAAGCTTATGGTTCATTATTCATCATTCTATGGATCATTGGCAATTTATTTATGGAAAATTTCAAATAATTTATGGAACATGCGAATATATTTTATTGCACATAGGTTACATTCTATGGATCAAATTTACAAGTTTAAGGAAAGTTATTGAACCTTTTATGGATTTGCCATATGTTTATTAGTACTCTGTACAATTTTAACGATCATGCACTAGATATAAAACAGTACATTTTTTGATATTTTATTGCTAAGTTTTATATAAAGTATGGATTGGAGTGATGAAGTTTATGGCTTATTTCTATTTTTTGTAAGGAATATTCACCAGAGTCGTATGGGTCAAGGATGCGTTTTTATGGCACGATTTTCAATTTTGTATGGATCGTTTATTACTTTTTATAAACAAAAGTATGTTTGCCGTATCTTCTATTCATCGCACGTTTCCGAACTTGAGAGAATAAACTTGATTATTCATGTTTCATATATATTAGAGCAAATATATAACTGAAAATGCACATGGGTTGTGTAATATTTTTATGAAAGAGGTGACAAAATCGGACCATCCATGTATCACTAATATTCTCATTTAGTATAGAACTTTGTTGTATGACAATTATCGTTTGAATTGAAACGAAGGTTGCGGTTGCGAAGAAAAGATTTATTGACATGTCTTGCAATGTAGCCTTGACAGCAGCACCACTTAGAATCCGTTTCTGAAACAAGAATATTTACCTTGGTTAATATTATCAATGTACCAAACTACCATTATTCACATTTAAGATTTAAATTTTAATATGTGCCTATTACTTAAATATTCCATGTCCTCTTCAAGCACCACCTGAAAACAAAAAAAGGAATTTGTGATTTGACTCTATAGAAAACGCTTAAAAGTCACATCATCAAACAATTCTATTGAGGAGAAGTATCATGCGTTAATGTCATTCTAGGATCGAAACCGCTTTGTAATAAAAAAAAATATTGAAAAATTCAGAGGCAATATATTATTTATCACTTATTTTACTTTATTGAAATGTATTAAATTTTTAATTTTTTTTAATTTTTAATAAATATTAAAAAAAAAAAAAAATTGTTTTAATTAAAAAATTTGGGTTTGGGAAAATTTGTTTGGATTTTGTTTTTGGATAAAAAAAAAAAAAAATTATATTGTATATATGTGGGTTTTTTTTTAAAAAAAAAAATTATTTTTTTTAATAAAAAATATTTTTTGTGTGTGTATTGGGGGGGGGGGGGGGGGGGTACACGCTAAGAAAAAAGTACCCAAAATTAAGTTTTTTTCACCCATCTCGCATGTTTTGTGCATTAAGTTAAAATTAGGTATAAGATGAAAACTCAATTTTGGGTTATTATATTTCAAATAGCAATGGGTAAAATTTACCTAATTTTGGGTACTTACATTTCAAGTGCCAATGGGTAAAATTTACCTAATGAATTATCGAAATAAATGGGAGAAATTTATACATAAACATAGATACCTAATGATCATTTTTTTCGAACAGATTATTAAAACACACGGACAAATAGTTAAATCGATCATTTTTATTTGTCAATATTGGTGTAATAAAACAATAAAACACCTCATAAATACGTTGGCAATCTATAAGTAATAGCGTTGCTAACAATGCTACCATTTCGTGGATTTGAAAGGTTATCCGATAACCTAAGACATTTGCGATGAACAAATAATGCGTTCGTAGTCGACCAGACTAACAAATAAATGACAATCGTCAACACCGCCGACGGGTGCTACGATTTTCAACCAAAATTAAGTTGAAAATACTCAACCGTTCAATGCGCGAAGAGAACGGGATGGTTGAGTAGCTTCAACTTAAAATTGAGTTGTTTTGGTCTTCAAATTAAAATATAAACAAATTAGGTTTGGAAATACCAGTTTACAATAGTTAATGGTCCTGATTAAATTTTCAAACATTGTTGATAATATACATAGATCTATAAGCATAAAACCAACAATATAACGCATAACGATGTTGTTATTCACGACACGACGGCAGGTGTGTGCCAATTAAAATTTTTAAAATTGGAATAAAATATCGAACATAAGAAAAACTTAAATTTGAGTATATCTATCATTACTGACAAGATGGGTGAATTATACCTACTTCAATTTTTTAATTCACCCAACTGGTAACCTCACTTGACAGAACTCAACGTTGAGTTTATTTTTACTTAATTTTGGGTACTTTTTTCTTAGCGTGTATGTTTTGTAAAATAATTGTAAACTTTCTCTTGGCTATAAAAGGAACATTGTCTAAGCTTTCAGGTTCATGGTGGAGCGCGGGTTCGTATACAATTGCAGCAGGACCACAATCTGCAGACATACAAATACCAATAAAATTGTTATTATCATTTTATATTATAACATCCATTCACTATATTTTGTTTGCTATTTTATATGTCATTCTTTTTTGTAATGGATCATATACGACAAATTCTACTCAAAACTCCTTCCTTTTTCATCAAATATATAATCATTCAAAACCTAACAGTTTACAATCATTATTTTTTTATTTCACAGACATAACAAATCATTTATGGGTGCAGACAAACATGAGTTGTCGGAAAATTCATTTTTTTTTGTAGTTTTATAAATATTCAGTTTTTGGCATTATTCATACTCATATGAAATTTATTTCGCCTTATTGTTAGCTGTTTTCAGTGTTTCCAAGCCTATTAGGATATTAATACATATCTAATTCAAATCAGTAGATGTCAGATATTTCTTGTTTTTGCGCTGTTTATAATTGTAAAAACAAATTCTAATCTTAGTAGATCGTAATCGTACTGGATGACCATAATAATACGGATAAATAATCTACTACACATTATGTCCCATAAAAAAATGCTAAAGTTTTCAATGCTTATTTTTGAGTAGCTTTAAACATTATTTTTACTGTTTTAATGCGTGTGTGTAGTCATCTGAATGTAAACTCTGAGACGATGAAAAGAAAACAGTGCACAGTGGGCAAAAATGGATCCAAAATCCCATTCATTTAGACGGCGCAAGGTAGGAGTCCTGAAAAATAACTTATCTTATGGGAAAAAATGCGGGAAATCGAATGGTGTTGGTTTCATTTAGGGTTGAATACAGTAAGTGTCCCATTTTGCCCATTTCTCTCCTCATTTTGGATGCAAACTAGAATCATTACCCAAAAACTAAACTTGGGGCTTTTATATTGAACCCAAATGTACTGTAAATTTGCAGAAAAAGCTGAAAAACTAAATGGAATCAATTTTACTTTTATCGGATGCCAGAAAAAGGTCCATTTTACCCGATTTCCCCTCATACATGCATAAACAAATATACCATGCCGGTCTGGAGATCGGCGATAGTAATATAACTCTTACTTGCATTGTAATTATGTAAAAATGTCAGGAGGATTTTATGGTGATAGTTTCGTCTAGGGTTGACTTCAGGAGAGGGCCATTTTACCCGATTCTCCTCTCATACTTGAAAAATCTCAAATACCATGCGGTTTTAAAGATCGGCGCTAGTAATATTACTCTCACTTGCACTATTTTTATGTAAAAACGTCCGAAAAATCGAATCGTGATGGTTTAGTTTAGGATTGACCTCAGGAAAGGGCCATTTTACCCGATTCTCCTCTCATACTTGAAAATCTCAAATACCATGCGGTTCTGAACATTGGCGCCAGTAATATCAATGTCACTTGCACTGTTTTTATGTAAAAACGTCAGGAGAATCGTATGCCATTGGTTTCGTTTAGGGTTGACTTCAGGAAACGGTCCATTTTACCCGATTCTCCTCTCATACTTGAAAAGTCTCAAATACCATGCGATTTTGAAGATCGGCGCTAGTAATATTACTCTCACTTGCCCTTTTTTTATGTAAAAACGTCCGGAAAATGGTGATGGTTTAGTTTAGGATTGACCTCAGGAAAGGGTCCATTTTACCCGATTATCCTCTCATACTTGGAAAATCTCAAGTACCATGCGGTTCTGAACATTGGCGCCAGTAATATTACTGTCACTTGCACTGTTTTTATGTAAAAACGTCCGGAAAATCGAATGGTGATGGTTTAGTTTAGGATTGACCTCAGGAAAGGGTCCATTTTACCCGATTCTCCTCACATACTTGAAAAATCTCAAATACCATGCGGTTTTGAAGATCGGCCCTAGTAATATTACTGTCACTTGCACTATTTTTATGTAAAAACGTCCGAAGAATTTAATGGCGGTGGTTTAGTTTAGGGTTGACTTCAGGAAACGGTCCATTTTACCCGATTCTCCTCTCATACTTGAAAAATCTCAAATACCATGCGGTTTTGAAGATCGGCGCTAGTAATATTACTCTCACTTGCACTATTTTTATGTAAAAACGTCCGGAAAATCGAATGGCGGTGGTTTCGTTCAGGGTTGACTTCAGGAAACGGTCCATTTTACCCGATTCTCCTCTCATACTTTAAAAATCTCAAATACTATGCGGTTTTAAAGATCGGCGCTAGTAATATTACTCTCACTTGCACTATTTTTATGTAAAATCGTCCGGAAAATCAAATGGCAGAGGTTTCGTTTAGGGTTGACTTCAGGAAACGGTCCATTTTACCCGATTCTCCTCTCATACTTGAAACATCTCAAATACCATGCGGTTTTGAAGATCGGCCCTAGTAATATTACTCTCACTTGCACTGTTCTTATGGACAATCGTCCGTCAAACAAAATGGCGGTAGTTTATTTTCGAATTGACCTCAGGAAAGGGTCCATTTTACCCGATTCTCCTCTCATACTTGAAAAATCTCAAATACCATGCGGTTTTGAAGATCGGCGCTAGTAATATTGCTGTCACTTGCACTGTTTTTATGTAAAAATGTCCGGAAAATCGAATGGTGGTGGTTTCTTTTAGAATTGACCTCTGGAAAGGGTCCATTTTACCCGATTCTCCTCTCATACTTGAAAAATCTCAAATACCATGTGGTTTTGAAGATCGGCGCTAGTAATATTACTGTCACTTGCGCTGTACTTATGTTAAAACGTCCAGAAAGTCGAATGGCGGTGATTTAGTTTAGGGTTGACTTCAGGAAAGGGTCCATTTTACCCGATTCTCCTCTCATACTTGAAAAATCTCAAATACCATGCGGTTTTGAAGATCGGCGCTAGTAATATTGAACTCACTTGCACTATTTTTATGTAAAAACGTCCAGAAAATCGAATGGCGGTGGATTCGTTTAGGGTTGACTTCAGGAAACGGTCCATTTTACCCGATTCTCCTCTCATACTTGAAAAATCTCAAATACTATGCGGTTTTAAAGATCGGTGCAAGTAATATTTCTCTCACTTGCACTATTTTTATGTAAAAACGTCCGGAAATCTGAATGGCGGAAGTTCTTTTTAGAACTGACCTCAGAAAAGGGTCCATTTTACCCGATTCTCCTCTCATACTTGAAAAATCACAAATACCATGCGGTTTTGAAGATCGGCGCTAGTAATATTACTCTCACTTGCACTGTTTTTATGTAAAAACGTCCGGAAAATCGAATTGCGGTGGTTTAGTTTAGAATTGACCTCAGGAAAGGGTCCATTTTACCCGATTCTCCTCTCATACTTGAAAAATCTCAAATACCATGACATTTTGAATATCGGCGCTAGTAATATTTCTCTCACTTGCACTGTTTTAATGTAAAAACGTCCGGAGAATCGAATGGCGATAGTTTCGTTAAGAATTGACCTCAGGAAAGGGTCCATTTTACCCGATTCTCCTCTCATACTTGAAAAATTTCAAATACCATGAGGTTTTGAAGATCGGTGCTAGTAATATAGTCTCACTTGCACTGTTTTTATGGAAAAACGTCCGGAAATTTGAATGGTGATGGTTTAGTTTAGGATTGACTTCAGGAAAGGGCCATTTTACCCGATTCTCCTCTAATACTTGAAAATCTCAAATACCATGCGGTTCTGTACATTGGCGCCAGTAATATCAATGTCACTTGCACTGTTTTTATGTAAAAACGTCAGGAGAATCAAATGGCGGTGGTTTCGTTTAGGGTTGACTTCAGGAAAGGGTCCATTTTACCCGATTCTCCTCTCATACTTGAAAAATCTCAAATACTATGCGGTTTTAAAGATCGGCGCTAGTAATATTACTCTCACTTGCACTGTTTTTATGTATAATCGTCCGGAAAATCGAATGGCGGTGGTTTAGTTTAGGGTTGACTTCAGGAAACGGTCCATTTTACCCGATTCTCCTCTCATACTTGAAAAATTTCAAATTCCATGCGGTTTTGAAGATCGGCGCTAGTAATATTACTATCACTTGCACAGTTTTGATGTAAAATCATCCGCAGAATCGAATGGTGGTAGTTTCTTTTAGAATTGACCTCAGGAAAGGGTCCATTTTACCCGATTCTCCTCTCATACTTGAAAAATCTCAAATACCATGCGGTTTTGAAGATCGGCGCTAGTAATATTACTCTCACTTGCACTGTTTTTATGTAAAAACGTCCGGAAAATCCAATGGTTGTGGTTTCTTTTAGAATTGACCTCAGGAAAGTGTCCATTTTACCCGATTCTCCTCTCATACTTGAAAAATCTCAAATACCATGCGGTTTTGAAGATCGGCGCTAGTAATATTACTCTCACTTGCGCTATTTTTATGTAAAAACGTCCGGAAAATCGAATGGCTGTGGTTTCGTTTAGGGTTGGCTTCAGGAAACGGTCCATTTTACCCGATTCTCCTCTTATACTTGAAAAATCTCAAATACTATGCGGTTTTAAAGATCGGCGCTAGTAATATTACTCTCACTTGCACTATTTTTATGTAAAAACGTCCGGAGAATCAAATGGCAGGGGTTTCGTTTAGGGTTGACTTCAGAAAACGGTCCATTTTACCCGATTCTCCTCTCATACTTGAAAAATCTCAAATACCATGCGGTTTTGAAGATCGGCGCTGGTAATATTACTCTCACTTGCACTGTACTTATGAAAAAACGTCCAGAAAATTGAAAGGCGGCGGTTTCTTTTAGAATTGACCTCAGGAAAGGGTCCATTTTACCCGATTCTCCTTTCATACTTGAAAAATCTCAAATACCATGCGGTTTTGAAGATCGGCGCTGGTAATATTACTCTCACTTGCACTATTTTTATGTAAAAACGTCCAGAAAATCGAATGGCGGTGGTTTCGTTTAGAATTGACCTCAGAAAAGGGTTCATTTTACCCGATTCTCCTCTCATACTTGAAAAATCTCAAATACCATGCGGTTTTGAAGATCGGCGCTAGTAATATTACTCTCACTTGCACTATTTTTATGTTAAAACGTCCGGAAAATCAAATGGCGGTGGTTTCGTTTAGGGTTGACTTCAGGAAACGGTCCATTTTACCCAATTCTCCTCTCATACTTGAAAAATCTCAAATACCATGCGGTTCTGAACATTCGCGCCAGTAATATTAATGTCACTTGCACTGTTTTTATGTAAAAACGTCAGGAGAATCGAATGGCGGTTGTTTCGTTTAGGGTTGACCTCAGGAAAGGGTCCATTTTACCCGATTCTTCTCTCATACTTGAAAAATCTCAAATACTATGCGGTTTTAAAGATCGGCGCTAGTAATATTACTCTCACTTGCACTATTTTTATGTTAAAACGTCCGGAAAATCAAATGGCAGAGGTTTCGTTTAGGGTTGACTTCAGGAAACGGTCCATCTTACCCTATTCTCCACTCATACTTGAAAAATCTCAAATACCATGCGGTTTTGAAGATCGGCGCTAGTAATATTACTCTCACTTGCACTGTTTTTATGGCAAAACGTCCGGAAAATCGAAAGGCGGTGGTTTCTTTTAGAATTGACCTCAGGAAAGGGTCCATTTTACCCGATTATCCTCTCATACTTGAAAAATCTCAAATACCATGCGGTTATGAAGATTGGCGCTAGTAATATTACTCTCACTTGCACTATTTTTATGTAAAAAAGTCCGGAAAATCGAATGGCGGTGGTTTCGTTTAGAGATGACCTCAGAAAAGGGTCCATTTTACCCGATTCTCCTCTCATACTTGAAAAATCTCAAATACCATGCGGTTTTGAAGATCGGCGCTTGTAATATTACTCTCACTTGCACTGTTTTTATGTAAAAACGTCCGGAAAATCGAATGGCGGTGGTTTCGTTTAGAATTGACCTCAGTAAAGGGTCCATTTTACCCGATTCTCCTCTCATACTTGAAAAATCTCAAATACCATGACATTTTGAAGATCGGCGCTAGTAATATTACTTTCACTTGCACTGTTTTTATGTAAAAACGTCCGGAAAATCGAATGGCGGTGGTTTCGTTTAGAATTGACCTCAGTAAAGGGTCCATTTTACCCGATTCTCCTCTCATACTTGAAAAATCTCAAATACCTTACGGTTTTGAAGATCGGTGCTAGTAATATTACTCTCACTTGCACTGTTTTTATGTAAAAACGTCCGGAAATTCGAATCGTGATGGTTTAGTTTAAGATTGACTTCAGGAAAGGGCCAGTTTACCCGATTCTCCTCTCATACTTGAAAATCTCAAATACCATGCGGTTCTGAACATTGGCGCCAGTAATATCACTGTCACTTGCATTGTACTTATGTAAAAACGTCCGGAGAATCGAATGGCGGTTGTTTCGTTTAGGGTTGACTTCAGGAAAGGGTCCATTTTACCCGATTCTCCTCTCATACTTGAAAAATCTTAAATACTATGCGGTTTTAAAGATCGGCGCTAGTAATATTACTCTCACTTGCACTATTTTTATGTTAAAACGTCCGGAGATTCGAATGATGATGGTTTCGTTTTCGGTCGTCCTCAGGAAAGGGCCATTTTGCCCGATTCTCCTCCTATACTTGAAAAATAAGTCATTTCTCATGTGGTTTGAAAGATTGTTAATTTAACATAAGATTTATTTTAAGATTTTCAACTACACTACTAAGATACAGTATGAAAACAAAAGTTCATTCAAATGTACATCGACTACAAAAGTTTGCTCTACGACGTATCCTACTGTCCTCAGCAGCGACTGTAGATGGCTTTATTATTTTCGTAATAATATCCTAGCTGCTTAGAAAAGTCATCTTCGGCAGATCGATTTCTGGATAAGCACTTGGAGTTTGTTTTCAGATGTGACACCTTTGGTTTTGACCACGCCAAAGATAGCCGCATCATATCCAGAAGGTTATCTTCAGGTGAGGTTTTCCGTGCAAGAAAAGGACGCGCATGCTTGTACCTTTTGTTGCACCTCTCTCCAGACTGCTCATTGATTAAATTCATGGGGTAAGGCTATTGAAACAGTATATATGTCTTTATTAAAAGTGCTATAAAAGCATTTTAAATCAACTTCGTATCTACACGCTAAGAAAAAAGAACCCAAAATTAAGTTTTTTTCACCCATCTGGCATGTTTTGTGCATTAAGTTAAAATTGGGTTGACGGTGAAAACTCAATTTTGGGTAATAACATTTCAAGTTCCAATGGGTGAAATTTACCTTATGTTGGGTAATGACATTCCAAGTACCAATGGGTAAAATCTACCTAATGAGTTAACAAACGGTTACATCGATCATTTTTATAGGCATATCTAAATACAAAAAAAAAAACAGCTCCTCATTCCTTCTGAAAAACGTTCGCCATTTCGTCGCTTACATCCGGCAACTTCAAGACTTCTTCTTGGGGAACATCATTTTAATCATCCCAACTCTCGTCTCAATAAGGTCCGTGTGGCTGTCGTTGCTTCGTCCTCCACATCACTAAAGAAGAAATATGACTAGAAATATAAAGCTTATTATTCATCGTTTCCTTGAGACGGAAAAACTCAATATTTACCTCTGGGGGAGCCTAGATGAATACCTGAGAACTGCAAAGAGCAAAATGGTGTCCACAATCGACCAGATGAACAAAAAAAGTCGCAAAATGGTGTCCACAATCGTCAACAGCACCAACGGGTGCTATGATTTTCAACCAAAATTAAGTTAAAAATACTCAACCGTTTATTTCTTGAGAAGAACGGGATGATTGAGTAGCTGCAACTTAAAATTGAGTTGTTTTGGACTTGAGTTTTTAATTATTAGTGGTCCTCATCATTTTTTGCAAAGAATATTGAAACTGATTTTATGAGACAGATCATTCAGTTTTTATGACATACTACAAAAAAAAAACGAACTGGCTTAATTTTACTAAATTGCGACGTTACAGTTCGGGACAAAAGCAAACCAGTCAAAAAACAGTCGAACACAAAAAAAAACCTAAATTTGAGTACATCTATCATTACTAGATGGGTGAATTTAACCTACATAATTTTTTTAATTCACCCAACTGGTAACCTCACTTGACAGAACTCAACGTTGAGTTTTTTTAACTTAATTTTGGGTACTTTTTTCTAAGCGTGTAGATCTATATATATAAAAATGGATTTCTGTCTGTCTGTCTGTCTGTCTGCCTGTCTCTCTGTCTGTCTGACCCTAATAGGCTCGGAGACTACTGAACCGATCGGCGTGAAAATTTGTATGCAGGGGTTTTTGGGGCCGGGGAAGGTTCTTAGGATAGATAGAGACCCCTCCCTTCTCTAGAAAGGGGGGCTCCCATACAAACGAAGCACAAATTTCTGCATAACTCGAGAACTGATCAAGCGAAGGAACCCAAATTTAGCATGCGTAAGTTTTTGGAGGCAAAAAATGTTTCTATGGTAGTTTGAGACCCCTCCCCTCTCTAGAAAGGGAGGCTCCCATACAAATGAAACAGAAGTTTCTGCATATCTCAAGAACTAATCAAGCAAATGGGACCAAATTTGGCATGTGGGGTTTTCTAGAGGCGAAAAATGTGTCTATGGTGGTTTGAGACACCTCCTCCCTCATAGAAGGGGGGCTCTCATACAAATGAAACTGAAATTTCTTCATAACTCTAGATCTAATAAAGCAAATGGAACCAAATTTGGCTTGCGGGGATTTTAAGGGCAATAAATGTTTCTACGGTGGTTCGAGACCCCTCCTCTCTCTCTGATAGGGGGGCGGGGCTCCCATACAAATGAAACACAAGTTTCTGCATTACTCGAGTACTAATCAAGTAAATGGAACCAAATTTGGCAGGTAGAGGTTTTTGAAGGCAAGAAATGTTTCTAAGGTAACTCAAGACCCCTCCGCCCTCTGTAAGAGGGGGGCTCTCATACTAATGAAACACAAATTTGTTCATAACTCGAGAACTAATCAAGCATATGGAACCAAATTTGGCATGTGGAGGTTTTTGGAGGAGAGAAATGTTTCTAAGGAAGTTTGAGACTCCACCGCCATCTGGAAGGGGAAGGGAGGGGAGTTTCCAAACAAATCCAACACAAATTTCTGCATAACTCGAGAACTAATCAAGTAAATGGAACCACATTTGGCATGTGGAGGTTTTTGAAGGCAAGAAATGTTTCTAAGGTAACTCAAGACCCCTCCGCCCTCTGTAAGAGGGGGGCTCTCATACTAATGAAACACAAATTTGTTCATAACTCGAGAACTAATCAAGCATATGGAACCAAATTTGGCATGTGGAGGTTTTTGGAGGAGAGAAATGTTTCTATGGAAGTTTGAGACTCCTCCGCCATCTGGAAGGGGAAGGGAGGGGAGTTTCCAAACAAATCCAACACAAATTTCTGCATAACTCGAGAACTAATCAAGTAAATGGAACCACATTTGGCAGGTGGAGGTTTTTGAAGGCAAAAAATGTTTCTAAGTTGACTCGAGCCCCTCCCATCTCTGAAAAGAGGGCTCATATACAAATGAAACACAAATTTCTGAATAACTCGAGAACTTATCAAGTTGATGGAACCCAATTTGGCATGTGGAGGTTTTCGAAGGCAAAAAATTAATCTATTGTGGTTTGAGACTCCTCCGCTCACTGAAAGAGGGGTCTCTCTTACAAATGAAACATGAATTTCTGCATAACTCGATAAAAATTAAAGCAAATGAAACCAAATTTGGCATGTGGAGGTTTTTGAGAGAAATAAATGTTTGTAATGAGGTTTGAGACCCCTCCGCCTTCTGGAAGGGGAGACTCCCATAAAAATGAAACATAACTTTTAGCATAACTCGAGAGCCAATGAAGCAAATGAAACCAAATTTGGCTTTTGGCATGTTGAGGTTTTTGGAGGCAAGAAATGTTTCAATGGCAGTTCAATACCCCTCCCCATTTTGAAGGGGGGAGGGCTCCCATACAAATAAAAAGCAAATTTCCGCATAACTCGAGAACTAATCAAGTAAATGAAACCACTTTTAGCATATGGGGGTTTTTGGAGGCTAGATTTCTATATACATTAAAATGAATTTCTGTCTGTCTGTCTGTCTGTCTGTCTGTCTGTCTGTCAGACCCTTATAAACTCAGAAAGTTCTGAACCGACCAACTTGAAAATTTATATGAAGAGGTTTTTGGGGCTAGGAAAGGTTCTTATGATTGTTTGAGACCCCTTCTCTCTCAGGAAGGGGCCCTCTCATTCAAATGAGACACAAATTTCATCATAACCCGAAAACTAATCAAGCAAATTGAATCAAATTTGGCATGTGGGGGGTTTTGAAGGCAAGAATGTTTCTATGGTAGTTCAATACCCCTCCCCTCTCTGAAGAAGGGGAGAAGGGGTTTCAAACAAATGAAACTCACATTTTTATTATAATCGATGAGCCCAATGAGATGGTTCGAGAACTAATCAAGCAAATGGAACCAAATTTGGCATGTGGGGGGTTTTGAAGGCAATTATTGTATGGTGGTTTGAAAAACCACCCCCCTCAGGAAGGGAGGGCTCCCATACAAATGAAACACAAATTTCTACCAAAAATGAGAATGATCCAGGTTACTTAAACACAAAACGTGTATTTCTCGGGTAAGAATCATGTTTTGATAGAAGTTTGACCCCCTGCTTAATCAAGAAAAAAAAACTCATTTCGAAAAAAACCATAAACGTGAAAGTTCTATTAAATTTTCCTTCGTTTAGTTGCAAGCGTAGCAGCGCACGCACTGGGTTCAGCTAGTAGATATATATAGATTATATAAATAGATTACAATTAATCTCATCCACTTCAGAGTAGACGTGTTCAAAAATTTCACGAGTAACTTCATCGGTTTCCTTCAGCTATCTCATCGACTTCGCCTTACACAAAGTGTCCGATTGTGGACTTCGAATAATCCAAAAGTTTTCCCCTTTTTCCCGACAACAAAAAAAGGAAAAAAAATTTTGGTGTGAGGGGAAAGTGTTTTTTTTGAATAATTGGGGGTTTATTATGGAAAAAACAACCGCGGGGGAAAAGAGGAAGGAATTAATTATTTTTTTGGGGGGTATTTTCTGTGCGAGCGCCGACCTTTTTTCTCCCTTCTGTTTTTTTTGGGGGGGGGGAAAAAACAAAAAAACCATATCCCTTAAGGTTACCGTGCACATAAGGTTTCAATTTTGCCCGGTTGGGATCGATACACCAGGAATGATGTTGTTCCGATGCTCCACAATATCTGCCCAAGGCAAGAGTACCTTGATGCCAAAGACACCTTTTGTAAACTGTTCGATGGCTCTGTATTTACTTTTGCTCAACCCGAGTCTCGTTTTAAGAATCAAAGAAGCTTCAGTGGATGGTTTTTCTATATTGCGGGCGGTGTCGATAGAATTCAAGCAGTCGACTGCCCATTGCTCACCACCTTCTCGTAGATTGAATAGCAACTTAGCCATAGAGCTACATGCGTTTTGGCGAGCAGCTTTTTCCGTTGATCGAAGTAGTTTGCCCAAAGGCTCCTTCCTGGCCAAAATCCGACTTCGTTCATCTTTTGTTCTCTCGCAAAGGTTAGTGAATATCCGACGTATAGGACCACGAGTTGTTTGCGATGAAACAGATGGTATCGGTGTTGCGTTTGTAGATTTGTGTGGAGTGAGCACGATGTTGGGCAGGTTAGGAGATGATGCATAAATTGGCTGTTATATTAATAAAGCGACTGTAGATGATGCTGACGACAGTCATACCGATTCTGATGGAAGCGAAGACAATGATACGTTGTAGAGCAAACTTTTGTAGTCGATGTACATTTGAATGAACTTTTTTTTTCATATTGTATCTTAGAAATGTGGTCTTAGAATAATTCTAATGTTAAATTAACAATCTTTCAAACCACATGGTACGTGAGTTATTTTTCAAGTATGAGAGGAGAATCGGGTAAAGTGGGCCCTTTCCTGATGTCAACCCTAAACGAAACCATTACCATTCGATTCTCCGGACGTTTTTACATAAAAACAGTGCAAGTGAGAGTAATATTACTAGCGCTGACCTTCAAACCCGCATGGTATTTGAAATTTTTCAAGTATGAGAGGAGAATCAGGTAAAATGTACCCTTTCCGGAGGTCAACCCTAGACAAAACTATCACCATTAAATTCTCCTGACATTTTTACATAATTACAATGCAAGTAAGAGTAATATTACTAGCGCCAATTTTCAGAACCGCATGGTATATTTGTTTGTGAATGTATGAGAGGAAATCGGGTAAAATGGATCACTTCCTGGCATCCGATCAAAAGAAATTGGTTCCATTTAGTTCTTCAGCTTTTCCTACAAATTTGCAGCACAGTTGGGTTCAATATAGTAGCATCAAGTTTAGTTTTTGTGTAATAATTCTAGTTTGCATCCAAAATGAGGGGAGAAATAGGAAAAATGGGACGCTTACTGTGTTCAACCCTAAATGAAACCAACACCATTTGATTCCCCGCATTTTTTCCCATAAGATAAGTTATTTTTCAGGACTCCTACCCTGCGCCGTCTAAATGAATGGGATTTTGGATCCATTTTTGCCCACTAAGCAGTGGTTCGCGAGTAACAAAATTGAGAAAAATGTACGCAAAGCAGGTTGTGACTGGTTTGCTGCTGGCCCAAAAGCCCGTAAAACAAATTGCAACGATTATGGGATGCCACCTGGCTACCGTTTACCGTATCCAACGTTCACTCCTGGATGGACAACGTCCACGGAAGCCGGGAAGTGGCCGTCCACGGTCCGCTCGCACACTCGAAAATCATCAGATCAGTGAGAGACAAAGTGAGGCGAAGTCCTATCAGACCGATCCGGAAATTGGCCGATATTTCAAAAATTACCATGTAACGGTTGGTCAAGGATGACTTGAAATGTTCGTCCAAGGCAAGAGTAAAGCGCCACCTTGTAACGGACCGAATCAAACAACTACGGCTGGAGCGCTCGAAACGTTTGGTGTCAGCATTAAAAAAGAAGCATACCATCACCGTATTCTCCGATGAGAAAATGTTTACATCGATCCCTTATCTAACACGTACAGACAGGTTTATTTCGCCGAAGAAGATTGAAGATGTTCCAGAGAACGTGAAATTCAAGTTAAGAACCAAAAATTCGGCCGGAATCATGGTTTTCGGGGCAGTTGCGTCCAATGGCTTGAAAATGCCTCCAGTATTTATCAAAGCTGGATTAAAATTTAATACCGAGGTTCACATGAACATTTTAAAGGACCACGTTCTGCCATGGATAAAAGACAACTTTGGAGCACACCAACACGTCATTTTCCAACAGGACGGAGCACCGTGTCATACCTCAAAAGGACTCAAGCGTGGCTGAATGAAAACATGGAATTTTGGCCAAAGGACATTTGGCCTCCTATCAGCTAGGACTTGAATCCTTTGGATTACTCAATATGGGCATTTGTTCAGGCTAAGGCCTGTGAACGATCTCACCCCAGTGTTGGCGCCCTGAAAGCTTCCATACCAAGGCATGGAACTCGATGACTGACTCATACATTGAGAAGGTATGCTCTCGATTCCGTCCCCGTTTGGAGAAGGTGAGCGAGAAAAATGGTGGACATATTGAATTCGTTAATCATGAAAGGCTTAATAAACGATTCCCTAAATAAAATTATGATTATTTTATCATTTTCTATGAAAAAAACTTATTTGAAACTGAGGTATGGATTTTCGCATTTTTTTATGGGACATACAGTATGTGATCGACAGGGTACCCGGGTACCTTTTCATGTTTTACATTACGAAATTTCATGATTTATTTTAAAACAGAAAGCTGAAACTCAGTGACATCTTCATAAAAGTTGGAAGGCTACTTTTTGCATGCAAACATTTCGTATAGTAGCAAAAGGGGCCGAAGGGGGGGACTTCAAGTTTTTTTACCCCTTAAGAAATCGACAGGGTACCCGGGAACCCAGCAAATTCGAATGAATATAACTCTGGTAATTATTGACCGATTTTAATTATTTAAGCACTGTTAAATTCAAAAATTCATTTGCTTCAGGGAAATTTTCAACAATGACCATTTTAATTTATCTGGTTCCTGTAAATCCGGGTTTTCGGGGCTGTTTTCCGGTACGGAGATACAATTTTGGAATATATATTGAATTTTGTGGAAGGGATGTCAACATCTTTGGAAACATTCTCAGAAACTATTTCTATTCTATTGTGAGCCATATGCCAACTTGTTCCTGGAACGGCCGTTCTAAAACAGGTTCCCGTGGGGCCTAGAGTGGCCATGAACATATTTAGAAGGAAACCCTGCTAATATAAGTATAAAAATTCATGAAATTTCGCCTGTAGGATGTTTCTCAACCTTCCGTGGCCATCTGTGATTTGTCCTCGGACCTTTCGTTCCGGAAGGGGTTCTAGTAGGGCCTCGAGTGGTCATGAACATTTTCAGTAGAAACCCCTGGCAATATGGTTATCAAAATTCATGAAATTTCGCCAGTAGGATATTTCTCAACGTTTTGTGGCCATCTGATGATTTGTACTCGGACGTGTCCTTCCAGAACAGGTTCCCGTGGGGTTTCGAGTGGCCATGTACATTTTCAGAAGCAAACCCTGGCAATGAGGGTATCAAAATTCATGAAATATCTTCAGTAGGATATTTCTCAATGTTTTGTGGCTAGTTTTCTTCATGGCTACTTAAGGCCTCACAAGAACCTGTTTCGAGATGACCGTTTCCAGGACAAATTATCAGATGGCCACAAAACGTTGAAAAATAGCTTTCTTGTTAAATTTCATGAGTTTTAAACCCATATTATCGGGTTTCCGTCTAAATATGTTAATGGCTGCTCGAGACCAAACGGAAACTTGTTCCAGAATGACTGGTCCGAGGACAAATCATCAGATAGCCACATAACGTTGAAAAATATCCTACTGGGGAAATATCATGAATTTTAATACCCATACTGACAGGATTTCCTTCTAAACATGAAAATGGCCAGTTGAGCCCAAACGGAAACCTGTTCCGGAAAGACAGGTCCATGGACAAATCATCAGGTGGCCACAAAGCTTGGAGAAATATCCTACTGGTGAAATTTCATGAATTTTGATACCCACATTGCCAGGGTTTTCTACTGAAAATGTGCATAACTATTGCATTAAAAACAATGTACTAAAATTGCCGATTTTTCACCCGCACTGACAAAACTATCCATGCAGCATCAATCATAGTAACCCATGAGTCAGCAGACAAAATTTGACAGCACTATCAGTCAAACTCTAACCGTAATGGCAAAAACAGTGAAGCAACTCCGTTCAGAAGTGTGCGCGTTCAAAGAACGTCACCCCGCCGCGTCGAAAACCGACATCGTGCGGCCCTTCGGAATCGTCGAACTCTAACCGTCAGGTCTATGGACAAATCATCAGGTGGCCACAAAACCTGGAGAAATATCCCAATGGTGAAATTTCATGAATTTTGATACCCACATTGTCAGGGTTTTCTACTGAAAATGTGCATAACTATTGCATTCAAAACAATGTACAAAAATTGCCGATTTTTCACCCGCACTGACAAAACTATCCATGCAGCATCAATCATAGTAACCCATGAGTCAGCAGACAAAATTTGACAGAACTATCAGTCGAACTCTAACCGTAATGGCAAAAACAGTGAAGCAACTCCGTTCAGAAGTGTGCGCGTTCAAAGAACGGCACCCCGCCGCGTCGAAAACGGACATCGTGTGGCACTTTGTGCACGCCGGATACGCCCGTTCCGGTATCTACAACATCTTTGCACTATTAGACAACAATCAGAGCATCAAAAGAAAGCCCGGTTCTGGACGGCCGACGACCCTGAGCGACAAGAAGCTCCAAAGGATTCTGAAGAGGAAGACCGAGGGAAAAGTGGCTACGCTGCGTGCGCTTGGCCGGGAGGTCGGATCAACCGGCCAAACAGTGAAAACGTACCTGGTGAACATGAACATACATGTCAGGAAGCGGAAGTCACGTCCACTGGTTTTGGAGCTGTAGGCAATGACGCAGCGGCAGCGGCTGTATAAGATGGTCAACTCGATTTTTCCGGCGAATCGCGACGTGGCGGTGGTGATGGACGACGAGACCTATCTCACCCTGGATGGCAACGACCGTTTACCATATCCAACGTTCACTCCATGATGAACCACGTCCATGAAAGCCGGAAAGTGGCCGTCCACGGTCCGCTCGCACACCGAAGGTCATCAGATCAGTGAGAGACAAATTGAGGTGAAATCTTATCTTATTTCGCCTTTTTTTAATGGGACATACAGTATGTGATCGACAGGGTACCCGGGTACCTTTTCATGTTTTACATTACGAAATTTTATAGTTTATTTTAAAACAGGGAACTGAAATTCAGTGACATCTTCATAAAAGTTGGAAGGCTACTTTTTGCATGCAAACATTTCGTATAGTAGCAAAAGGGGCCGAAGGGGGGGACCCGGGTACCCAGCAAATTCGAATGTTTATAACTCTGGCAATTATAGACCGATTTTAATTTTTTAAGCACTGTTAGATTCAAAAATTCATTTGCTTTAGGGACATTTTCAACAATGCCCGTTTTAATTTATCTGGTTCCTGTAAATCCGGGTTTTCGGGGCTGTTTTCCGGTACGGAGATACAATTTTGGAATATATATTAGATTTTTTCGAAGGGATGTCAACATCTTTGGAAACATTCTTAGAAACTTTTTCTATTCTATTGTGGGCCATATGCCAACTTGTTCCTGGAACGGCCGTTCTATAACAGGTTCCCGTGGGTGGCCATGAACATAATAAGAAGGAAACCCTGGCAGTATGGGTATATAAATTCATGAAATTTCGCCTGTAGGATGTTTCTCAACGTTTTGTGGCCATCTGATGATTTTTCCATGGACCTGGCTTTCCAGAACAGGTTCCTGTGGGACTTCGAATGGCCATGAACATTTTCAGTAGAAACCCCTGGCAATATGGTTATCAAAATTCATGAAATTTCGCCAGTAGGATATTTTTCAACGTTTGTAGTTATTTTCTGATTTTAAGTATACTAAATCTCATACTGGTGTATTCTTAATGTTTTCGTTTAATCGTGTTGTTCTGCGTGTTTTATTTTTGACAATTTCCTGCAAAACTTTTGTATGGGTAATTTGCAATCTGTATCTCAACTCATTATTGTATGAATCATGGTTATAAAGAAGGTTTATTTTTTCGGTTGCCAAAATTTGTACGTCATTACATCTTCTTCCAAAAACTAATTTGAAGGGTGTGTAATCATGGTTTGCATTTGGAGTAGTGTTATACGAGAAGCAATAATATGGTATCCATTCATCCCAATCTGATTTGGATTCATTACAAAAAATCCGGAGGTATTCATTCAAACAACTATGGTTTCTCTCCAATGCTTCTATCGTCTGTGGGTGCTATGCGGTAGAACATGTATGGTTGATGTTTAGTAGCTTACATATTTCGTCAAACATTCCTTTATACTCCGTTCCTTGATCGGTTTTTAGACTTTTCATGGGACCGAAGTTTAAAATGAATTCTTGGACAACTGCTTTAGCTATTGTAGATGATGATTTATCTGTTATAAGAACAATTAATACGAATTTGGTAAAATCGCACTGCATAGTCACAGCGTAACGATTTCCATTCTCGGTAAGTGAAAATGGTCCGACGGTGTCTATTGACACAACTTCGAATGGTTTAACTGGTGTTGATGTAATTACTAACTTAGTTTTTATTGAAGGGAAATTTTCATTAAGCTTACATTCTACACAAGATTTGACATAGTTTGAAATAGATTGTTTCATATTCTGCCCCGTGTACATGGATTTCACGTTTTGGTATAACCGGTTAATACCTAGATGTCCTGCAGTAGGCGAATTATGATACTGTTTTAATATATTATTTACCTCTTCTTGACTTGTCAAGAGGGTAGGTTTTTTGAAAAGTAATACAGTTGTATTCCTTAGAATATCATTACCGATTTGTACATAGTTGTATTCCTTAGAATATCATTAGCGATTTGTTAAAATTTTTGAATTTCAATGTATTTGAATATAAGATCACTCATGGCAATAACAAATATGCATGAATTGTTTCTATTATTTGATATTAATTCTGGGGCCCCTTTTTCGATTTCCATAAAATATTTTTGAATAGTTTGGATATTGATTTTATTCTGCTTAGATGTATGAATTATCAATCCGAGGGTTGTTCCTTTAGTATAGTTTTTATTAAAAATGACTATATCTAAGGATTTACCGATTTTATTTACAAAACTTAGTTTCGGTAAAGAAAATGCGTCCTTATTACTAACTGCTCCGTACACAAAAAGTTGATCAGGCTTTCGTGACTGTACGTTAGAATGAGTAAAATTGTTCTGCAGTTTTTTCGTGAATCGCGTCACAACATACATTTGTTTGAATGATTCGGAACTAATATTAATTCGTGAAAGTGCATCTGATATGACGTTTGACTTCCCTTTTATGTATTCCACTATGTAATCAAATGCTTCCAAGTCCACCCTCATTCGAGTGAGCTTTGACGAAGGTTCTTTCATTGAGAATAAATAAACTAGAGGTCTATGGTCCGTTCTTATGTTAAATTTACGACCATAAAGGTATGGTCGGAAATGTTGTACCGCCCATTGTATTGCGGTCAACTCTTGCTCGATTACTGATTTGTTAGATTCGCCTTTGGTAAATGCTTTGCTAGCAAATTAAATTGGCATTTCAACACCATCATGTACCTGGACAAGGACTGCTCCACAGGCTACTTTTGAGGCGTCTGTAGTCAAGATAAATTCTTTTCTAAAATCGGGAAATTTGAGGATATTTGGTGACAGTAAGGACCGTATAAGTGAATCAAATGCTTCTTGACAAGCATCATCCCACTGAAAAGGTACGTTTTTTTCTTAGAAGTACATTGAGTGGGTGTGGGATGAAAGCAAAGTTGGGTATAAATCGTCGATAGTAATTACAAAACATCTGCTAACAACATCTGCAAACATCTGCTAACATCTGCTTTGAAGAAATTGCACTTGGAGGGGTTAAGTTTGAGATTGTATTTCCTCAAACGTTGGAAAACTTCTCTAAGGTTGGCAATATGATGGTTTATAGAGCACCTGATGACAATAATGTCATCGATATATAATTATAACAGTCGCGACACGAGTAGCATAAAAAAAATATTTATTTCACTAATTAATTACATTTAACCTACGATTAAAGTCACTGATCTGGTCTGAATTAAAACTGAAGAACTAGTGAATGCTAATTCCTGCGGATTGGGCTATTTAATAACTAAACTTGCTAAGCTTGCAATAATGTTCTCGTCCGATGGGGTGTTGCAACGTGTCGCGTCGTATGCGGTGCTCCAGTTGAAGAATGCTGATGCGTCGAATATTCCATGTGGTCGGTGATAGTCGTTGTCTGTTACTATGTGGATATGGGATATTGATTATGCTGATTGAACGGTTTACTCCAAGGTGTCCACCGTAATTTCTCTGGGGGGTAAAGAAAGATCGTCCCCGTTTTTTGTTATTTTTTTTTTTTTGTTTTTTTTTGGGGTTGCGAGGGTTTTTTGGGTGGGTGGTTTGGGGGGGTTTTGTTTTTTTTTGTTTTTTTTCTGGGGGGGGAGAAAGATTAATATTTTTATTTTTTTTTTTTTTGGGGGGTGTGGGTGGTGTTCGGGGTATTAATTTTATTTGTTTTGTTGTGAATACTGCTTAAGTATAACGTTGTCCAGCTGTTTCCTGTTGATTAGAGTATGGTTGGTTACGGTTGACAGATTATGATGTTGTTCCATATTCCAATTCGTTCTGAGGTTATGAAAGGCTCCTTGAAGATCTTTCGTTAGACTGATTACACTAGTCGGCAAAATCGGAACTTTTTTCGCTCCCGTCGGCATTTCTGGTAGGATTTTATAGATTTTGCTACGCTGAATCCAAATATGGGCTCAGAAATGCTGTAACACGTCCAGTTTTTGAGAAAAATGTGATTTAAACTCACAAAAACACGTACTTCCGTAGTAATATGATCTACCTAAGCAACAACCAGAATATTGGCTCTGCCCTTTGCAAGTTGGACTTGGATTTTATGGAATTGACCTCCCTGAATCCATTCGTGAACACAGATTTTTCGCAACACGTAAGATTGATGAAATAAACCGGGTTTTCATTCACAAAATTACGAATTTTCATGAAAATCAAGATTTCCTATTTTGAAAACATGAATTTTTGTTCCGCTCTTTGAATGTTGGGTTTGGATTTTATGGTATAAACCTCCTTGAATCCATTTGTTATCACAGATTTTTCGTAACACGTGAGATTAACGTGGATTTCATTCACAAAATTACGAATTTTCATAAAAATCAAGATTTTCTATTTTGAAAACATGAATTTCAGCTCCGCCCTTTGAATGTTGGGCTTGGATTTTATGAAATGGACCTCCTTGAATCCATTCGTGAACACAGATTTTTAGTAACACGTAAGATTGATGAAATAAACCGGGATTTCATTCACAAAATTACGAATTTTCATAAAAATCAAGATTTTCTATTTTGAAAACATGAATTTCAGCTCCGCCCTTTGAATGTTGGGCTTGGATTTTATGGAATGGACCTCCCTGAATCCATTCGTGAACACAGATTTTTCGTAACACGTAAGATTGATGAAATAAACCGGGATTTCATTCACAAAATTACGAATTTTCATAAAAATCAAGATTTTCTATTTTGAAAACATGAATTACAGCTCCGCCCTTTGAATGTTGGGTTTGGATTTTATGAAATAAACCTCCCTGAATCCATTCGTTATCACAGATTTTTCGTAACACGTAAGATTAATGAAATAAACCGGGATTTCATTCACAAAATTACGAATTTTCATAAAAATCAAGATTTTCTATTTTGAAAACATGAATTTCAGCTCCACCCTTTGAATGTTGGGCTTGGAGTTTATGAAATGGACCTCCCTGAATTCATTCGTGAACACGGATTTTTCGTAACACGTAAGGTTGATGTAAAACTCGGGTTTACATTCACAAAATTACGAGTTTTCATGAAAATCAAGACCCGTCCATTAATTACGTCGCTCAAAAATACAGATTTTTAACCCCCTCCTTTCTTTATCACATTTTTTGTATGGATTTTTGAAAAATTTTGTATGCATCGTCACTTTTTGACTTCAAACCACAGGAACATATTGCTTGCCATACCAGTACCTTTCGACCGAATTTCTCCACTTGAATCGACCTGTCCGCATCGCTCACATCCTCCCCAATGACGGCAGTAAAGTATTGTGGACCTGGAAGGGGTTTTGAGTCCTCCTTTACATAGGTCTCATCGTCCATCAAAACGCATGCATCCGGACGCTGCAAAAGACGCGAATACAATTTCCGGGCCCTTGTTGCTGCTCGCTTCTTCTGTTCTGCACTTTGTTTCGAGATTTTCTGCTTCTTGTAGGTCTTCAGGTGGTTTCGCCTCTAGATACGCTGGATCATTCCGACACTCGTACCTGCTTTTTTGGCCAAATCACGTATTGACATTGATTTGTTCTTCATGATTAGAGATACCACTTTCTGCTCCAGTTTCGGGTTGGAAGAACCGGGTTTTCTGCCTCTTTCTGGTAGCTCATCCAAAGAATAGTGTTCCCCAAACTTATTAATGATGGTTTTAACACTCGCATGATGAATTCCAAAACCCTTCGCCAATTTTTGTTTTGTTATACCCTTCTCTCTTTGCCCTGGGGGCACAAACTTTTTTTTTTTTTTTTTTTTAAAATGCGATTTTTTATAAACACAGAAAACGAACAGAACAAAAAAAAAAAAAAAAAAAAAAAGAAAAAAAACAAAGCAGCGAGCAGTGTTAAAAAAAAAAAAAACAAAAAAAAAAAACGTTGTAACCAACCGTTTTTAGGTTACAATAAAACCATCGTTTTCAGTGTTGTCAGCTTGATTTTGTTTAAGTCTCATTCGTGTTATTTATAAAATATTGTCAGTAAATGTTTGGATACTAAATTAATGTTTGTGCTCCGTTTTAATCATGCGTTTGAGATAACATTAGTTTTGTATTTATTAGCCTCGATTGGTGTCATTATTATTATTATAAGGTTTTTGCTATTATTATTTTTGTTATTTGCTATTGTTTTTCGTTGCATAATATGTACATCTATAGTTTAAACAAAATAAAATAAGATGTAAATACTATATAAATTAAATCCAAAAATTTAATATATGAACTTGCACGCAAGAAATTCAAATTCAAATTTCGATGAGCCATAATACCAACCTTTTCAATTAAATTATTTGTTGCTGCTGTCATCACCACTGATGCTGAGTCATGAAGAAGCCAACGTACGCGGCTTTTGTATGGGCATTTCTTTTATGTATGGCTGTTCCCGACAATCTATAAAAGGATTCTGTGTCTTTGGAATGAGGCTCTTTTATATCAGATCGCCCAGAGGAGTGAAGATCTCGGCAAGTCACTCGTTACACGTGACAAGGCGTTTCCAAAAGTTAAGTGCTATTCAAGATCTTAAGATCTAATTTGTGATCGACTAGCGTCACCACACGCTCGCCAAGGGTTAGTCGATCCGTCGAGTGGGATAATAGTGTGGTGTAAAGTTTCTGTGGTCCACGGTTCAAAGATGGTGTCGATAAATTCGTACTAGTACGACGCGAGTGCACGGACGGACAGTATATGGCATAATCAAAAGCCAGAAAAGACTTTGGTGAACCGTAGGACCTTTTGTTAAGACCGTCCAGAACAATCGTTTAAAATCCCACTCGACTATGGTTAGACACTCGTAAGAAGTTCACGCGCGTGAAAGTGTACCACTCCCCGGGCAAAGCGAAGTGAAACGCGGGTCTCCGTTACAAAAGATCCTTTTGCCGCGGCATCTGAAAATCCCCTCGTCGTCTGAAACCATACATAGCTGCGTACGTCCGTTAGTCACCAGAGCCCGTTCCGCCATCTCATCAATGTCGACCACCGATTCATCACGGCCGCAACGATACGAATGAATTCAGTGAATAAATGCGCAAGTACTAAAAACTATGTTTTCACACACACACACACACCCATCAAATCTACACCTAGAAAATTAAAATAAATTACTTAAAAATGAATGGTCCGCACAAATCAAGCTATGTAAAATTATTTGTTTGATTGAATGTATATATTTTAGGTTATTCATCCGTCACTGAAAACGCATGGTAAGTGGGTTGATAGTCCTCCTAAGGGGTTGAAGTTTTTCCGAAGATCATCGTCGTAAAACGACCCAGGGACACGTTTAGTGAACACTGTATCAAGGCAGTGGTGCCCAAATCTACAGGGGTTCACAACGTGTTTCCCTATAGTTATCAATTGGCGCCCAACGTAAAAGAAAAATTTTTTTTTTTTTGGGACAAAAAAAAATTTTTTTTTTGGGGGGGTGGGGGGGAAATTTTATTTTTTTTTAATTTTTTTTTTTTTTTGGTGTTGTGTTGGGTGTTGTGTATTGAAAATAAAAAAAGGAGAAGGGGGGGGGGGAGTGGGGGGGGGGGTGGGGGGGGGTGGTGATTCTACTGTTGTCAATTATATTTTTTTTTGTTTGTACAGTAAAAAATTTTTTTTTTTATTTCTTTTTTTTGTTGTGGTGGGTATTATGTTAAGTTTTTCTTCCAATTTAGTTGTGTCTATTTTCGAATTAGTTTAATTGAGTTATTTTTGCCAATTTATTTATTTTTGTTTGCTTAATTAACCATTTAAAGAATTAATCAAATTATTGTTGGTCAAATTGTGATTGAATTTCAAACTTTTGTATAACTGTGGTTAATTTTGTTTTTTTTTTTATATTTAACACAAATTTGTTTCAAAATGACAAACTCAAACCTTACTTACGATCAAGCAAGTACAATTGTAGCTAAATGGTACTTCTCAATGAGGGTTGATTACCTCATGGAGGCCGAACTCGATCATGAGTTAACCACTAGACGCGTCATAATCACTAGAGATATGAATCTCGCTCGCAAACGAAAATGTTTAAGAGATTGTTTAAAATCAGAGAGTGAGGGGAACAACGAATATAACATTCACGTTCCAAGCGATCCCACATCCGACTTGGAAGTGTGTTCTAAGCGGTGTACAGGTTTAAGAAGTCAACTTGAAGTTGAACAGGATGAAGAAAATAAGCGGGTTCTTCGCCATCGTCTCTTACATTACGTAGCTCGGATTTCTACATTACTAACGGCATCTAGAGGATCGCCCAATCTTCATGGTTGCATGCAAAATTTACTTGTGGAGATTGTCAGTGAGTTAGAACCGATATTTGGTACACTAACAGATGGAACAGTTTCAACTAGTTTCCATACACAAACTCAGGAAAATGGTCCTGATGATGAAGCTCCGCAAAATGACGAGGTGCGATTCAGTCAGAAAGAATTTGACTGGATCCGTATTCTTGAAGCCCGAATCGTAGGTCTTGAAAATGAGTTGGAAAAGCGGAATGAGAAAGCTGATATTTCCGTTCAAACCGATCCAGTTGATGTTCAGCTTCCTTTCAACAGTCCTTTTCCAGATAATTTTATCAGGTTTTCTTCCCAAAATCCCTTGCATTACCAACACAGTCAAATCTATGCTCCAACAGCTCAGAATCATTTTCCTACATTTACACCCCATCATCAAAATTACTCAGTACCCTACCACAATAGACCTTCAAATTTTCATGCCACCCAAAATGCTGCAGGCCCAACTCAAACTCCGTTTCCTTCAGCACAATTCCCAGCACCATATCAACCACGCAATTCTTTACCAGTATTCAAATGGAATATAGCAAAATACAGTGGAGACGATCAAGGACTCCGTCTAAATGAATTCCTTGAATTAGTTGAGGCGCTTTCCTTAGCTGAACACGTTTCCGATCACGAATTGTTCGTGTCCGCTATGCGAGTCGACTATAAGAGACAGATGACGTTTATTCCGATTCAAGATTTAGATACACTCGTGGCTGCGGGGCAAAAGTTGGATGCGTTGAACTTTTTGGCGTACAATAAGGTGTTAGGTACTGAGAAGACCGTTAACGCGATAGAAAACCACAGTAGTCGAAATAACCAGAGACCGTTCCAACCGTTGGCGCAGCGTTCGAAAAATTCACCATGGCCATTTAAGGAACAGTCAAATAATCAATCGAAAAACAATCGAAATATGCCATCTCAGCAACAACAAAAGCCTACCAGTTCAGTTTCCAACTCCTCACAAAATTCTCAAAAACCCTCTTCGGTACCAACTAGTTCTGGTACTACGAAGCCAAAACCACCAGTACCGAGTTCGTCACGTAGTTCTTCACGGTCACAACCCAAGTAGCAATTCAAATGCAAATTGGTTTTATTCATGTTTTATGGTAGTTTTATCAGAGCATTATGGAGTTCATCCGGTTTTATCAGGGCATTTTCCAAGTTAAGGTGGTTTTAATTCATTAACAGTTCTCAAGAGTGATTAAAGAACACTTGAAGAAACCTCCATAAAACTACATCATTTATAAGTGTAATTCACCTTATCAGTAGTTTTATAAGATACTTGATCCCCCTCTCAAGACATCGTTTCGCAACTTGCATAAAACCTGATAAAAGTTTTGTAAAAGTTTTATGACATTCTTCTTTAAGATGAATGTATCTTGGAAATGCTGCCATAAAACTCTCTTAGAACCATTTGATTTTAAATAAGAGCACATATTCTTGAGAAAGAACATTATGTGAAAAATAAACAAACTGTGACAATGGACGCCCACAGGTGGAAGAAATTAAAAACCAGCGGATCGTTCAAGCGGAAATTCAATAAAAACCTATTCAATATATTGAACACTCCTTCATCTCAGCCACCAACGACAATTTTTTTTTTACCATTCCATTGGATTCGCAGCTTACTGAGACTAACTTATCAAAAGGATCTATGCGTTATGCGTAAAACGAATAAAATAAAATGGTGCAATGTGTCGCCAGTTGAAAACCGAAATGCATAACTCATGATATTTGATTTTATGCCAATTGTGCTAGTTAAACCTAACGTCTCAGGTAGTGCGTTATATGGCGCACCACCGTGGAAATACAGCGCAGTACTTTTGACGTAAGGTTTAATGTGCACTACGATTGTCAAATGTTATGTTAATGTTGAATTCTCCCGAGTCGTGCATTTCCGTTCCCAATAGGCTACACAATATTTATACTCGTTGCAAGTAAAAATTAGTATATATCATCTGAGCGAAAATCGATTGTTCCCATGATCCGCACGTTTAAACCAAAGTCGGAAGTACTGCGCTGGAATCGCTTAGTGATCCACTACACAGTGCACTTCTTCCAAAGCTAGGTTCAGCGTACAGATCAAGAGAAAAATCATCTTTCGCTCAACTGATGTTTCAGCCATCGACGCAATATTATTATCTGTTCTTCTTCCCAAATCCATTGTTAGCATATTCAAGTTAGAGTTTTTTTTTAATGTTTTAATCGCCTTACGCTGGTGATTAAAAACAACAAATTATAAGCCGTAATTATGAACAACAACTATGCATAGGCACTTTTGATTTGAACGTTCACATTTTCTTTGTTTATGATGTGCCTTCTCCACAATGATTTTATGGCTATCTTACGAAAGACTTGTTTGCCTTGAGTAATTCAAACAAGTTTTATTCAAGCGTTACTCCTCTTATTCAAAAATAGAACAAGTAAAGATGAACTTATCGCACTCCTAAAAACATCTTGTTAGTCTTGTGCCAGAAATATTAGTTTTATATGCGTTTTATGGTAGTTTTAGATAAAACCATTGAAAAAATGGCGAGCGTGGCTATTCTGGATTCCCTCCGAATGGTAGCCATTTTCATATATATGCAACAAAACTCTCGTTTTTCCAATGCTACGAACAATTTATGCTGTTTAAAATACATTTTGAAACTTAAAATGGATTGTAGACACAATTTATTCAAGATCTAACCATTTATCAGCCTTGTCACCTAATTGTTGATTTGTCAAGTATTTTTTATTTTTCAAATAAATCAATGTTCTAGCAATGATTCCGTGGCGCATTAAAATTTTCGAACTTTTATGTTATAAAACACCAATAAACTGAACGTCGCATGAAAAATTTATCAATTGCAGGCAAAAAACTCATGCATTTATGGTCAATTTTACAATGAATTTGCATACGTATCCACTTTGGGAAAGAAACATCATATGTATATCGATGTTTTTTTTCTCTTAACAAAGTCCCCATTCAGCAGAACGAATCCAAAAATGGAATCTTTGAAACATATTTGTGACGGACTGGAAGTGTTCTTAAAGAGGAAAATACCAAAACTTGTGGTAGTTTTATCATAGTTTTAAGCATGTCCTGCATGTCATTACAAGTATGTACCGATAAAACTATCAAGTTTTAAGCGAATCTTGGGAAATAGTCTTGAGAACCTCCTGTAGTATGGCCTTTTTGAACTTATGAGGGTTTTATGGCTGTTTTATCGATGTTATGTAGAATATCTAGTTTTATGCGTGGTTTTATCAAATGAGTCTTGAGAACTTCTTCAAGTGTACCTTAAAATTGAATTTGTTACTTGGGAAGTGACGCTCGAGCAGATTGTTAGTGAACATAAGCCGCCCAATTCTAACACCTGTTTCAATTGTGGTACCCCTGGCCATCATGTAGTAATGTGCCGTCAACCTCGTCGCCTCTTTTGCGACAATTGTGGTTTACATGGATTTTCGGCAGGCTTCTGTCCCTACTGTTTAAAAAACGGTTCACGAGCGAACGAAAACCGCCGTCCACCAAACAAAGAAGCGTAACATTCCGTAAGACCAATCCAGCAGTCTTTTGGGAATTGGCCACTGAAGATTGCTATCTAGAAACATCCGAAATTTGCGTACCCCTTTCCGAATGACAACCGCCCATATGTTGCCATTAAAGTGTATGGGCTTCCTTTAAAAGCGCTGCTAGACAGTGGAAGTAATTTTACGATCATCAGCGAAAATATGCTCACTCGAATGAAGCCTAAAAAGCTGCATCGACCGTCCCAGAACATCACCCTGAAATCAGCAAGCGGTAATGAGCTCCTAGTTCTTGGCCAAGTTCATCTGCTTTTCTGTTTCCACGACGAGATTAAAGTAGTCCCCACTCTGGTTGTTCGAAATTTAACTCTCGACTGTATCTGTGGCATGGACTTCTGGAGTAAGTTCCAAATCCAACCAACGATATTACAAAGCGAGCAACTTCCAAATCCAGAAAGTGTGGCATCTATTAATCCGTTAAGCACTGAAACAATTTTGACGGATGAGGAGAGCCGACGAATTGAGGAAACCAGACGTTTGTTTCTTCCAGCGAGGGCAGGTCAGTTGACAATAACTCCACTTACGCAGCATCGAATTGAAATTAACAAAGAATGGAAAGAAAAACCGCCGGTGAGACAGTTCCCTTACGTTATGTCTCCAAAGACGCAAGAGCTGGTGGCAATTGAGTTGCAGAGATTGTTGGATGTGGGTATTATCGAGCGCAGTAAGTCCGACTGGTCGTTGAACTGCGTACCCGTTATCAAACCCACGAAGGTGAGACTCTGCCTTGACGCGCGCAAAATCAATGAGAGAACTGTGCGTGATGCGTACCCTTTGCCCCACCCTGGTCGTATATGGGACAACTTCCTAAGGTGAAATATCTCTCCACAATAGATTTGTCAGAGGCTTTCTTACAGGTTGCTCTAGAACCTGGATCACGAAAGTATACGGCATTCAGTGTGCAGGGCAAAGGGTTGTTCCAGTACACCAGAATGCCCTTCGGCCTTGTCAACAGTCCAGCCACCTTGGTTAGGTTAATGGACAACGTATTGGGTCATGGTGTACTGGAGCCGTACGTTTTCGTGTACCTTGAGGACATCGTCATCGTCACGGAAACGTTCGAACATCACGTACAGCTTCTCACTGAAGTTGAACGTCGTCTTAAGGAGGCCAACCTCAGTATCAACCTGGAGAAATCCAAGTTCGGAGTAAATGAAATTTCCTTCCTAGGGTATCTTCTTAGTTCAGGCGGACTCCGATCAAACCCAGAGAAAATTCGGCCAATCGTGGAGTACGAGCGACCAAATACCGTCACGAAATTAAGAAGATTCCTAGGAATGGCAAATTATTATCGCCGTTTCATTGGAAATTTTAGTGGAATAACTGCTGCTTTATCTGACCTGCTACAAACCAAATCGAAGGTCATCCGTTGGAATGAGAACGCTGAGCGGGCTTTCTGTGAGATTAAGGAGTGCCTCGTAACGTCTCCAATTCTTGGAAGTCCGGATTTCTCTAAGGAGTTCGTAATTCAAACGGATGCAAGCGATGTGGCGGTAGCAGCAGTTCTAACGCAACAGCAGTCGGGAGGAGAACGGGTGATGTCATATTTCTCCCACAAACTGACCACTCCCCAGAAAAATTATCACGCAGCGGAAAAAGAGGCTCTCGCAGCTATTCTTGCGATAAAAGCTTTTCATGGGTACGTGGAAGGATACCATTTTAGCATCATTACAGTTTCCTCAGCACTTACGCACATACTGAGTACCAAATGGAAAGTGGGCTCAAGATGTAGTAGGTGGGCACTTGATTTGCAGCAATATACCATGACAGTGGTTCACCGGAAAGGGAAGGAGAATATAGTCCCGGACGCCCTGTCACGGAGTGTGGCTGCTGTCCAGGACTCACCCACTACACCTTGGTACACTTCCATGCTCGAGAAAGTCACGAGCCATCCGGAAAACTTTGTTGATTTTAGGATTGAGAATGGCAGGCTACAAAAGTTTGTCACCGCTCATGATCTTCCGTACGATTCTCGTTTCGAATGGAAGGTGATCCCAAAAGAAACGGAAATTGCTAAAATCTTGCAAGAGTGTCACGATTCGATTTTTCAAACAGGCGTTGACAAAACACTAACGAGAATCTGGCAGAGGTACTACTGGCCTCGAATGGCAGGAGAGGTTCGTCGTTATTGTCAGCAGTGTCAAACCTGTAAGGAGGTAAAACCAGCATCCGTTGCAATAGCGCCGGAAATGGGGAAAATGCGTCTCGCTACACGTCCTTGGCAGATAATATCCGTCGATTATATCGGACCCCTTCCCCGAAGTCGACGTGGAAATACGCACATCTTGGTCGTGTCTGACTACTTCTCGAAATGGGTGCTGATTCAGCCTGTGAGAAGTATCAGGAGTTCAACCTTGTGCGATATATTGAAAGACCAGTGGTTTCTTCGAAACTCAGTACCCGAAATTGTTATTTCGGACAACGGTAGCTGTTTTCTGTCCAAAGATAGATCGATTTAAAATTACTCATTGGTTGAACTCCCGATACCACTCAAAGGCTAATCCAGTTGAGAGAGTCAATCGAACGATCAATGCAGCTATCCGAACGTACGTCAAGGATGATCAGCGACTGTGGGACACGAAGGTCCCGGAAATAGAAACAATCCTTAACTCGAGTATTCACTCATCGACAGGCTATACGCCATTCTTCATAACACACGGTCACGAGCTGTCCGAGATTGGAACGGACCACCGTTTAGCCCTTCACGATGATGAACTTACTCCCGAACAGCGAGCGGCTAGAAAGCAGCAGATGTTCAGCGATTTGTATGACATCGAAACTAAAAATCTAGTAAAAGCTTATAATTCGTAACAAAAAGTATGAGTTGGGGGGGGTGGAATGTAAGGGTGTTTAAAGTGGGAAGGGATTTAAAAAGGTGAAAAAAAAAAAAGTGTTCGCGCTTGGAGCGAACGTAAATGTTTGTAATGATGTAGACATAGATTTTCTGTTCAGTTGTGTGTTGAAAGCCCTACCCTAATTCCATTTCCTTTAACACCCTACTAATCCCGAGCTGACCGCGGGTAATCGGTCGCCAAACACTTAACATTTTATGTGTTTCATGTTTCTGTATGTGTGTGTGTGTGACCTCACAAGCTTTGATCTTTTCTGCCACGGCCATGCGTAAGCATGCAAGCAGCAGCACCGACCGACCAACCGAACAAAACCAATGAAAACGCAGTGAGCGCTGATTGGTTCCTGGAGCAGCGAAGAGAAACATATAAAAGTGCGCCTTCTACGCAAATTATTCATACAGTCCACAACCATTGAAGAAGACAGTTCAAATAAATATCTAAGTGATTTTATACAGTTCGTGACGTTTTTCCTCCCCGAACAAGCCGAAACCAAACAGTCCTTTTCAGGACTATGAGTTGAAATTTTTCTCAAGTCGAGCTTTCATTGTTCCTGTTGGTATTCCCATAGGGGGAATTCACCAAATCCGCTGGAATCCTCCGAGCCGAGGATTGCCACACCGAGTGCAGTGTCCGTGATCGGACATTTTGGTCCTTCGAGCCGGATCCGAGCGATCCCATTTGTTTCCGTTGCAACCGCAACACCGTGTTGACAATCTGACGATTGTCGATATTATCGAAAAGTTCCAGCCGTGCGTCACTGATCAGCCGATCGGTTTTACTGCTGCTGTCTGTCGAAAGCTCGCAGAGTTGTTTTCGAGAATTTTCTTTGGCTTGTTGGAGAGGAGAAGCGTATTTTGTTTCTTCGAAAGTACAGTGCTCGCGAGTGAAATCGAAAGTAGACGCGTGTGCAAAAGTAAACGTTTGCAAAGCTGTTACATCGATCGGTGAAACGTGTTCATTCCTGTTTGTTCCTGCTTACTGTCGTGCAAGTGATATACGTGCTTGATTCCAATTCAACACGTCTGTGAAAAAAAAAGAAACTGGAATGGAAGAAATGAAGACTCTCGTTCACTTGCGTGGGCAAGCAAAAGCAAAAATTACAAGAATTCGAAATGCTGCTGAGGTAGCGTCAGGAGCTGGAGCAGTGCAAATGACTGTAGTGCAACTGAAAGTTTTCACGCGGAATTTGGAAGCGTATTATAAGGAGTATTGTGATTATCATCGACAAATTGTTGCCTTGACTCCCGCCGATCAATTAGCGAACCAGGATGAAACGTATGTCGTGTTTGAGGACCAATACAACCATGCTTGTTTTTTGGTCGAAGCTTTAATTGAATCGATGACCGATCCGGCACCTAGTCCGTCGTCATCGTCCCAGCAAGAAGGTATTCCTCGAATCATTGTGCAACAACAACCATTGAAGGCACCCATTCCTACCTTTGATGGGAAACCCGAGAATTGGCCGCGCTTCAAGGCCATGTTTCTCGACGTCATAAGAACATCCACCGATTCAGACGCCATCAAGCTTTACCACCTTGATAAAGCGTTGATTGGTAATGCTGCTGGAATCATCGACGCCTGCACCTTGAATGAGAATAACTACGCCAGAGCGTGGGAGTTATTGGAAGAACGATTTGAGAACAAACGGCTCATAGTGGATACACACATCCTGGGCCTGCTCAACCTAAAGAAAATGAACCGTCCAAGTGCAAAGGATCTCCGTATTTGGTCGACGGAGTTTCTCGTCACATCGATGGACTGAAGCTCATGGATGAAGAAATGAATGGCATGTCAGAGCGCTTCGTTGTCAACTTGGTGGCAACAGCTCTGGATGTCATAACCCGGATGGAATGGGAATCAACCGTTCCACACAAGCAAATCCCCACCTACAAAGATACAATGGAGTTCCTGAAAAAGCGTTGTTAGATTTTGGAGCGATGCGAAGATGCGACCGTGAAACCTCTTGCAACCAAACCACCTGTGCCAATCAAGAATCAAGCGAAGGACGTCTCTGCCAAGGCTTTTGCTGTCACCGGAAAGGAATCCTGTGACATCTGTGGAGTTGGAGTCCATCCGAACTTCAAATGCGAGATCTTCCGAGCAATGTCCGTCGTGCAACGCCTAGCCAAGGTAAGAGAGATCAAAGCTTGTTTTAATTGTTTGCGAGTAGGTCATGTAAGTAGTGCTTGTAATTCGTCATATACATGTTTAAAATGCAAGAGTAGACATCATACTCTTTTGCATAGTGATAAATCGGTTTCACAGTCCACTTCGCAATCAAAAGTGTCTCACACAGAGTCCCAAATACTTTCAAAGGTTCTACCGTCCACTTCGATGTCTGTTCCGGAGGTTTCGGAGCCCATTTTGAAATCAAATAATCCCAATGTCCAGTGCCAATCTCAGTTTAAAAGAGCATTCTCGTGTTCACTCAAACCACCCCCACGTCTGAGTCAAAGTTTGCTGATGACTGCTAGGGTCATGATTAAAGATGCAGATGGAAATCTGAAACATTGTCGTGCATTTTTGGATTGCGGATCCCAAGCACATCTTACGTCTCGTAATCTGGTTGAGTCTTTGAATCTACCCTGTGTCTCTACTAATGTTGAGGTAGTGGGAGCAAATGGTCAGCGTTCAACTCTGTCTGAGATGGTTGAGATTGAGTTACATTCTTGTCATTCAAATTATGTTGCAAAGCTTGAGTGTCTTGTTACTGATAAGGTAACTGGCTTAATGCCATCTGTTCCATTTGGAGTATGGAACTGGAACATCCCTGCGAATCTTCCACTTGCGGATCCAGAATTTCATATTCCTGGTGAAGTTGATTTATTGATTGGAATGCAGCTGTTTTTCAAACTGTTATTGCCAAGTCAAATTAAAATTGCTGATGGACTTCCAATCCTTCAAGAAACTCGTCTTGTATGGGTTGTTGGTGGTACCTTTGATGATTTACAAGTTGAACAGCATTGCGATTTCGTAGGACTACACAAACTTGCTGATTCTATGGAAAAGTTTTGGTCGATTGAATCCGTAGATTCATGTAACCCTCTCACAAATGAGGAACAATTGTGTGAAGAAATTTTCTCTTCCACAACCCATCGAAATTCAAATGGTCGTTACATTGTTCAGCTGCCGCTTAAAGATACTGTGAATCAGCTGAACGATAATCGTTCGATTGCTCTTCGCCGATTCTTTATGCTTGAGCAACGGTTGCAAAAGAACCCGGAGTTGAGAAAACAATACACAGAGTTTATAAATGAGTACAAATTTCTTGGTCATTGTGTTCAGGTTAATGAATTTCAAGACCCTCCAAATCTCCTCAAATATTATGTTCCTCACCATGCGGTGTTGAAGCCTACCAGTTCTTCAACGAAGCTTAGAGTTGTTTTTGATGCTTCGACGAAGGGTAATGGACCTTCCCTCAATGATGTTTTGATGATCGGACCGGTGGTCCAAGAGGATATCTTTTCGATCAACCTACGTTTTCGTAAGCATCGGTATGCCTTTTCTGCTGACATCAGTAAAATGTACCGGCAAATAGGACTTTCTAGAACCCACACTCCGTTGCTTAGAATTTTTTGGAGAGAAAACCCAAATTATCACTTAACAGTGTTGGAATTGACTACAGTAACGTATGGTACATCTTCTGCGCCGTTTTTAGCCACTCGTGCTCTTCGGCAACTTGCTATTGATGATGGTGATCAATTTCCGATCGCATCTAAGATTGTTCTTGAAGATGTTTATGTTGATGATGTCCTGTCTGGATCGGATACGATAGACGAAGCGATCCAATGCTGCATTCAACTTAAAGACCTACTTCTTAAGGGCGGATTTCCTATTCATAAGTGGTGCGCAAATAATCCAGCGATTCTAGAGTCGGTTCCTGAAGAAGACAGAGAAACCTTTTTGTCTTTTGAAGAAGCGGACATTAATCAGGCCATCAAAACACTTGGGCTTCTCTGGGATCCAAACGAGGATGTATATCGTTTCTACTTGGAATTGCCAAGCCTTTATAACTCTCCTCCAACAAAGCGGAACGTTCTTTCACAGATTTCCAAGCTCTTTGATCCTCTTGGTCTTTTGTCACCTGTTATAATATATGCTAAGGTAATAATGCAGCAAATTTGGATGAGTAAACTGACTTGGGATGATGTTCTGGATGGCACTTTATTACAGAATTGGATTATTTTTCGTGATTCTCTCAATCACATTCATCATATCAAAATTCCCAGATATATGTGTACACCTGATGCTGTTAAAAATGAAGTTCATGGCTTTGCTGACGCCTCTACATATGCCTACGGAGCATGTCTCTACATGCGATCAATAACCAATGATGGAGTAAACGTCTTCCTTATTTGTAGTAAGTCGAAAGTCATTCCAATCAAAGGAATGACAATTCTCCGATCGGAACTGTGTACTGCATTATTGCTTATCCGATTGTCCATGAAGGTACTTCCTGCAATCAAGATGAATTTCCACTCAATCCATTATTGGTCCGATAGTCAGATCGTTCTCGCATGGTTAAAGAAACCCATTTCTCAACTTAATATGTTCGTTCGCAATCGAGTTGCAGAAATTGTTGATCATTCTACTGATGCTGTATGGAATTACGTCAAGTCGTATGAAAACCCTGCTGATGTTGTCAGTCGTGATCAATCCTCCCAACTACTAGTCGCGAATAAGCTTTGGTGGAACAGCCCTCCATTTCTGCGATGCCCATGCTATCAGATTGATATCCCTACTTCTCTTTCGGATGATCAATTACCAGAATTAAAACCGGTAACCACGTCTGCTTCTGTCATAGTCCGCGAAACCCTTCCCGTAATGACTGCCTTTAGTTCTTTCCGGAAGCTTCAAAGAGTGATTGGATACATCAGGCGATTTGTTGTGAACGCACGATCTCCTAAGTCAGAGCGCGTTACTTCAGACTTCCTGACTGTGCGAGAGTTGAAAGAGTCGATGAACGCGATCGTTAAGTATATTCAAAGAGTCGAATTTTCCGACGAGATCGGTAGGTTAGAGTCAGGTGAACCTTTGCGTCGACTCAGTAATCTGAATGTGATTATGAATGATGGTGTGTTGAGAGTGGGTGGAAGACTAAAGAATTCTCGTTTGCCGTATAACTCCAAGCATCAAGCCGTTCTGCCTGATAAAAACCCAATTGTTGAATCTTTGCTGAGGGCGATGCATTGTGAAATGTTACACATTGGTCCATCAGGGCTCATATCGTTTGTCCGGCAAAGATTCTGGCTTCTGAATGCTCATTCTGTTGTCAAAAAGGTTATCAGATCTTGTGTAACATGTTTCCGATCCAATCCGAGACTACTTCAACCGCCTATGGGTGATCTTCCTGAGGTTCGAGTTGTACCATCTCCACCTTTCACGAAATCAGGTGTTGATTTTGCAGGGCCGGTTTTTATACGTCAGGGTAGTAGAAAGCCTGTTCTAGTGAAGGCTTACATTTGTGTTTTCGTTTGTATGGCAAGCAAGGCTATACACTTGGAATTGGTGTCGAATTTATCTGCTTTGGCTTTTATTGCAGCACTCCACCGTTTTGTTGCTCGACGTGGTCTCGTTGTAGAATTATTCTCGGATAATGGAACAAATTTCGTAGGAGCGAAAAGTGAACTGCACGATTTGTTCCAATTGTTCAAAACCGATCAATTGCACGGTCAGTTAAATGAGTTTTGTCAGGCTCGGAGATTAAGTGGACCTTTATTTCACCCAGGGCTTCAAATTTCGGGGGTTTGTGGGAGGCCGGAGTAAAGAGTACCAAAACACATCTTAAAAAGGTGCTTCGTGATGCTTTGTTAACTTTTGAGGAATATTACACTGTCCTTACACAAATTGAAGCAATTTTAAACTCCCGCCCACTGTTTGCATCCTCTTCAGATCCCAATGAGCTTGAAGCTATAACGCCTGGCCACTTCCTCATTGGCCGCCAATTAACAGCTATTCCGGAACCATCGCTTGAAGACTTAAACATCAATCGCCTTTCTCGCTGGCAACTTGTTCAACGTATTCGGGATCATTTTTGGAAACGATGGTCTCGTGAATATTTAAATACCCTACAAACTCGTCAGAAATGGACAAAAGGTTCGAAAAATGTAGCTCCAGGTATGGTAGTACTGGTAAAAGAAGACAACCTTCCACCTCAGACTTGGATGTTGGCTCGAATTGATAAGGTCTACCCTGGATCAGATTCTGTTGTTAGGGTTGCTGACGTCCAAACTTCTCGTGGTATTCTCCGCCGTCCAATCTCGAAATTGGCCCTTCTACCTTTTGAATCAATCTAGTCTTCGTTCGTCCAATAAGTTAAGCTTTCCCCGGCGGCTGAATGTTCGCGCTTGGAGCGAACGTAAATGTTTGTAATGATGTAGACATAGATTTTCTGTTCAGTTGTGTGTTGAAAGCCCTACCCTAATTCCATTTTCTTTAACACCCTACTAATCCCGAGCTGACCGCGGGTAATCGGTCGCCAAACACTTAACATTTTATGTGTTTCATGTTTCTGTATGTGTGTGTGTGACCTCACAAGCTTTGATCTTTTCTGCCACGGCCATGCGTTAGCATGCAAGCAGCAGCACCGACCGACCGACCGAACAAAACCAATGAGAACGCAGTGAGCACTGATTGGTTCCTGGAGCAGCGAAGGGAAACATATAAAAGTGCGCCTTCTACGCAAATTATTCATACAGTCCACAACCATTGAAGAAGACAGTTCAAATAAATATCTAAAGTGTTTTTATAAAGTTCGCGACGTTTTTTCCTCCCCGAACAAGCCGAAACCAAACAGTCCTTTTCAGGACTATGAGTTGAAGTTTTCTCAAGTCGAGCTTTCATTGTTCCTGTTGGTATTCCCATAGGGGGAATTCACCAAATCCGCTGGAGTCCTCCGAGCCGAGGATTGCCACACCGAGTGCAGTGTCCGTGATCGGACAGCATCAGTTGCAGAGAAATTCATGTTTCTAGTGAACAATGCCGAAAAACATTTAAGCTCTCAGTCTGATGGCTGTTGTGTGCAGTGGTCTATTGACAGATCAGAAAACGAAAAGTCATCGGGGGGAAATTAGGGGGGGGGGGGTTGGTAGGGGGAAAAAAACAACCAAAAGAAAAACGATAAATGCACATACTTTTTTCAGTGGTTTCCGAACTTTTGCTCTCGGAACGTGAGAGATTCAAATGTAAACAATTAGAATGGAAGATCTGAAATCCTAATGGATTATAGTCACGTGTGGGGGGGGTGGGGTTGTGAATGGTTTGTATGAAAGAGATCAGAATGAAAGGAGATTATATTAGTTCAAAATTTTGAAACAATTATTATTGGAAGAGAGATGAATAGATTGTTATTCTCTTTACCGTGGATCGTGTAAAGGTAAAAGTAAGTGTCTGATTCTGGGTTTCTGATCATTGTCAACATTAAAAACAACAGTAAGTACATGTTTTTTTCTGACGCAGTTTGAACGCCTTCACACGGATATTTTCAAAATTGATTCAATAAATTGGTCGATGAGGAGAGGTACTCTCGATTTTGACATAGAGACTTTATATTTTTGTTTGGGTTGGGGTGGACAGGCTCACTTCCTCAGAGCTATACAGTTCCTGAGAGAGAGCTCCTCTGGTTTCCATGAAAAATTATCTCATGAACTGTAACTAGTACTGATGAAGCAGTAGTCGCACTCAATAGACTGACGATAGGTAGGCGCACTCCTTTAATGCTAAACAATCCATGAAAAAGAGCTCCTCTGGTTTCTACAAAAAATCATCTTATGAGCTGTAACTAATAATGATGAAGCAGAAGTCGCACTCATACAACAAGGGTGGACAGGCTCACTTCATCACTGCTATACAACTCAATAAGAAAGAGCTCCCCTGGATTCTAAGAAAAATCATCTCATGGACTGAAACTAGTACAAGAGGAGAAGTAGTCGCATCCGAAGCCAACCTGAAACAAAAAAAAGCTAGTTTTTTTTTGTTTACCCCGTCTACGGGAAGATTGTAACCAACCGTTTTTAGGTTACAATAAAACCATCGTTTTTAGTGTTGTCAGCTTTATTTTGTTTAAGTCTCATTCGTGTTGTATGTGTATGTATGTATGGTAGCCACCATCCTTTCATGCCATTGGCTTGGATGCAGCTCCACTTAATAGCAAGATCAAATTGAGCCACCGATCTGAATTCACAATATCGCTGTATGAAGGGCCAAAAACGGAGGGGTGGACCCGTAAGCAGAGACACTCACGCGAAAACCACGGGAAATTAAGAATCTCCTTCCAACGATACGATCCAACAATTCGAATAACCCAATTCGCAATACTAATTAAGCTTTCTACAGGATGGCTTGTTAAGAAGGGCGCGTCACTCTCACTGAAACTGTTGGAGTAGAATTCGCAGCATCACAATCGAATCGGTAGGATAAAGAAAATGATAATGCTCGTTCCCTCCTAGACTCAGGCAGTCAATCAAACCATCGTCCAGTTTCAGCTTGAATGATACCCTGATGCTCGCTCCGAACCCAGTATTTATTATGTATAATGTACATAATATGTCATAATATGCAATATATGCAGTATGTAATAGAGCAATGAAATATACTATAATATTTAATTAAAATATGCCATGGTTGGAATTCGTCATCCTGTAATTTAAATATGGTTATAAATAAAATAATATGATGTAATAGTTAAAATAGTAATAATAGGCACATGATAATCATATGCAGCTTGGTGCATCTTTACAGCTCAATTAAAGGCAGATGAATATAACTCCTGAATGTGAAGGTCTTATTGCAATTAAATAAAACATAAACCATTTAATTATACATGAATCAAAAAAATATGTATGTATTCATGACATATAGATATACATAATCAGCAGAATTGAAGAGCATTTATAAATTTTAATAAAATTCAATGATTTAAATTAACAGAAAAACACCTTTAGATACAATGAAATAAAATATCTTTACTATCTGGAATCTATTTCCTTGTATCCTAGAAGCAACTGAAATTTGATTATTATTATTAATCTTTTAGTAAATATTTTTAATATGATTATACTTATATATATATATATATATATATATATATATATATATATATATATATATATATATATATATATATATATATATATATATATATATATATATTTATATATATATAATGATGAAATGATGAAAATAATACGATGTTGTAATAGTATACACATAAAAATTAAATGCAACTATTTGTCTCTTCTGCTGTGATGTTAGATGATTGAAACTCTGAAATGGCAAAAATTTCCAAAGTGATATAATGAAAGAAAGTTGATCACCGGGCAGCCAAGCAGAATAGCAAAGAAAATTTAAGCAAACAAGTAGCTGGAATAAATTTCATATGATTATGATTACTGCCCAAAAACGGAAGCTTAATAAATCTACAAAAAAAAAATCAGCGAGAGAAAAGAAAAATGAAACTTTAATTCTCCGATAACTCTTGCTTTCTACTGGGCCCATGAATAATTCTTTGTATCTGTGCAATAGAAATTGAGAGATCATCAACAATTTTAGTTTTTGAATTGTTAAACTTTTTTGGAAATTTTATTTAGTAGAATTTGTTGTATGATCCTTTCTAAAAAAAACATTAAAAACCATCCAATCTTTTCAATTACATATCGTGGGTTAGGTGGGCTAAAACTTACGACGATGCATAGATGCGAACCTGAAAATAGCTTTAAAAATATTCTGAAGGGATGTTATAATATAAAATGATAGTAACAATTATATTTGTACTGTCTGCATGTCCTGTAGACTGATGTCCAGCTGCAATTGTAGACGCTCTTGTATTATCATTGCCACGAAGGAAACAAAAAAAATAAAATTATTAAACAACATAATTCCATAGATGATCTGAAATTATACACCGTATAAAGAATACTTCCATTTTATGTGGTAGGGTAAGATTTCAGCATGCTACCTTCTTACATCGCGTTGGTGGGACTGCTTCATAAGGTATAGATGACGTGATACAGCGTTTTTTACTCAGCCGTTGGATGCCAGGACAGACGCTGTTTGAGCTGCACCTCCTTGGTGGACAGACGCTCGGAACGCACCTCCTCAATCTAGCTGAAGTCAGAAGAACAACAGTGCCCAGGCTGCACTACCAGCTAAGTACGCAACCCTTAGCTGGCGGTCTTTGTCATCTCTTGACCCGTGGAAGCATGACGTAGGAACTTGTGAGGACCAGTGCTATGTTGCGGGGACGCACGCTCCATCCCAGTTGTCTACTCACCATTTTGCAGCCCTTGTTTAAGTCTCATTCGTGTTATTTATAAAATATTGTCAGTAAATGTTTGGATACTAAATTAATGTTTGTGCTCCGTTTTAATTATGCGTTTGAGATAACATTAGTTTTGTATATATTAGCCCCGATTGGTGTCATTATTATTATTATTAGGTTTTTGCTATTATTATTTTTGTTATTTGCTATTGTTTTTCGTTGCATAATATGTACATCTATAGTTTAAACAAAATAAAATAAGATGTAAATACTATATAAATTAAATCCAAAAATTTAATATATGAACTTGCACGCAAGAAATTCAAATTCAAATTTCGATGAGCCATAATACCAACCTGTTCAATTAAATTATTTGTTGCTGCTGTCATCACCACTGATGCTGAGTCATGAAGAAGCCAACGTACGCGGCTTTTGTATGGGCATTTCTTTTATGTATGGCTGTTCCCGACAATCTATAAAAGGATTCTGTGTCTTTGGAATGAGGCTCTTTTATATCAGATCGCCCAGAGGAGTGAAGATCTCGGCAAGCCACTCGTTACACGTGACAAGGCGTTTCCAAAAGTTAAGTGCTATTCAAGATCTTAAGATCTAATTTGTGATCGACTAGCGTCACCACACGCTCGCCAAGGGTTAGTCGATCCGTCGAGTGGGATAATAGTGTGGTGTAAAGTTTCTGTGGTCCACGGTTCAAAGATGGTGTCGATAAATTCGTACTAGTACGACGCGAGTGCACGGACGGACAATATATGGCATAATCAAAAGCCAGAAAAGACTTTGGTGAACCGTAGGACCTTTTCTTAAGACCGTCCAGAACAATCGTTTAAAATCCCACTCGACTATGGTTAGACACTCGTAAGAAGTTCACGCGCGTGAAAGTGTACCAGTCCCCGGGCAAAGCGAAGTGAAACGCGGGTCTCCGTTACAAAAGATCCTTTTGCCGCGGCATCTGAAAATCCCCTCGTCGTCTGAAACCATACAAAGCTGCGTACGTCCGTTAGTCACCAGAGCCCGTTCCGCCATCTCATCAATGTCGACCACCGATTCATCATGGCCGCAACGATACGAATGAACTCAGTGAATAAATGCGCAAGTACTAAAAACTATGTTTTCACACACACACACACACACACACACACACACACACACACACACACATACACACACCCATCAAATCTACACCTAGAAAATTAAAATAAATTACTTAAAAATGAATGGTCCGCACAAATCAAGCTATGTAAAATTATTTGTTTGATTGAATGTACATATTTTAGGTTATTCATCCGTCACTGAAAACGCATGGTAAGTGGGTTGATAGTCCTCCTAAGAGGTTGAAGTTTTTCCGAAGATCATCGTCGTAAAACGACCCAGGGACACGTTTAGTGAACACTGTATCAAGGCAGTGGTGCCCAAATCTACAGGGGTTCACAACGTGTTTCCCTATAGTTATCAGCGTACAACGCAAATGTATGTGGATAGCTTATATTCGATACACTCCTTATTTGCATCACAAAATTATTGCTGTTTTGCTTTGGCGTCAATTAATGCTCATGTTGGCTCTCTTCAGCCTTGCACAATCATTTTTTATGCATTCAAAGCTAGCTATTTGAGTGTTACGGACGCGTTTTTTTTATTTTTGTAAAAATGTCGCGAATTTGTCTGAACGATCCGCAAAAATTTTGTTGCATTTGTGGAGACGTGATATTGAAGGAACAGAGAAAGGGGTTTACACCTTTGTTGGAGACAGCATATCAGCTGTATTTTAACAAGGAGCTTCCAAATCGTGAGTTTCCATGGGTTCCAACATACTCCTGTTGCTCATGCTACCGAACATTGCTTGGTTGGATGAAAGGTACGCACAAAGGCTTACCTTTTGCCAAACCTATGGTGTGGACTAATCCAACCAATCACATGAGCGATTGTTACTTTTGTTTGACAAAAATTCATGGATTTTCCAAAGCTTTAAAGCATAAAATCGAATACCCATCAAGGCCAACATTGCACTCCGAAGCAATGCCAGTTCCAATATCTCCAAATATTGCTGGACGTGCTGATGAGTTGGATTCGGAACCAGGCGAATCTGAGAAAAGCTTTCAGGATGATCCAGATTTTTTACCTTCGGAGTCTGAGGAACCGCATGTTATAACCCAAGGAGCTGAACGATTTGATTCGAGATTTGGAGCTACCCAAGACCAAAGCGCAGCTGCAAGCTTCAAGGCTAAAGCAGTGGAATGTCCTGGAAAAAGATGTAAAGGTGTCATCTTATAGGAAGAGACATTCAGATAACATTAAATATTTGTCGATGGACGGTGATCTTGTCTTTTGCAACAACATCGAAGGTTTAATGGAAGAACTACAGTTAGAGTATCACGCAACTGACTGGAGGCTCTTCATCGACGCTTCAAGCAAAAGCTTGAAGGCAGTGTTACTGCACAATGGAAATAAGTATTCTTCAGTGCCAGTTGCATTTGCAGCTCACATGAAGGAAACTTATGAGAACATAAAAACACTTTTGGAAAGATCAAATATTCGGAACACCAGTGGAATCTCTGTGCAGACCTTAAGGTAGTGGCATTGCTCACTGGGCTTCAAAGAGGCTACACAAAGCATTGTTGTTTCCTCTGCGAATTGGACAGTCATGCGAGGGATAAACATTACCACCAGCAGCATTGGCCAGCACGTACCGAGATGGTACCTGGGAAGAAAAATGTGTCAAATCTGCCTCTTGTCGACAGGGACAAAATTTGACTACCTCCGCTACATATTAAGCTTGGGTTGATCCAAAATTTTGTCAAAAAGCTGGATATTCAAGAAGAACCATATTGTTTTTTGAGGAAAAAGTTTCCGAGATTGAGCGAAGCCAAGGTGAAAGAAGGAGTATTTGTTGGCCCTCAAATTAGGAAACTCCTTAAAGACGACAATTTTCAGCAAACTCTTAACGCGACAGAGTTACGAGCATGGAATGCGTTCCAAAAAGTTTGTGGTCACTTCTTGGGAAATGAAAAGTCTCCGGATTATGTACACATCGTTCAAGAGCTGGTTGATTCGTAAGTTGCACTGGGATGTAATATGTCACTTAAATTGCACTTTTTGCATTCTCATCTGGACTTCTTCCCAGAGAATATGGGAGCCGTCTCAGATGAACATGGAGAACGATTTCATCAAGATATCGCACAGACTGAAAAGAACTTTGCTGGCAAATGGAGCCCAGCGATGCTAGGGACTACTGCTGGATGCTACAGAGGCAAACACCGTTGGAGAACTATAAAAGGAAAAAGAAAACAAAGTGAATTTAAGTTGAAAAATATAGAGAAAATTTCAACTAGATGACTGACTGACTGACTGACTGACTGACTGACTGACTGACTGACTGACTGACTGGTTGACTGACTGACTGACTGACTGACTGACTGACTGCCTGACTGACTGACTGACTGACTGACTGAATGACTGACTGACTGATAGGAAATCTTGATTTTCATGAAAATTCGTAATTTTGTGAACAAAAACTCATTTTTTTCAACACGAATGGATTCAGGGAGGTTTATTTCATAAAATCCAAACCCAACATTCAAAGGGCGGAACGAAAATTCATGTTTTCAAAATAGGAAATCTTGATTTTCATAAAAATTCATAATTTTGTGAATGAAAACCCGGTTTATTTCATCAATCTTACGTGTTACGAAAAATCTGTGTTCTCGAATGGATTCAGAGAGGTCCATTTCAAAAAATCCAAGCCCAACATTCAAAGGGCGGAGCTGAAATTCATGTGTTCAAAATATTTGAATCTTGATTTTTATGAAAATTCGTAATTTTGTGAATGAAATCCCGGTTTATGTCATTAATCTTACGTGTTGCGAAAAATCTGTGATAACGAATGGATTCAGGGAGGTTTATTTCATAAAATCCAAACCCAACATTCAAAGGGCGGAGCGAAAATTCATGTTTTCAAAATAGAAAATCTTGATTTTTATGAAAAATCGTAATTTTGTGAATGAAATCCCGGTTTATTTCATCAATCTTACGTGTTACGAAAAATCTGTGTTCTCGAATGGATTCAGGGAGGTCCATTCCATAAAATCCAAGTCCAACTTGCAAAGGGCAGAGCCAATATACAACGCAAATGTATGTGGATAGCTTATATTCGATACACTCCTTATTTGCATCACAAAATTATTGCTGTTTTGCTTTGGCGTCAATTAATGCTCATGTTGGCTCTCTTCAGCCTTGCACAATCATTTTTTATGCATTCAAAGCTAGCTATTTGAGTGTTACGGACGCGTTTTTTTTTATTTTTGTAAAAATGTCGCGAATTTGTCTGAACGATCCGCAAAAATTTTGTTGCATTTGTGGAGACGTGATATTGAAGGAACAGAGAAAGGGGTTTACACCTTTGTTGGAGACAGCATATCAGCTGTATTTTAACAAGGAGCTTCCAAATCGTGAGTTTCCATGGGTTCCAACATACTCCTGTTGCTCATGCTACCGAACATTGCTTGGTTGGATGAAAGGTACGCACAAAGGCTTACCTTTTGCCAAACCTATGGTGTGGACTAATCCAACCAATCACATGAGCGATTGTTACTTTTGTTTGACAAAAATTCATGGATTTTCCAAAGCTTTAAAGCATAAAATCGAATACCCATCAAGGCCAACATTGCACTCCGAAGCAATGCCAGTTCCAATATCTCCAAATATTGCTGGACGTGCTGATGAGTTGGATTCGGAACCAGGCGAATCTGAGAAAAGCTTTCAGGATGATCCAGATTTTTTACCTTCGGAGTCTGAGGAACCGCATGTTATAACCCAAGGAGCTGAACGATTTGATTCGAGATTTGGAGCTACCCAAGACCAAAGCGCAGCTGCAAGCTTCAAGGCTAAAGCAGTGGAATGTCCTGGAAAAAGATGTAAAGGTGTTATCTTATAGGAAGAGACATTCAGATAACATTAAATATTTGTCGATGGACGGTGATCTTGTCTTTTGCAACAACATCGAAGGTTTAATGGAAGAACTACAGTTAGAGTATCACGCAACTGACTGGAGGCTCTTCATCGACGCTTCAAGCAAAAGCTTGAAGGCAGTGTTACTGCACAATGGAAATAAGTATTCTTCAGTGCCAGTTGCATTTGCAGCTCACATGAAGGAAACTTATGAGAACATAAAAACACTTTTGGAAAGATCAAATATTCGGAACACCAGTGGAATCTCTGTGCAGACCTTAAGGTAGTGGCATTGCTCACTGGGCTTCAAAGAGGCTACACAAAGCATTGTTGTTTCCTCTGCGAATGGGACAGTCGTGCGAGGGATAAACATTACCACCAGCAGCATTGGCCAGCACGTACCGAGATGGTACCTGGGAAGAAAAATGTGTCAAATCTGCCTCTTGTCGACAGGGACAAAATTTTACTACCTCCGCTACATATTAAGCTTGGGTTGATCCAAAATTTTGTCAAAAAGCTGGATATTCAAGAAGAACCATATTGTTTTTTGAGGAAAAAGTTTCCGAGATTGAGCAAAGCCAAGGTGAAAGAAGGAGTATTTGTTGGCCCTCAAATTAGGAAACTCCTTAAAGACGACAATTTTCAGCAAACTCTTAACGCGACAGAGTTACGAGCATGGAATGCGTTCCAAAAAGTTTGTGGTCACTTCTTGGGAAATGAAAAGTCTCCGGATTATGTACACATCGTTCAAGAGCTGGTTGATTCGTAAGTTGCACTGGGATGTAATATGTCACTTAAATTGCACTTTTTGCATTCTCATCTGGACTTCTTCCCAGAGAATATGGGAGCCGTCTCAGATGAACATGGAGAACGATTTCATCAAGATATCGCACAGACTGAAAAGAACTTTGCTGGCAAATGGAGCCCAGCGATGCTAGGGACTACTGCTGGATGCTACAGAGGCAAACACCGTTGGAGAACTATAAAAGGAAAAAGAAAACAAAGTGAATTTAAGTTGAAAAATATAGAGAAAATTTCAACTAGATGACTGACTGACTGACTGACTGACTGACTGACTGACTGACTGACTGACTGCTGACTGACTGACTGACTGACTGACTGACTGCCTGACTGACTGACTGACTGACTGACTGACTGACTGACTGACTGACTGACTGACTGACTGACTGATAGGAAATCTTGATTTTCATGAAAATTCGAAATTTTGTGAACAAAAACCCATTTTTTTCAACACGAATGGATTCAGGGAGGTTTATTTCATAAAATCCAAACCCAACATTCAAAGGGCGGAACGAAAATTCATGTTTTCAAAATAGGAAATCTTGATTTTCATAAAAATTCATAATTTTGTGAATGAAAACCCGGTTTATTTCATCAATCTTACGTGTTACGAAAAATCTGTGTTCTCGAATGGATTCAGAGAGGTCCATTTCAAAAAATCCAAGCCCAACATTCAAAGGGCGGAGCTGAAATTCATGTGTTCAAAATATTTGAATCTTGATTTTTATGAAAATTCGTAATTTTGTGAATGAAATCCCGGTTTATTTCATTAATCTTACGTGTTGCGAAAAATCTGTGATAACGAATGGATTCAGGGAGGTTTATTTCATAAAATCCAAACCCAACATTCAAAGGGCGGAGCGAAAATTCATGTTTTCAAAATAGAAAATCTTGATTTTTATGAAAAATCGTAATTTTGTGAATGAAATCCCGGTTTATTTCATCAATCTTACGTGTTACGAAAAATCTGTGTAGGGAGGTCCATTCCATAAAATCCAAGTCCAACTTGCAAAGGGCAGAGCCAATATACAACGCAAATGTATGTGGATAGCTTATATTCGATACACTCCTTATTTGCATCACAAAATTATTGCTGTTTTGCTTTGGCGTCAATTAATGCTCATGTTGGCTCTCTTCAGCCTTGCACAATCATTTTTTATGCATTCAAAGCTAGCTATTTGAGTGTTACGGACGCGTTTTTTTTTATTTTTGTAAAAATGTCGCGAATTTGTCTGAACGATCCGCAAAAATTTTGTTGCATTTGTGGAGACGTGATATTGAAGGAACAGAGAAAGGGGTTTACACCTTTGTTGGAGACAGCATATCAGCTGTATTTTAACAAGGAGCTTCCAAATCGTGAGTTTCCATGGGTTCCAACATACTCCTGTTGCTCATGCTACCGAACATTGCTTGGTTGGATGAAAGGTACGCACAAAGGCTTACCTTTTGCCAAACCTATGGTGTGGACTAATCCAACCAATCACATGAGCGATTGTTACTTTTGTTTGACAAAAATTCATGGATTTTCCAAAGCTTTAAAGCATAAAATCGAATACCCATCAAGGCCAACATTGCACTCCGAAGCAATGCCAGTTCCAATATCTCCAAATATTGCTGGACGTGCTGATGAGTTGGATTCGGAACCAGGCGAATCTGAGAAAAGCTTTCAGGATGATCCAGATTTTTTACCTTCGGAGTCTGAGGAACCGCATGTTATAACCCAAGGAGCTGAACGATTTGATTCGAGATTTGGAGCTACCCAAGACCAAAGCGCAGCTGCAAGCTTCAAGGCTAAAGCAGTGGAATGTCCTGGAAAAAGATGTAAAGGTGTCATCTTATAGGAAGAGACATTCAGATAACATTAAATATTTGTCGATGGACGGTGATCTTGTCTTTTGCAACAACATCGAAGGTTTAATGGAAGAACTACAGTTAGAGTATCACGCAACTGACTGGAGGCTCTTCATCGACGCTTCAAGCAAAAGCTTGAAGGCAGTGTTACTGCACAATGGAAATAAGTATTCTTCAGTGCCAGTTGCATTTGCAGCTCACATGAAGGAAACTTATGAGAACATAAAAACACTTTTGGAAAGATCAAATATTCGGAACACCAGTGGAATCTCTGTGCAGACCTTAAGGTAGTGGCATTGCTCACTGGGCTTCAAAGAGGCTACACAAAGCATTGTTGTTTCCTCTGCGAATGGGACAGTCGTGCGAGGGATAAACATTACCACCAGCAGCATTGGCCAGCACGTACCGAGATGGTACCTGGGAAGAAAAATGTGTCAAATCTGCCTCTTGTCGACAGGGACAAAATTTTACTACCTCCGCTACATATTAAGCTTGGGTTGATCCAAAATTTTGTCAAAAAGCTGGATATTCAAGAAGAACCATATTGTTTTTTGAGGAAAAAGTTTCCGAGATTGAGCGAAGCCAAGGTGAAAGAAGGAGTATTTGTTGGCCATCAAATTAGGAAACTCCTTAAAGACGACAATTTTCAGCAAACTCTTAACGCGACAGAGTTACGAGCATGGAATGCGTTCCAAAAAGTTTGTGGTCACTTCTTGGGAAATGAAAAGTCTCCGGATTATGTACACATCGTTCAAGAGCTGGTTGATTCGTAAGTTGCACTGGGATGTAATATGTCACTTAAATTGCACTTTTTGCATTCTCATCTGGACTTCTTCCCAGAGAATATGGGAGCCGTCTCAGATGAACATGGAGAACGATTTCATCAAGATATCGCACAGACTGAAAAGAACTTTGCTGGCAAATGGAGCCCAGCGATGCTAGGGACTACTGCTGGATGCTACAGAGGCAAACACCGTTGGAGAACTATAAAAGGAAAAAGAAAACAAAGTGAATTTAAGTTGAAAAATATAGAGAAAATTTCAACTAGATGACTGACTGACTGACTGACTGACTGACTGACTGACTGACTGACTGACTGGCTGACTGACTGACTGACTGACTGACTGACTGCCTGACTGACTGACTGACTGACTGACTGACTGAATGACTGACTGACTGACTGACTGACTGACTGACTGACTGACTGACTGACTGATAGGAAATCTTGATTTTCATGAAAATTCGTAATTTTGTGAACAAAAACTCATTTTTTTCAACACGAATGGATTCAGGGAGGTTTATTTCATAAAATCCAAACCCAACATTCAAAGGGCGGAACGAAAATTCATGTTTTCAAAATAGGAAATATTGATTTTCATAAAAAATCATAATTTTGTGAATGAAAACCCGGTTTATTTCATCAATCTTACGTGTTACGAAAAATCTGTGTTCTCGAATGGATTCAGAGAGGTCCATTTCAAAAAATCCAAGCCCAACATTCAAAGGGCGGAGCTGAAATTCATGTGTTCAAAATATTTGAATCTTGATTTTTATGAAAATTCGTAATTTTGTGAATGAAATCCCGGTTTATTTCATTAATCTTACGTGTTGCGAAAAATCTGTGATAACGAATGGATTCAGGGAGGTTTATTTCATAACATCCAAACCCAACATTCAAAGGGCGGAGCGAAAATTCATGTTTTCAAAATAGAAAATCTTGATTTTTATGAAAAATCGTAATTTTGTGAATGAAATCCCGGTTTATTTCATCAATCTTACGTGTTACGAAAAATCTGCGTTCTCGAATGGATTCAGGGAGGTCCATTCCATGAAATCCAAGTCCAACTTGCAAAGGGCAGAGCCAATATTCTGGTTGTTGATGAGGTAGATCATATAACTACGGAAATACGTGTTTTTGTGAATTTTAATCAAATTTTTCTCAAAAACTGGACGTGTTACAGCATTTCTGAGCCCATATTTAAATTCAACGTGGCGAAATCTATAAAATTCATTATATGTACTTGAAGGGAGTGAAACACTGCCGACTAGTGTTACTTCTGTTGCAGTGAAGGTTTTGTTAGCTATTTTAATACTGCAATTATAAAATGTTATTAATACGTTTCCAGTAAACGTTCTATTGTCTGGGCCACAATTTGATGTCATGTTGATTTCTATAGCGTTGTTGATTATTAATTTGTTGTGTGATATTAGATTAATTTGATCTGTTGTTTGTTGGGCATTACAGTGACTTTCGATGCCCATAATTATCGCATAGGTGCAGTTATCCCTAAGCGGTTGTAAGTCGGAATATCTCTGAAAGAACTTCTCTGGATTTGTTGTTGTGAATACTTGTTTGTTTGCTCTGACGATGTATTTTGGATTATTAGTTATTACCCTGTTGTTAACGATCAAGGGTATAATTTCTATTATTTCTGATGATCTTTTATCTATTTCTGTAATTTCCAAAATGTATAAAAGCTGATCGTTTTTGACTACGATCTTCGGTAAAGCGTAATTTAGCGCTTCTTCGGGGAATTCCAAATCAAATCCTTGATTTTGTAATTATGAGTCCAGGAAAAATACTTCTTTAAGTGTGAGTAATTTGTTACTTGCCAGTGAGATCCTTGCCCTTATGATTGCGTCCTGAATTTCCTCGAGAATGTCGTTGATCTAGGTTCTATTTTTTTTTTCTAATGCTAGGCTTTACGTTTACTTCTTGATTTTCCTCTAACTTTGGAGGCTCTTCTTTTGACTTGTTTTGTTTTTTCCTTTTTTTTTTGCCTTGTTTAGATTTTCTTACTTTGTTGAAAATTTCTTGGGCGTTGTTGTTGATGTCTGGTCTATTTAAGATGTTGTTCTGATTGAACAAGACTTCGTTAGGTGTGTAGCCGGTTGATGAATGAACGCTAGAATTATTTAAAGAGACTGTTAATTGAATTAAAGTGGTTGTATTTAAATCGGGAAATTTGTGTTTGTTTGTGTTTAGTGTTTCAATTATTGTTGAATGTGCCTTCTCCACTTGTCCGTTGCTTTCCGATGATGAGGCGTACTTCAAGCACGTTCCAATATTGTCCAGGTATTCTCTTAGTTGCACTGACCTGAAAGTAGTCTCATGATCTGTGATTATTTCTCTGGGATTGCCAAATGTACAAAAGTATTGTGCTAAAGCATTTTTAAAATGTATGAGGTTTTTTGTGTCCATTGGTATAAGTTGAGCATGTTTTGAAAAAGCGTCAACAAGCGAGAGAAAGTTACATTTGTCTATTGAGAAGATGTCTATATGTAGTCTGTCAAATGGTTTCTCCGTGATCGATCGGGGGAAATTTTCATATTGTTGGGTTTCCTGTCATATTTGTGCATGTTAAAAACTGTACATGTATTTACTATGGCTTTGATTTTAGCATGCATACTGGGAAAAAAAAATAGCTGCATTTAAGTTGGCTTTCGTTCTCGTTTATGCCTCGATGGGCACGTTCGTGTTCTTTGTTGATTAGTAGGTTTTGTCTATTTTCGTTTGCGACGTCTTCTACTCTGTGTTGAGTGATTATAAAATGTCCAGATTTTTCAAAAAAAAATTGTAAGCTTCTTGTATTGTTCCAATAACGTTCTCAGGAGCCATGATAGCTGATTGTTTATTGTTGTGAAATCTTTTCAGAATGTCTTTAATTGATTCTTCGTTGAATTCTTTTCTACAAATGGTGACTCGGCTATAGTTTGGGAAAGGGGATTCTGTGAATTCTGTTTCAAAGTTAGTGATTTTGAAAATTATTTGATTATGATAGTAATTGATTGGTCGTTCAGTACAGTGAATATAGTGGTCATCAGAAGTGTTTGCGGAGTATACCGTATCATTGTCACTGTCATTTGCTTCGGCGGGAGGATTATTTTGTTGGGAGGCAGTTTCAAGGTTATCTGAATTTGATGAGGATGCTTCTGAATTGTTTATGTTAATACTTGCTTGGTTTGCTATTTTCCGACTGAGGGCATCTGCCACAACGTTGGTCTTTCCTTCTCTGTATTGTACGCCATAGTCAAAGTTTTCTAAATCAAGTCTCCAACGTAATATTTTTGAATTTTTAGTTGAATTTTTAATGAATGTAAGGGGTTTGTGGTCGGTAATTAAGATAAACTTATTTCCATACAAATATGCTCGATATTTTTCCACTACCCACATCATTGCTAGGGCTTCTTTTTCGGTTGTAGAGTAGTTAACTTCTGTTTTGTTAAGTGTTCTGCTGCCAAAGGAAATCGGTCGCTCTACGTTGTTTTGAATTTGCGATAAAACTGCATCTAACGCGTAGTTACTGGCGTCGGTTGTTAAAATGAAAGGAAGATTAAAATCCGGATAGGTGAGAATTTGGTCTGAAGTTAAAAGTTTCAATTTTTCGAAGCCTTTTTTGCAATCTTCGTCCTGTAAATTTATTTGCCCGTCCTTTTTCCAGTAATTCGTAAGAGGTTTGGCTAATTTAGCGTAGTATTTTATGAAGCGCTTGTAATATCCAGTAAGCCCTTAATTTTTTTTGGTTTCTTTTTGGGTAGCTGGCATTTTCCAATCTAATTTTTTTGTTATTTTGGTAGGGTCTGGTTTTATCCCTTGAGGTATAATGACGTGTCCTAAGAACTCAGTTTCTTTGAGCATGAGCATGATTGACCGCCCACGGATGCAATTCCGTTATTGCCAGATCAGCTGAATTTGCACAAAGAACCAACAGACGATGTTTGGGACTAACATACATCTTCAATGTGTAAAAACTGGTGACCCATTATAACGCAATACCGGCGCCGGCCGTGCAGAAATGCTGGTCAAGTAGGGAATGGGAAGGAACGTGTTGACATGATACTCGCTTCGAAGGAAGCCGAGAAATCCTCTGCACTTCCATGAGAAATCATTGGGATGTTGGATAGTTGGGGAAAGGTTAGCAGCAGGGTTCGTTTTGGTTAACGATACGCTGAAAGTACGTAGCACTATCCGCCAAAAGCAATGGACCGCTCCAATGTGACTGAAAAGAGACAAGCATAACGAAAAACAAAACAAAATACACAAAATAAAATAAAATAAAACAGGATATTGTCTTCAAAATATGGTAGAAATAAATTATTTGTTGCTTTGCAAATCCAGCTCTCCTCGATGTCTTAGATGTCGGAAACCTTCCGGTAGTACTATGACATCTGTGTCTAATACACTCTTCTTGCGCCGATTAATTTGCAACCTAAGCCTGCACACCGAATCAAAATTCACTTTGGCACGGTTGTGGTATTTTCCTCTAAAATCTAATTCTAGATATTGGCACTTGGTTGCAGGAAACAGAATCAATAAGAAAAATACACTCGCTTATGACTTCTTACTTTACACGGTTACTAAACACACTTTCTTCCCCCACAAAACCCGCGAACGACGAAACTTTGGACCTGAGCTCGCTTGAGGAAAAATCACCAACACACAACAGCGTAATTGATTGTATGCAGTTTTTCGAATGAATCGCGAGCACGACGCGATCTCGCGACACGCAACACTCTTCTAACTTCTGCTCATCGGAACCAATTGCACACGCACACTAGCAATCCGCGACCCAGAAAAACGCGACGCGCGATGAGGTGCTATTGCCGCAGACGTCGTGCTATATGATACCGTTGTCGGTGTCGTTGTCGCTGATGCGATGCAAACTACACCCAACACACACAACCACGTACCTCTCTATCTTCACGTTTGGATGAATCGCGTCCAGGGTGGACGAATAAAAAATAAAATCCAATCCACCAAACTCACACCAACACCACTGCGCTTCTCCCAAAAAGTGCAAACGCGAGCGACAGACAGAGAGAGAGCTATCAGTTCAGCGCGAGAGGGAGAGGTTGAGCGAAAAAATGTCAGCTAGAAAACTCCTCTTCACTGCCAATGGAGGCTGAGAAGCAAGCAAAAAATATTGTTTAACCACTTTTCCAAACTTAAAAAGTATCACTTCCACGACGCACGCGACTTTTTCGCGAGCACCAACATTTTCAAAATCTTCATCACAGAGAACCAATAAATGATGCTCGGGATAAACATACAGTACTCAGAGTTTTCGTTTTTGCTCTATTGTTGAAAAACAAAACATAATCATTATAATCTTTGAACCAGGGAAACTAGATGATATATTCGCAACTACCGATCTAACTTGCTTCAGGAATGAATTCAAAGTTTTCGTGTCCTAAGAACTCAGTTTCTTTTCTCAAAAACTCGCACTTATCGAGCTGTATTTTGAAGCTAAACTCGGAGAGTCTTTTTAGAACTTTTCCGACATTTTCTAAATGATTTTTAAGATTGTATCCGATGATAATGATATCATCTAAATATACATAGCATATAACACCAATCAAATCTTGTAAAATATTGTTCATTGCACGCTGGAACGTTGCCGGTGCCCTTTTTAAACCAAAGGGCATTCTGGTAAATTCAAAACGGCCTTGGTCCGTTGAAAAAGCTGTTTTTGATTTATGTAGAGGGTCCATCTTAATTTGATGGAAACCTGATTTCAAATCAAGCGTTGTGAAGTATTCAGGCTTCCCAAACCTGTCTAAAATCTCCTCTATCTGGGGGATAGGGAATTTGTCGTCTATCGTCTTCTCGTTGAGTTTTCGATAGTCGATTACTACCCTCACTTTTCTTTTACCCGATGCATCGAGTTTTTTTGTGTACAACCCATATTGGAGACGAATATGGGCTTGTTGAATGGTTTATAATTCCATTTTGAAGCATTTCATTAATTTGTTCTTCCACATCTTTTTTAAAATAGTGTGGGTATTTGTATGATTTAGAATACGTTGATTTTTTTCATCTTTTGTCGGAATTTGATGTTTTATAGCCGTTGTAGCTGTAAGTTTTAACAATACTCCCTGGTTGTTTAGTATAGTTTCGATTAATTCTTGTTTTGCTAACGGTGACAGATGTTCCATTCTTAGTAAGTTGGTTATTGTTTCCTCGTCTATATTGGATTTTACTTTAATTGGTATCAGGGTGATAGTTTCAAAATTATTGACTTCTAATTTCAATTTTCTATCTAGGGTTGGAGGATCGTTTTTGTGGGTGAGAATCCTCATAGTTGATTTATGATTTTGGGACCTGTAAAGGCCTGGTTCTATTATTGCTGTCTTATTGAGTTTTTGAAATGTTGGCACTAGCCAATCACCGTCTGTTGTTGTGTTAATTTCGATTTGATATGAGTAGAGTTTATTAGCTGGAAAATACTTTTCATCTGGAATATCAACATCATTTATGGACAAAACACCTTTTTCAAAATCAATTTTTGCTTTATTTTCAGCGAGAAATTCTGAACCTAGGAGTCCGTCGAAGAAATTATGAAAATTAAGTTCATAATACGTTTGTGAAGTGGCTTCAGGGCCGATCAAATTAGCTTTTCCCTTTTTGGTTATTCCGTGTTTTCCCGAAATATTTTTTATCTGTTTATTTTTTACTGATTTAAGGTGTTTTAGAATACCGGGCCGTATTACGTTTTTATTTGCTCCGGTGTCGATGAGGAGCCTAATTTTTTCTTTGGATTGAGAATTTTGACGTGTAATGTATGGAAGATAATTTAAGTTGTTTTTCGTTTGTGCTGTTCCAAGCAAAAATTTATATCGATGTTTTCATGTTCGCTTTCTGATTCTGAACTTCCTTCTGAATCATTTATTTCATCATTATTTATGTGACGTCTGTTAAGGGTTAGGTTACTTTTTACGGATCCTATTTCCATTGATTGTGGATCAGTTTTCAAATCCACTTTTTCTGTTTTAGGATTTTCATGTTGGTACGACTGCGGTTTTTTGAAATATTTGATTTTGATAAAAAGTTCGGCTTCTTTTGAGGTGTTTCCATATTAAAAGCAGTAGTTTCTTTGCATTTGAATTTGCATACGAAGGCGTACGCAGCGCGTCAGGCCTAGCAAACTGTGCATAGCAAAAATATGGCTCTTTGAGACCAGCAAGGAATGCAGCAAGAGCATCCTCTTGAATAAAAGAATTTATTGCGTACCAATGGTCGCGGTATTTTTGTTTTTGTTTTGCGAGACATTCTATGTTATGAACGGTTTCTTTGCATCTACCTATTATAATATATGTGGACTGACCATCATTTTAGTCTGCCATAACTGGCTTTTATAAAATGTGAGTTCTTGTCGATCACCTAAAGCATTCGTCAAGATTTCTTTAATTTCCACAAAGCTTTGAGGGTTGCCGGCCAGGGGGATAATGTCTTTTACCCTGCCCTCGATTTTTATTAATTATGGCTGTTGTGAAGATTGAAAATTTGCAATCTGTATCAAGGTCTTTGAAGACCATGAGTGTAGTCTCTGCTGTGGCTAACCACGCCGAAAGTTGTTTTCGATTTCCGTCGAAGCGTGGGATAGCTTTGATTGGATCTGGAATTTTAAATATATTTTCTATGTTTACTCCTACTGGAGCTTGCTGCCGCGGCGGGGAAATATTGTTGTTCGCGCTCGCGCTGGCTTGCGATAGTGCATTAAGTGCAAGTTGTTGCTGATTTTGCTTTTCTGTTAGCTCGCGTAGCATTTGTGCCAAGCTATTAATATCTGCGGCTTCTTGTTCCATTATGCTGTTTTCCGTTTCGTTCGTGTCAATGGACAATGAAGTCAACAACGGAATATCTGATTTTAAGGATCCGTGTGCGTATTCTTCTGAACAGTCGGAGAGGCTTTCCTCTTCTGATTGCGAATCCTGTTTAGTTTCAGTAGAGCCTTTGTTTTCCTAAGAGCGGAATATTTTTTCGCAAATTTAAGCATTCAACTGATTAATTGAAGGTTTATTTCGTGAGCTCTATCTTGCAGTTTTCCCAACGAAAAAGAAAAAAGCTACACCTATCTTGTAGTATGTTGCCTTTCTACCAAAGAAGCCTATCTTGTAGTACTTATTTGGGACGTAAGTATCACTTTATTTTGCACTTCACCGCAAGCACCTATCTTGTAGTATGATTTGCGGGTTCACTAGAACACGAATGAAACAAAAATGAAATGAAAATTACTTACGATTTTTATTAAGGTTCCGGGCTGACGATGCTGGTTTTCCAGGTGTAATGTGTAGCGGGGGATCCTCAACTCCTAAAACTACGGTTATCAATACAACCTTTAGTTTCGTGGATGCTTTCACTTTCAATAAGCACTATGGGTCACAAGTGTTCTTATATTCAATTATTGCGGGATCACTTTTGTGAAGGTTTATTAGTCCATCACTATCCACTGTTTTTCTTACACATTTTTCAATCAGCCGGTTCCCGTAGGCTGCGCCAATTATAACAGTCGCGACACGAGTAGCACAAAAAAAATATTTATTTCACTTATTAATTACATTCAACGTACGATTAATGGCACTGATCTGGTCTAAATTAAAACTGAAGAACTAATGAATGCTAATTCCTGCAGATTGGGCTATTTAATAACTAATCTTGCTAAGCTTGCAATAATGTTCTCGTCCGATGGGGTGTTGCAACGTGTCGCGTCGTATGCGGTGCTCCAGTTAAAGAATGCTGATGCGTCGAATATTCCATGTGGTCGGTGATAGTCGTTGTCTGTTACTAGGTGGCTATGGGATATTGATTATGCTGATTGAACGGTTTACTTCAAGGTGTCCACCGTAATTATATAAAAAGGCAGTTTCGGGAGGAAGACCGCTTAATGCAATTGTCATCATCCTTTAAAACCTATTTGGGCTAATATTCAACCCAAATGGCAATCGGTTAAATTCATAGTGTCCTGAATTCGAGGAGAAAGCTGTTTTTTTTTTGATTTCTTCACTTTACGGAATATGATGAAATCCAGACTTGCGGTCGAGCGTCGAAAATTACTTTGTTCGTCCTAACTGGTCTGAAATTTCATTTATTCCTGGCAATAGAAACTTATCTGAGCTTATTTTCTTATTCAATTGGCGGAAATCCACTACTAAACGCCAAGTTTTATCGCCAGTAGCAGATTTCTTCGGTACTAGAAGTATGGGGCTATTATACGGGGAAATTGAGTTTTGAATTATTTTATTTTCCAGCATTTTCTGGATTTGGATATCCATCTCATGCTTTTGCGCTTCAGGAATCCTATAGTTTTTAATATACGTAGGACTCGGATCATTTAAATGAATTGTTCGCTTGTAAAAAATATTTTCTGTCAGTGCATCGTCGGTCAATGCGAAAACGTCATTGAACTCTTCAAACAGGTTTTCAAGCTTACCTTTTATTTTTGTACCAGTTATATTTAATTTCAACTCGTTTAATAATGATGAAATTTGTCAGAAGCAGACAATTTCCTTCAACATGAGAGGCTCTAGGAGTGGACAGTAATTTATTGCTTGAACTAAGAGAATTGAAGAGGAAACATTGATATATATCTTCAATTGATAAAGGCAATTACATTCGTTAAGTTTCGCTTTTAATGTTTAGTTTGTATCTATATTGTTTATTGATTTTTTAATATTACAGTGCAGAGCTTTTAGCTTTTGATAGCTATAGCTCATCAACTCGAATTCTTACATTAAAGTTACGTCTATGCAAAACAATCATTATTTTTTAGCAGCACTTAGTCATTTCTCCTCAACACATTCAAATTACATCTATGCAAAAATAGTTAAAATATTTTCTTTTCCGTAGCACCTAGTCATTTAAACTATCTTTCGACTTACCCAGTCTGCTGGCTGCTATCCGGTAACGGCGGAGGCGCTCTCCTCAACGCCCGTTCTGAAGCGGTGTTCTCCCCACTGTTGATGTCTCAACGCTCGTCGTGCTGGGGTGGAGGCGCACTCTTCAACACCCGTTTTGATTTTTTATTTTTTGACGTAGGAATTACCTCTCTCTTTTCTATTCCTGTATAGGGGCGCCGTTCTAAAATTTCTGAAATCGCAAGCGTTACGCGGGTGAACGATAATATCTCCTCTCTGGCCCACAGAAATTTTACGATAAGTATATCATTTGCAAGGTAGAACATCAAAGCTGAATCCCTGTTGCAAACCTAATTCATAACGTTTGTTTAAACTAATTAAAATGTACTTAAAAGAAAAATGTCTAAACGCACAAAACTATTGGTCGAAAATGACATCATATTTGCGCCTCGCTCTGATAGGTTCATACTGCCACAGTTACCGAGCCAGCGATTATCAAACATGTGGGGACGACCGACCAATCATCAGTTCTCGCTGTGCATCCGTATGCGACAGACGTGTTTTTGGAGCACGTTGGTAGAAAACGCCGCCCGTGAACACAAGAAGACCAGACCAAGAAGAATCATCCACACCACCTGCAGCTAGCCATCCGCAACGACGAGGAGCTGAACGAACTTTTTTCCGGTGTGACCATTTCACAGAGTGGTGTCCTGCAGCCAAAGAAGACTGAAGGAAATTTCAATTGCGAACCATGTTATCAACTAAAATCCGTTTTTTTTTTCAGGACGATCAAATCAAGTTGCCAACTAAAGAGTATGTTTGATAGAAACTTCTCTTGAGGTCATCGAAATTTTTATCACCATGCACCCGATCAATATGGCGTTGAAAAGGCGGGTCCCGGAGAAAATGGCCAATTCAATCGCCCACATCATCTTCGTGGTCAAGTGGTTAGCGGCGTCACCCGTCGCTCATTGCCATGAAGTGAGGATTTGATTCCCGCTCCAGCCTGTGGAACTTTTTGCCACACGAAAATGTCCAAACTGGTGCACTTGGTATTAGGTTAAGTTATTCGATGCAGTTCGTTCTATGTTCAATGTCCAGTCTGTACAAATTCGAGATGAAGACGGTGTGAATGTTTATTTTTATCGTAGTATTACGTGCTGCCAAACACTCAGGCCGTCCTGCAGCCCAAGAAGACCGAGAAGAAAATTTCAATCACGAACCATGTTCCCTCCGAAACAACTAAAATCCGTTCTTTTCAGGACGACCAAATCAATTTGCCAACTAATGAAGAGTATGTTTCATTGAAATTTCTCTTGAGCTCATTGAAATTTTTATCTCCACTGTAGTAATAATATTTTATGACTCGTTTAGATCTTTCCCATTCCTCTTTCTTCCAACCACCCATGCTGTAACTTTCATCCATTGCTATCCATTGCCCATCATAAATCAAACACTCCATATTATTGTAAAACTGTAACCCGAATTCCAATCCAACCAAACATGCCCTACTGAGAAGAACTCAGTCAGCACCAAAAACCTTTTCCTTTTCCTTATTTTCAAACATTATAATTGCAACCACATGTTTTGAATAAACCACGTTAGGCTGTTTCCAAAATATACCAAGCGCATCGTGTTCGTGTCTTCCGTGTCCACCACATTAGGTTACCACTTACCAAATCTGAAAATAAAGATACAGCAATCTTCGTGTCAAGTACTAAATTTCCGAAGTTCCGATCATGCCTCATGGCTGACCGTGACTTTAGTGACCGTCGAGACTTAGTGAATTAACTATCATGCTAAGCAAGTGATAGCAACCGTCGAGAGTCAGTGAATTAGCTATCATGCTAAGCAAACTGTTAATTGTCACCATTTGTTATTAACAAATTAGTTAAAAGTGACAACTTAATTCAAAGACAGTTTTATAGTTCAAAAATTCAAAATGGGCGGTGAAGAATCGAAACAGAAGTTCTTGAAAGACGAAAATCACGTTATAAACATTGTTAATGCTAACAACAAGCAAGCACAGCATGCAGAAGAACACGCTAAAAACTCAAGTGTAATGGCAAGTTCATTACAAATAGTGGTGTACATCACCATCGTCGTAATAATTACACTTTTAGTGTGCAAACTTTATAAAATAGTAACGAAATATGAGCGAATGCGCGCTCAAGTGAACAGTAATAAACAAGAAAAGTTACAACAAGTATTGACGGCAAATTAAATCGTGGCTCGCCCCATCGCCGTTGAGATGTCGTGTCAGCAAATTGAATTCATACGAATCTAGTTTACAATCCCCAAAATCAAAGTGCCCTACGAGGCATCACAGCTCAAGAAATTTTAAGTCTTGGAAGTGTAAATATAGATTTAATTGTAAATGACCTAAATTTATCACATAATTTCCAACTAGTAGATAATTCGTTCCCAATACCTACCGACGGTATACTGGGACGAGATTTTTTAGCAAATTATAGATGTAACATAGATTACGACTCTTGGATTTTAACAGAACACCAAAATAATAATTCACTTATATTACCTATACAAAATAATTTAAATGGTACAATCATCTTACCAGCTCGTTCAGAAACAATTAGACAAATAAGCAATCTAAATTTAAATCGTGATGCTTTAATAGAATCTTCAGAGAATTCACCTGGAGTATTCTGTAGTAACACAATAGTATCCAAAGATACACCGTATGTTAGAATAATTAACACCAATAATGAAAATATAATATTGACAGATTTTAAGCAACGTATTCGTGCATTAGAAGATTTCCAAGTATTTAGTATTACAAATAATGATAAAGTTGACAGAATTAAGTTATTGGAAAAAGAGTTAAATTTGAAAAACTTACCCAATTCTACTCGCTCATCTATTTTTAAACTTTGCAGTGAGTACAATGATATTTTCAGTTTAAAAGATGATCTATTGACTTGTAATAATTTTTACAAGCAGAAGATCAGAGTGCAAGATGAGTCTCCAGTATATATTAAAAATTACCGAAACGCACATAATCAACGAGACGAGATTTGTCGTCAATTTGACGAATTAGTAAAAAACGATATAATAGAACCATCTGTCTCGAGTTATAATTCTCCCACACTTCTTGTGCCCAAAAAGTCTACAACTGGTGATCCAAAATGGGGATTAGTTGTAGATTACCGTCAACTAAACAAGAAATTGTTAGCTGACAAATTTCCTCTGCCGAGGATTGATGATATCCTTGACCAGCTCGGCAGAGCTAAATATTTTACCACTCTTGATCTGATGTCTGGTTTTCACCAGATCAAGATAGAGAAAAACTCAAGAGAATTTACAGCGTTCTCACTTCAAGTACGCGGACATTTTCAATTTAAACGGTTGCCATTCGGACTCAATATAAGTCCGAATAGCTTCCAAAGAATGATGTCTATAGCACTGAGTGGTTTGAGTCCCGAGTGTGCATTTTTCTATATATTGATGATGTTATCGTCATAGGTTGTTCAATTGAACACCACTTGAAAAATTTAAGAAAAGTATTTCAGTGTTTCAGAGAGCGGAACTTGAAATTAAATCCGTCGAAATGTTGTTTCTTTCAGCCAGAAGTTACATTTTTGGGGAATAAGATTACCGATAGAGGAATATTGCCCGATAATTCAAAATTTGAGGTAATTAAAAATTACCCCACACCTCAAAACGCAGAACAAGTTCGAAGTTTTGTGGCTATGTGTAATTATTATAGAAGATTTATACCCAATTTCGCAAATATTTGTATCTCATTAAACAAACTATTGAGAAAGAATGTAACTTTTACTTGGACATCAGAGTGTCAACAAGCCTTTGAAAAACTTAAAAATTGTTTATTATCACCCAGGATACTACAGTATCCAGATTTCACTAAAACTTTTATTGTAACAACAGACGCATCCGATTTTGCGTGCGGTGCAGTCTTGTCCCAAAAACATGAAAATGATGATCTGCCTGTTTCCTTCGCCAGTCGCGCGTTTACAAAAGGCGAAGCAAATAAACACATCATCGAAAAAGAATTAGCTGCTATTCACTGGGCGATGATGCACTATCGACCATATTTATTAGGAAAAAAATGTATAGTACGTACTGACCATCGACCGTTAGTCTATCTGTTTGGTATGCGAAACCCTTCTTCAAAGTTAACTCGTATGAGACTTGAACTCGAAGAGTTTGACTTTCATGTTGAGTTCGTACCAGGAAAGAGTAATGTTGTTGCAGACGCGCTATCTAGGATTAATATAAACTCAGATGAACTGAAAAAGATGAATATCCTGCAAGTGCAGACTAGGTCAATGGCAAGCAAACCTTGTCTAGCCAAGTGCAATGAAAAACCAAATAAAGAGAAGCCTGATCAACTTCACATATATGAAGCAACAAACAACGAACAAATATATAAATTGCGAAAAATTGCATTTACAATCTTATAAAATCAAAAGCTACCGGTAGCGAACATTACGTTATTTGACAAAAATTATAAAAATGGCCTAACTCTAGCGTTAGGACTAGAATTAAATTTAAGAAATTTAAGAAATGTCTTTCATATTATTTGATTATCTCAAATTATCAAAATCAGACAATTCTATAGCAATTTCAAAAGACGATGCTATATTCAATTATATAGGTCTTAATGATTTTAAGCAAATTGGAAACATATTTATTAACTCTGTTTCTATAATAATTTTTAACCCACCAAAACTACTTTCGGAGCCATTAGAAATTCAAAGACTTTTAGAAGATAACCATTGTTCACCTACTGGAGGACATATTGGTATATCAAGATTATATAAAAAAAAAAAAAATTTTTATTTTCTCCCTTATAAGAAGCAAATTGTTAGCAAGTTTGTAAAAGACTAAAATATATACTGGCACTAATTAATGAAAATTTAGCAATGAAAATTCACAAAATTGCCACTAAATTATTAAACACTGTGCCAACGAAAAAATAACAATTCGCACTAGAAAAACATAAAATAGCAATAAGAAATTGATAATTCATTTTCAATAATTCAAAAGTGACCGGTAAAACTTTCAAAAAAAGCAATGGCAATTAGTATAAACGCAATAATAAACTGATAGTTTTCCGTCATAATAATAAGTTCTAGCGCTATACATGTGACAAAAGTCTTTAAATTTTTCAATGCTCTCCAATTTAAACCAAACAAATTGTTTAAATTTTTATTTTTTTATTTTGGATTTTTTATTGCGATTGGTTTGGTTTCAATTGGAAGATTTGAAAGATTTGAAGACTTTTGTCACATGTATAGCGCTAGAACTTATTATTATGACGGAAAACTATCAGTTTATTATTGCGTTTATACTAATTGCCATTGCTTTTTTTGAATGTTTTACCGGTCACTTTTGAATTATTGAAAATGAATTATCAATTTCTTATTGCTATTTTATGTTTTTCTAGTGCGAATTGTTATTTTTTCGTTGGCACAGTGTTTAATAATTTAGTGGCAATTTTGTGAATTTTCATTGCTAAATTTTCATTAATTAGTGCCACATATTTTTATTGCCACATATTTTTATTGCTATTTTTTCCATTTTTATTGATGTTTTATTACCCTACCGTTTGTAAAATCTTGTGAATCATGTAAAGTAAACAAACACTTTTCATCAGTTAAAGAAAAAATGGTTAAAACGTCCACACCACTCAAAACTTTTGAAATAGTTTCAATTGACACAATTGGACCATTTAGCTTAACATCAAACGGAAATAGATATGCTGTTACTATTCAGTGCGATCTCAGTAAATTCATAATTATAATACCTATATCAGACAAATCTGCTTCTACCATATCTAAAGCAATAGTTGAACATTGTATTCTAGTTTATGGCCCCATGAGTGCTATTCGCACGGACCAAGGAACTGAGTACAAAGGTATATTTGATAACATTTGTAATCTTCTGAAAATAAACCATACCTGTTCTACTGCATATCATTCACAGACAATCGGATCTTTAGAAAGGAATCACAGGTGTTTAAACGAATACCTGAGAACTTTCACAAATGATCTCAAAACTGATAGGGATAGTTGGCTTCCACATTACAGTTATTGTTGTAATACAACACCAAATTCGGTACATGCATATTCACCTTTTGAAATTCTCTATGGAAAACCAGTACACAAATTTGATAATATCAATATGAATATTGTAGAACCATTTTACAATCATGACTCATACCTACACGAACTAAAACACAAATTACAACTTTTACATAAGTACGCTTTTAACAAGATAGAAGAAACAAAAGCAATTAGGACGCAAAAATTTAACAGAGGTATCAATCCAACAAATATAAATTTACAAGATACAGTATATCTTAAAGTTGAAGGTAGGAAAAAACTAGGTAGGAAAATCTTTTTTTTTTAATAATTAATCTGAATGGTTGCACTATTCTTCCAAAGGAGGGAGGTGTAGTAATAATATTTTATGACTCGTTTAGATCTTTCCCAGTCCTCTTTCTTCCAACCACCCATGCTGTAACTTTCATCCATTGCTATCCATTGCCCATCATAAATCAAACACTCCATATTATTGTAACACTGTAACCCGAATTCCAATCCAACCAAACATGCCCTACTGAGAAGAACTCAGTCAGCACCAAAAACCTTTTCATTTTCCTTATTTTCAAACATTATAATTGCAACCACATGTTTTGAATAAACCACGTTAGGGTCCGTGTCCACCACATTAGGTTACCACTTACCAAATCTGAAAATAAAGATACATTCGACAACCAGAAATCTTCGTGTCAAGTACTAAATTTCCGAAGTTCCGATCATGCCTCACCACCCATCGGTTGCTTGAAAAGCAACGTCCCGGAGAAAATAGCCAACATTTTTTATCAGTATTCATATATAAATCTCTATTCGCCATGTTAACACTAGCCATCACGTTGGACATTCAATAAACGAAATATTAACAGTAAATTCGAGCCGAACTGCAACACAGCAGACCGATTATGTGTAAACATATTCAGTGTACAGGGTAGGTTAGTTTCGTTGTAGTTCCTAGTTGTACATAGGTACATAATGGATTAGTTGCACATAATAGATTAGGTTAGGTGCTGGTTGTTATCAAATGTGAGCTCTAACTTTTCTGGCCAATATACACTAACTCTAATTATTTTGCAGTTTTAGAAGCAAGTGTGTTCATATCTCATGGGCTTTTAGGCCCAGATAAGGGCCGTTTTTTCTGTTGCCTGAGTTGAGAAGATGCAAATTTAACCACCGAAACCCCTGTCACCCTAATAAAAACTAATGATTTCATTTCCACGCTGGTGTCTGGCGTAACAACTGAGGCCTGTCCCCTTTTGTATAGTTTGATTCGCATTTCCTTCGTTAATACCCCCTTCCTGTCATTTTATGGTACCCGATGCCTTTATATAAATCTGACCCGGCATGGCGAGCAGCTATCAGTAATACATATCAACTCTAAGCAGCAGCACACTCTACTACCTAGCAGCAGGATTGTGACAGTAAGAGGACCAGAATTATTCACGTCACCTGCTGCTGGCCATCCGCAACGTCGAGGAGCTGAATAAACTTTCCTCCGTTTCGACCATTTCACAGGGTGGTGTCCTGCCCAACGTCCTGCAGCTCAAGAAGTCTGAGAAGAAAATTTCAATCACGAACCATGTTCCCTCCGTAAACAACTAAAATCCGCCCTTTTCAGGACGATCAAATCATGTTGCCAACTAAAGAGTTGTTTGATTGAAATTTCTTTTGAGCTCATCATCTTCGTGCTCAATTGGTTAGCAGCGTCGCCCGTCGTTCAAGCGGTTGCCATGAAGTTGAGGTTTCGATTCTCGCTCCAGCCTGTGGAACTTTTTGCAAAACGAAAATGTCCAAACTGGTCCACTGGGTGTTAGGTTAAGTTGTTCGTAATTCGCTCCACACCCAACATAAAAAAGCAAGATTGTAATATAAATTCGCATGATTTTGTTCTACTTCGTGCTGTGAATCGTAAGTTGGAGGAAAAATCCAACATTGGTGGGCAAAAAAGCAACACAACAATTCGCTTTGAAAAATTAAATATGTGCGTGAGGTTGTGCGCAGTGGTTGAGTAAGAGATGGGAGCCCGAAAGTCAGATAACTCACAAAAATAAAATGAGAAAATTCGAGACCGAGATTTGAACCGTGGCTGTCAACATGGCAGCCCTTGATGGCTATCATTCAGGCACTTTGACAAACTAAGAGTATTGTAATCAAAACCTAACATTTGGTTCGCGTAGTGAGGAGTTCTAGGTTCAGCATTGAAGCAAACGGATAAATTTTACACCAAGCTGTGCGCAACCTGTCGCTATCACACACTTGCATGGCTTTGTTTATTTCATAAAACGCTTTGTCGATGATCAGTGAGAACAAAAATAAAACACTTGACGGCGGCATTACAACAAAGGCCAATAGCGTTGCACCATTTTGTGCTATCGACTCATCCATATTGTATATAAATATGTTGATGATGATTGAATAAGGACACTACAGCGATAAATTTGTTTCGAGCCATTTGTGCCTGCGAGTCGCTTGCACACACGTGCATAGCTTAATTTGTACCATAAAACGCTTTGTGGATCCAAATGGGCAAAATTGCCTTTTCTGAATCATGCGGTTTTCTCGATATATGATAGCAAAAACTGCAATTGCGTTTTTTGCCACCTTCTTGGGTGTATGTTCATTGTTCAGTCTGTACAATCTACAGTTGAAGATGGTGAAAATGCCTATTTTTATCGTAATATTACGTACTGCCAAACACTCAGGCCGTTCTGCAGCTCAAGAAGACTGATAAGAACATTTTAATCGCAAACCATGTTCCCTCCGTAAACACAGGACCCTTTTAACACTAGCAAGCACGTTGGGCATTCATTAACAGTAAATTCGAGCCGAACTGCAGTTTCTATACATTTTCGTGGAGAACCAATAGCGGAAGAAGAACCGGAGCCTCACACACCAATAGCATAGGGTTTAATGGTTCTTTAGACTGAATCAAATATAGTAGAAATTAATCAATTCGATGACATCAATTTCTTCACATCAACAAGCAGTCCTACGTCAACTTTGCAGTTATGTCACTGACATAACTCACCCTTTCGTTTTTTCACTGTCGATATTGGAACGGCGGAGGTGCACTCCTCAACGCTCGTTTGTTGAACGTACTACTAGTAACTGCACTGGTCACTGTTAACTGATCCCTCGTTCATTAATTTGACTTTCACTGCACTCAATGTTTATCTATTTATTGTTAATCATGTTCACACTCTGTCCAGGCTAGCGACAGATTTTGCCGCCTTAATGGCTTGGCTTTTTACATGCTTCTTGTACATACGGTACAACGTCAGAAATAAATGCACTGCCACTATCGCAATTACTATATTAATTTTCATTTCGTGTTGCTCGTGTAGCCCCTCGTGTAATTATGATTTAAAATTTGCACCTGTGGGTCACCCGTGTTCTGGGTTTCCTTAAATTCCGTGGTTCCTATGTTGTCTTTCACTCTTAGTACACTAAAACAATCTCGAGCGCACCACACTAAAGAATGGCATACTTGGCTCCACTTGGTCGTTTGATGCTCTTAGATGTTCACAGTAACAGTAGAACTGTTCGATTAAAATTTCTGCGGTTAACATCAGCAGTACAAACAGCATGAACACGATCACACTATTCATAGTCATTTTTATCTTAATTCTTCACAGGTTTACTAAGTCACAAAGTCGCGTGCCGCCATGTAACTTTTAATTAGATTAACGGCTGTGATAATCTTTGAAATGCGAACTAGTCACTTTGAAGGTTCAAACTAGAATGATCTTTATTTAATTCTTAACGAAGTTATTCCGACACAAACTTGAGACACATGGAGATACTTGAAAGCACTTATGTATTCTTATGTATTTGTTCACCAATCGGTGATCGGTATCGAAAATGAGAGAGGTCAGATAGAGAATTATGGAGAAGGCTAATTGCGCCAAGCCAAGTACGCTTGACGACAACACGCTGTTTGCGCGTCGTTGAATGAAATATGATCCTAGCACATTTATTGCCGGGTCAGACTTTAAGTCATTGAACTGCTTTATGAGCTTATGTGCATTCGTTGGATAACGCAGTTCGATAGCTTTGGAAAATGTTTTGTTGTTTTCTCAACGATGTGCCACTAGTGTGGTCTTTAAAGATTTGGTCATGAGATTTGTTAACATGTGAGTTGCACATGTCACAGTCCTCAGATCAGTCGTTCTGGAACAGGTTCTCGTGGGGCCTCGAGTGGTAATGAACATTTTCAGTGGAAACCACTGGCAATATGGTTATAAAAATTCATGAAATTTCACCAGTAGGATATTTCTCAACGTTTTGTGGCCATCTGATGATTTGTCCGTGGTCCTATTTTTCCAGATCAGGTTTCCGTGGGGCCATAAGTGGCCATGAACATTTTCAGTAGAAAACTCTGGCAATATGGGTATCAAAATGCATGAAATTTCGCCTGTAGGATATATCTCAACGTTTTGTGACCATCTGATGATTTGTACTCGGACCTGTCTTTTCAGAACAGGTTCCCGTGGGGCCTCAAGTGGCCATGAACATTTTCAGAAGAAAACCCTGGCAATGTGAGAATCAAAATTCATAAAATATCTTCAGTAGGATATTTCTCAATGTTTTGTGGCTAGTTTTGTTCATGGCTACTCGAGGCCTGTTCCGAGATGACCGTTCCCAGGACAAATTATCAGATGGCCACAAAACGTTGAGAAATAGCATTTTGGTTAAATTTCATGAATTTTAAACCCATATTGCCCGGGTTTCCGTCTAAATATGTGAATGGCTACTCGAGACCAGACGGGCAACTTGTTCCGGAGTTACCCGCCCGAGGATAAATCATCAGATAGCCACAAAACGTTGAAAAATATCCTACTGGGGAAATATCATGAATTTTAATACCCATACTGCCAGGATTTCCTTCTAAACATGAAAATGGCCAGTTGAGCCCAAACGGAAACCTGTTTTGGAAAGACAGGTCCATGGACAAATCATCAGGTGGCCTCAAAACCTTGAGAAATATCCTACTGGCGTAATTTCATGAATTTTGATACCCATATTGCCAGGGGTTTCTACTGAAAATGTGCATAACTTAGCATTAAAAAAAATGTACAAAATTTGCCGATTTTTCATGGGTTTACCTTCACCCGCACTGACAAAACTACCCATGCAGCATCAATAATAGTAACACATGAGTCAGCAGACAAAATTTGACAGCTCTATCATTCAAACTCTAACCGTGAAAAATAGTGAAGCAACTCCGTTCAGAAGTGTGTCGTTTAAAGAACGTCACCCCGCCGCGTCGAAAAATGAGATCGTGCGGCACTTTGTGGACGCCGGATATGCCCGTTCCGGCATCTACAACATCTTGGCACTATTAGACAACAATCAGAGCATCGAAAGAAAGCCCGGTTCTGGACGGCCGACGACCCTGAGCGACAAGAAGCTTCAAAGGATTCTGAAGAGGAAGACCGAGGGAAAAGTGGCTACATCGCTGCGTGCGCTTGGCCGGGAGGTCGGATCAACCGGCCAAACAGTGAAAACGTACCTGGCAAACATGAACATACATGTCAGGAAGCGGAAGTCACGTCCACTGGTTTTGGAGCTGTAGGCAATGACGCAGCGGCAGCGGCTGTATAAGATGGTAAACTCGATTTTTCCGGCGAATCGTGACGTGGCGGTGGTGATGGACGACGAGACCTATCTCACCCTAGATGGCAGCAACCGTATCCAACATTCACTCCTTGATGCGTCGTTCATCAAGAAATGCCATAAGGGCGAAGACGCGGTGTTCTGGTAGGATCTGGCGTCGGCTCACTACTCGAAGCGATCGTTGGAGGAGATGGAATGGCTGTGGTACCCAATCGATGTGGTACCCGAGTCGGCGAACCCGCCCAACGTCCCCCAGCTGTATCCTATCGAGAATGTCTGGGCCAAACTGAAGCGTAAGATCTACTCCAACAATTTTGTCGCAAAACTGAGGAGGAATTGTTAAATAAAACGAAGAAAGAACTCAAAAACATGCCTACACGCATGTTTTCGTCCACCATGGTGAATGTTTTGGTTAACTGTCGAAAGGCTGCTCGCAAGGGCGTAGAATTATTTTGCAAGTAAGCTTAAATAATTAGCTTCCATGGGAAATTTATCAAAAGCAATTGTCTGTCTTACCTTTTTTTTTATCACTATGGGAAAAAAGTAATTTTTTTTTAATGCACACGTTAGCCACTCGAGGCCCCACGGAAACCTGTTTTGGAAAGACAGGTCAGAAAACAGATCATCAGATGGCCACAAAACTTAGAGAAATATCCTACTGACGAAATTTCATGAATTTCGATACCCATATTGCCAGGGGTTTCTACTGAAAATGCTCGTGGCCACTCGAGGTCCCACGGAAACCCTTTTCCGGAACGACAGGTCCGAAGACAAATCATTAAATGGCCACTAAACGTTGAGAAATATCCTACTGGCAAAATTTCATGATTTTTGATACCCACATTGCCAGGGTTTTTTAGTGTAAATGTTCATGGCCACTTGAGCCCCCACGGGAACCTGTTACAGAAGGGCTGTTACAGGAACAAGTCGGCATATGACCCACAGTAGAATAGAAATAGTTTCTAGGTATTATTCCAAAGATTTTGACATCCATTCCCGGAAATTCAATAGAAGTTTCCAAATAGTGTCTCCGTAACGGACCACTGCCCTGTAAACTCTGATTCATGGAAACCAGATGAATTCAAATGGTCATTGCTGATCATGTCCCTAAAGCGAATGTGTTTTTGAATCTAACGGTACCAAAAGAATGAAAATCTGTCAATAATAGCTGGAGTTATAATCATTTGAATTTGGACCCTGTCGATCACTTAAAGGTGTTTTTTTGTCGAACACACTAGAGTTAGTAAGTATTGTGAATCATATCGTAGGAAGGAGAATCTTAATTTCCCGTGGATTTTGCGTAAGTGTCTCTGCTTACGGCTCCGCCCCACCGTTTTCGACCTTTCATACAGCGTTACTGTGAATACAAATCAGTAACTCAAATCGATCTTGCTATTAAGTAGAGCTGCATACATGACAAGGTCTTAGAAGGGATGGTGGCTACCTTACACCAATACATACATATTGTTACATCACATTTTATTGTATGTCTTATGTATATTATATCCGGCTACTTGTGTAGTGGATCAATTCCCGTCAATCACCTCTCTTACACAGTCGTCTTTCAGTCGAGTTGCTTAATTTTTGGTACAATATTTGTGTCCTTGTGGCACTATACATGTTCAGAAAATCAAGGTGTTTGGTTTGAATACGGCTGAGTAATAGTGATGGTTGAATGGAATTGGCCCGCTACTGAAATTACCCTACAATTACTCAATTTTTATATAAAGTGCATGAGTCATAACAAAGTAAGATTCTGAACCACATACTTGTTCATTTGTTCTGAAAGCCCGAATAAAAATAACCATTTACGAAAATTTTTTTGTCGATATTGAATCTTATTTTCATGTATCAGACATGTGACAGAAAGTATCTTTTTTTGTTAAATAGAATAACTTGTTTGCAAGATTCACAACAGAAAACTAGTCACAGTACCAGGCACAAATTTATTCTAAAAAAATAGTGAAATTTTTGCAGTAAAGATACATAGCAATCTCCGCATTCTATTGAAGATGTATCAAATTGAAATTCATATAAACTATGTAAGAAATGTATCAAAAATAAGCTATCCACGTACATTGCAATTTTATTATAATATGTGACAGCGAGACGCACCGTTGTGGTTTTTTCTATCGCTTATATTTATCCGGTTTAAGTTTATAAATTCCTGACTGTTAATCGTCTATACTTTGCCTACGAGTAATCCTAATTACGTTCCATCGAACCGCGTATAGTGTGTGTTTATTGATAAGTGCAATCGTTGCATATTTGTGAAAACAGTTCAGCCGTCTAGCGATAATAAGTGTTGTTCATTATAAGTATTGTCTGTTGGCTCCTTATGAAGCTGCTTCACGGCTGAGGGAAGAGGGAAAAGTTTCCAACAATGACCACTGTGATCTGTAGTGTGCTCACAATGTATCGCCTCTGAACATGACCGGGTATACTGCTTTGGTGGATGTAAGCAAATTTTGCACACTAAGTGCTCTGGCCTGAGTTGCACTGGTCCCAGTGATTTGAAGGACTAGTATATGTGCTTTGGCTGTAGGAAGAAACAAACTACGCTGAATGATAATCAGAAAAAATGTACGCAACAGATGAAGAAGGTTGACAATATGGTTGGTTGTATCATCGAAAAAAAAAACGATCTGATGCTGCCGGGCTTAAAGCGGAGATTTGAAAAAAATAGCACTGTTGACACGTATTCTTTCGTCAATCAAGAATACTGATAGAAATTGCAACTTACATGCTGCCGAATCTTCTATTGATTTGTTTGTGCTTATAAGCCTACCTTCGCAAGTGTAGTGCTAGCCTCCGATGGGTCGCCTGCATAAGGGAAACAGCGTCAAGGTCCTGACGACTTGTTTCCCAACCGAAAAAATCATAATGTGACAGTGACTTTGAGGAATATTGAATCTACGCGGTCGCCACAAGGACGGTTAACGTCGTCACATAGAGAACCAATCCAGAAACAATCCGATAAATTCCTCAAACTTGCTACCACCACTAGTCGAGACTGAGATCCCTCGCTCCCCGCGGAGAAAGTTTAGTATGGCCATGAAGATGGAACAAACCGTTCTGTTTAAACCGAAACAAGCACAATATGCTTAAACGACTAAACATGATGTATGTGAAAATTTTGATCTGATTGAGTTTGTTTCAAACGAGTTGTACCTTAGAGAGTCTGGCGAAGTTCCTGTTAGATGTGAAAATAAGGATCAAGGTGAAGCTCGTCAAGGATGTTACGGATATGTTATCAGTGAAGTATACCATCGACATCCAAAAACCGCTGAAGCCAAGAATTAAAATCATCGGTTTTTCAAAGGTGATGAGTGAAGAAAAATTGGTTTCCTATCTGAAACAACAAAGTCCGGGTGCAAACTTATTGGATGTAAAAGTAATTCGTGAAAAGCGCACATCAAACCAGATGTCGGTTATACTAGAAACCGATGCGTGCGTGAGTCTGATGAAGTTGAAGCAAGTCAACCTGGGATGGGAACGATGCAGACTTTCAGAGGCAACTGATGTCATGCGCTGCTTCAATTGCTCGGAATATGGACATAAGGCTGCATCGTGTGTTAAAATTGCATGCTACCCGAACTGTGCAGGTGATCACTAGATCGACAAGTGTCTGACTGAGTTCGATAAGCGCATTAACTGTCATCATGTGAATATGAAACGCCAATCGTTGAACGATGAGTTGCTTGATGTAACTCATTCATCATGGAGCAGTGAATCCCCTTCTTCGTGAAACAACTGAAAAAAGCGAGACAGAGAATAGGATTCTTATGATAGTTCTGCTGAAGCTGCGAACACAATACCATCACTAGATTTAGTCATCACGAATCAGGTAAGCGAATTGTGTGGTCCAGATGGAAATAGCATATTCCCTCACTTGTCGGCGTATTCATACTGCTACAACCGCACAAAAAAATTGACGATTTACTATCGGAACGTACGAGGTCTGCGTACCAAAATTGACGATTTCTACCTTGCGGACTTAGAATCACACTACGATATAATAGTCCTCACTGAGACTTGGCTCGTCGAAAAAATGTATTCAGCGCAGCTTTTTGGAAACTCTTATAACGTATTCAGAAATGATCTTTCTTCCATCCCAAAACTTTTTGAAGCGATCATAAAAGAAAAACTATTTAACCAAATAAAAAATAGAATACCACCTCACAGCACAGATTTTTCAAAGGCCGTTTGGCAACCACCAATTTACACGAATTTGTGAATTATTTTCTGGAAGCAATGGAAAACGGAAGCCATGTAGAAGTTTTGTACACGGATTTTAGCAAAGTATTTGACCGCGTCGACATACCCATGCTTCTTTCTAAATTACAAACATTGGGAATACAGCCTAAACTCATCAAATGGCTTAAATCATACATGACCAACCGTGAACAAATTGTAAGATTTAACGGGAAAAAATCGACTTCTGTTCATGCTAGCTCGGGAGTTTCACAAGGCTCTCTTTTAGGACTGCATCTATTTATTTTATTTGTGAATGACTTATCTTTCATACTTAAGAAACTTAAATTTTTAATTTATGCTAACGACATGAAACTTTTTTTAGAAATAAAAAATGGTGAAGACTGTGACATATTCAAAAATGAGATACAAATATTCCACACATGGTGTAACAAAAGACTCCTAAACCTAAAAATGTAAAAAAAAATTTAGTATTATTTTAGGAAATCAGAATGTTGAAAGGTGCGATCGAGTCAGGGACTTGGGTATTATTTTAGACTCTAAACTTTCATTCATTGTTCATTATAACACAATTATAAATATAGCGAGTAATATGCTTGGTTTTATAAAACGGTTTTGCAATAATTTCCGTAATCCATACACAATAAAAACACCGTAAGTTGTTTATGTCAGATCAATACTTGAATATTGTAGCATAGTTTGGTCCCCATTCTCAATAACACATGAAAATAAAATAGAATCTGTGCAAAAACAGTTTTTATTATACGCACTTCGTAAGTTAGGCTGGACTGTATTTCCTTTACCATCGTATGAAGCTCGATGTATGCTTTCCAATATTCAAACACTGAAAGAGCGCCGAGAACTTGCGATGGTTTCATTTTAAATAACATTGTCTCACACAGATGTGACTCGATGGAACTTTTATCAAAATTCAACTTCTACACACCAACACGTTATTTAAGGCACCGACAGTTATTTGCAACTAATTACCATCGTACGGACTACGGAAAATTTCGACCAATTAATCAAATGATGACCACTTACAATACACATTGTATTAGTATTGATTTTACAATGTGCAAAACACAATGAGAGCAATATTTCCGCGCGCAGTAATAGCTAGGGTCTTTATATTTAGTAAGATTTGCCCATGCATACTATATTGTATTAAAACAAATTTGGAGTTAAAACAATTTAGCGTATTAGATAAGTAACAAAACGGTCTACAAACTCGATGGACGACAAATAAATAAATAAATAAATAAATAAATAAATAAATAAATAAATAAATAAAGATCGAAATCGTCTAAATAGCAAAAAAAAAATACGTTGTGGTGGTGTGCTTATTGCCGTTTCAACTCGGCTAAGCTGCTAAATTGACCGCACTCCAGTTGACAATTCACTTGAACAACTCTGGGTGACTTTGAAATTGTCTTTTTCGCAAATAAGCATTGATGTGTTTTATTTACCACCTGATCGTTAAACTGACGTAACCAGCATTTACAAACATATTGAATCTATCAGTGCTATTTTCTCTAACCTTGGAACATTAGGTCACGAACTTTTATTAGTAGACTATAACCAATCTGGACTAGTATGGAAATCCACCACTTCCGACTACGTTACCGTGGATGTGTGGAATCACTCGTTTCTACTATGTGTGCTGCACTGCTTGATAGATTTAATCAGAATGGATTGAAGCAAATGAACGGATTGTTGAATAGAAATCGTTGAATTCTTGACTCTAGGCTCGCCACGGATTCATTAATAGGGCAATGCCAGTTTCATGAGACTGTTGAACCACTGACTCTAATAGACACTGATCATCCTGCCTTTCTGATGGAATCTGAAATGCCAACTCTACCTATTTTTGAACAGTTTTCAAACGAATAAGAGCTAGACAACCATAAAGTTTATTATGAGACGCTGACTAAAGTATTTTATTAAACGGATTGGTTAATCGTGGAATTATCACCGAACATTGACGAAGCCGTGAATATTTTTTCCCGTATAATTAACGATACCTTAGCGGATCATGTCTCAACACGCAGACCTGTTCAAAACCACCTTGGGGGAATGCTCGTTTGCGGCATCACAAATCGAGGACCCTTCGGAACTATCACAGAACCCGTTGCCCATTCTCCAAGCAACAATTCACACGTACCGGCAACAACTATCGTCTCTGTAACCGGTTTCTATACAAACGTTACTGTCTACGTACACAAAACAATCTCCGGAGAAATCCCAGTTTTGGACAGTTTGTTTACTTGTTTGAACGGTTTAAAATCTTCGTTGTCGTGCATTGATAAGGACGTGAAAATTAAGGTTTTGGACACATGGCGACCTGAAAAGGGTGTAACTATCCTACAATTGGCGAAGCGCTTTGGAATTCGACACGGGAGTGTAAAATCCATCATAACCAAGTTTGGGGAACACTATTCTTATGATAAACTGCCAGGAAGAGGCAGAATACCTGGATCAGAAAGTGGTACTTCTAATTCGGAAGAACAAATCAATGTCGATACGTGATTTGGCCAATATAGCGGGAACCAGCATCGGAATGATTCAACTTATTAAGAAACGGAACAACGAAAGACCTACAAGAAGCAGAAAATTGCCAAACAAAGTGCAGAACAGAAGCAACGCGCATTTACAAAGGTCCGTACATTGTATTCACGGGTTTGGCAGCGACCGGATGCATGTATTTGGATGGACGATGAGACCTAGGCCAAAGAGAACTCAAAAACCCTTCCAGGTTCACAATATTACACTGTCGTAGGAGAGGATGTAAGCGATTCAGACAGGCGATTCAAGTGGAGAAGTTTGGTCTAAAAGTGCTGAAATGGCAAGCAATATGTTCCTGCGGTATTAAGTCTACCATTTTTTACGCTACCGGAACAATCAATGTGAAAATCTATCGATGTGAGTGTCTGCAGAAGAGGTTGCTGCCTTTATATTAGAAGCATAGTGCCCCTCCACGCTTTTGGCCGGATTTAGCGTCGGCGAATTACGCCAAAACAACTCTCAATTGGCTCACGGAAAAGGATAACGATTTCGTTGAGAAAGACATCAATCCACAAAATTACCATCAGCTTCAAATTGGGCGATTGTGAAGAGAGTCTTCAAAAAGACTGATAAAGCAGCTGAGAATATGCAGGAGTTCAAAAAAAAAGTGAGTAGAGGCGTCTAAAAAAATCCTAAAACACTTGTCCGGAACTTTATGAAAAGTTTCCGATCAAAAATTCGCAAATTCGTGAGAGAATAATGTTAATTTCAGCCGGTCTTCACAATGTTCAAATTCAATCTCGTCCAATAAACAATAAAGACTCATCCATTTGTTTGAATAATACTAATAGCATTTTTTTTAATAGGATTTGGAAGAAAAATATGTGGATAACTTATTATCGATACAGTGCTTATAGCTATATTTTAAATGTTATGAAAGTTGTCAGTATCTTCATTTTCTACGATTTTCTGCTCGTTAAATCTCCAATAACTAGCTTAAGCAGCTCTGATATTGGTAAATACATAAATCTCGCACTAGATTCCCACGGTTTTACTCTTCTTATAAAGAAGGGTATGTCAATTTATAAATATCTTAGAAAATCGACTTTTAACAGGCCTAGGGGGGACGAGTGTTTTATACAACGAACCCAGCTCAATAAACTGAATTTGCCTGTGTTTATGTCTAGTGTATGTGTGGAACAAAATTTCTAGCTCAGTTTTCCAAGCAACTACTAAACCGATTTGAATGAAACAACCGCCAAATGAAAGGTACTGTGGTCTCCTATTATTTTTTAATTTATTTACATGGCATTACGTCAAAATACTATAACATAGCCTGATACACAATATCCCTCCATAATGCCCGATTCGTGGCTGCTCCTCTCCAATCCCTTGGGCACCTTGTACCCCCTAGGTCTTGCTCCACCTGGTCTGACCATCGTGCTCGTTGCGCCCCACGTCGTCTTGTACCAACCAGATTCCCGTCGAACACCATTTTTGCAGGATAGTTGCCACGTATTCTCGCAACATGTCCTGCCCAGCATATCCTTCCAGCGATACGCTTGCGATATGTAGTCTCCTACGAGATTTATTAAAATTGGTTGACTGGTTTTGGAGATACCCCCGGGGAAGTGGCCAATTTCTGACTTAGATCAAAACCCATCATGTGACACCTAAAATTTCTTGAGAATACGAAAATTAGTCCAATGGTGATGATATCAAAATTCCAGATCCACATTGACAACATCCGGGTTGATGTTCCGGCTACTCCCGGGAAAGTGGCCACATTCGGATTTGTATCAAAAACCCATCATGCGACACATCAAGTAACATGAGAACTCAAACATAAGTGCAATGGTGGTGTTATCAAGTTTACAAAACTACAATGACCTCATCCGGGTTCGTATTCCTAGTACTTCCAGGGAATAAGGGTAAGATCACACAATACGTGGATAAATTTAGGTTTTTATTTTGAATTAAATTTGTGTAATGTGAGAACGAATTCACTGTAGTTACCCCTTTTGCGATTAAGACTAGTCACTGCATGGTCCTCCGGATAATACAGAATATATGAAGAGGATCTTTTTAGAGCGACGCGATTTTTACCATACACTCAGCGAAACAAAAATAGCACTTCCACGTTTTTTCCACATTTAATGATCAGTAATTGATTTTCATCAAAAAAATTTTTATATTATGTTCTGTGAAGAAAAAGAAATCAAATCAAGGTATAAATAATTCGACTTTTTGAGACATTAATGTAACAGAACGAGCAAACGGAAAAAACTGTGCGAAATAAAAATAACACCACTCCTAGCTTTTAATTAAAATCAGACTTTATTTCTTAGGAAACAACATGAAGATGTGAACTTAGTAATGTGTGTAGAAACCGTTGTTGCGAATAACTTCAATCAGACGCGATTTCATGGACAAAACCAGTTTTTCAAGAGTATCCTGCTCAATCTGCTCCCAGCATTCTCGAACTCAGGTTTTCAGCATATTTACGTTGCTCAATTGCTTCCCATTTTCGTAAACGCGGCGGGCAAGTATCGACCAAAGGTTTTCTATGGGGTTTAGATCCGGAGAGCAAGCTGGCCACTCGAGAAACTCGATATTTTTATCGGAAAACCACGCTTTATTCTGTTGAGTTGTGGATTGCAGCATTTTCCTGTTGGAAAACAAAATCTGGACCCATCAATGACTCGCCGTGTTCAATCAAACTTATCTCCAGCATTTCTATGTAATCCTCCGATTTCATTTTTGTTAAAATCCACGCCAATGGAAGCTTGCCTCGGAAGGAAAATGCTCCCCAAACCATCAGGGTACCACCACCAAAGTTCCTGCTCATTTTAACATCCAGGTCCTTGCGCAAAACGTAAACTTTTTTTCGTCCGATAAGAGCACGTTTTTCCATTCATCAGTCCAAGAAATGTACTTCTTAGCAAAATTGAACCGATTCAACTTGTGCCGTTCTGTAAGGTTGGGTTTTCCGAGTCTCTTACGCCACTCCAAGTTCTCGCTGCTGGACAAAATCTTTTGTACACGACGTGCAATCACCGGAAGCTCCAATTCTGCACGAATTTGGGACGCTGTTCTTTTTCTGGTTCGTTGCAATCCTACATACTCTCCGCTTATCCTTAGCTAAAAGTTTACTTTTCTTCCCACGTTTCCCGATGCGGCCACTCTTATCGCCATTTTTTCAAGAAGCTTCCGATAACCATGTGTGATCGAAAGAGTTTTCGACCGATTTTACGATTCGAGAGGCCTGCATCGTGGTAGGCCCTGATTTTTACCTTTTCCCTGTACTTCAGACCCATTGCCGTAAAATCGATCCATTGCCGTAAAATTAGAGGGAAAAAAATCCGATCTCACTAAAATTTGAAGAAAACTTAACCTCCAATCGGTTTGAATGCAAATCAAAACAAATACCTGTCAAATAAGAGCCAAAGTGATTTTTAACCAGGGTGGTGCTATTTATGTTTTGCATGGTTTTTTTATGAATTTCTCAGCTAAAATGTGAAAAGTCCCCAAAATTTACAGAACAACTAATCAGACAGACGTGTAGTAGAATACTGATACACCGTAAGGTGAAACTAGCGTTAAACGAATGAACATTTTAAAAATATTACGAAAAAACATGGTGGTGCTACTTGTGTTTCGCTGAGTGAACATTTTAACAAAGAAAAAATATAGATTGCTTGGGAAACCGACTGCTGGTTCAAGGCCCGAGATGCCTAAGGCGAATCGATTCTATGTTTCAACTCCTTGAGAAAAATGCACTGGCACGCATTTTGAAGTGGTAAATCTCAGTTATTGTTGTCATTTTAAAATTCAAATTCATTTTAAATTCATTTCACCATGTTTTCTGCGTCACAGGAAGCATCCCCTGATGAAGTTTTGATGTTGTTTATCTTCCAGAAGCTGATATTTCAAACCTGAAAAGTACGATCTTGATAAAGCTGAGTCGAATGGTATATAACATAAGCCCTTCGAGCCTTGGATCAAAATTCCCGATTTTCAAGCGATTTGTATACCCTGAACATATTGGAATAAATCATTACAATCATTATAATGACTCAACGTAAAATCGTCTGAATTTTCTTAATTGAAATTCGCAAGAAAATTTTAGTCTTAACCAAAATAATAAAAACTGGACATTTCTATAATTGATTGTTATAACAAGATTTTTGTTAAAAATTTTTGTACATTTTCTCAGTACTATAACTCAAATGTTCCATTTTTCGTTGATCCATAACAAAAATTTAAATCGGTTCATTGGTTCAAAAGTTATAATTATTCGAAAAATACATATTTTCTCAAATTTCGTTTTTTGGACCCACCTATCTAAAAATGGGTAACCCTAATGACAAAATGAAAAATTGGAAACTTATATTATTCGTAAAGGAACAAACTTAGCAAATATTTCGAAATTTTATGATCCACTTCATCTATTCTCAGCTGGATTATCAAATTTTACGGATGTTCCAGAACATCCGGAAGACCACTAAATGGCCACTCATAGTCATAAATCCGTTCTTATCATCGCTTTACTTCTTACATTTTTTGTGCAAATGGTTTTGAAAAAAAATCGTATTGCTTTAGGACGAGACTAATGAGTTTACCATTTTATCGGATATTCCGGATATTCCAAGGGACCACTAGGTAAATACATCTCGGAAGTGTGGCTTAATATGACAATTTAGATAGCAAATTTAAAATCAGCGGCCCAAAATTACTTGTAAACTGATAACTTAGCTACATATGTAAAAGCCATTTTTAGACTTTTTGCCGCCTTTTATATGGAATGGAATGTGCGTTGGTCGAATTATTCAAATTGGAAAATTGTTTTGTTTTGATTAAATCCAAAGGGAATGTGACATTTGAGTATTAAATATAGCTCTATCGCAGCTGGGTTGCCAACCACAGCTCTTTAGAATTATATCATGTAAATTTGATGATATGAGCTAAATAAAGTACTATTCTTAATATAGATTGACAGATCAAATGTATGGAATATCACGTAATATAGCACATGATATAGCTGCTATATCAGTACAATGAGATTTATCAATTTGAAATGGCGAGATAAGTTTGCGAGAGTGATATCAAAGATCAGTAAACATACATGGAGCAGCAATTCACCTGGTTATTTCGCAAAAATAAGGTAAGCTCATACTCTCTAAGAACATTGGCGCTGAGAGCCTTTTTCATTAACATATTCTTTTTTATAACTGTTACAAACTTTCTGGAGGATCTATTATTTTTGAAAGAGTCTTGGCCTTCTCAAATTTACTTATTTTGTCTTATTTATTTTGTACCAATTAACTAATGTATTAAAAAATGGACTGTTTTTGCTATTCTGCTTGCAATTACCTTGCCGCCAGGTATTGGATCCACCTGTGTATAACCAACCGTAGCAACCCTGTTGGGTTGATTCCGCATCGAACGCTAAAAGAGCTTTGGTTCAGTTTTTTTGCGCACTCCACGCCACCTCTTTTGTTTTTTTCATTGCACTATCGCGGTGATTAAAATTAATGCAATGTTTGAACCGCCGATATCCAGCTGAACGTTCCTTTAGGGAAGCAGACATCCCCGGCCTAGTCCGACGGATGATCTGTCCAGCTAGTACCCTCTTCAAACACCCGAGTGAAAAAAGTGTAACCCCATAAGCATCATCGCAGCAAGGAAGGTCATCGCTCCATCCACTGCTGGTCAGCAAGCGGTGCCTTGTTTGCGATCAACAGCAGAAAGTTCCACACCGACAAAGGCGCAGCGTAAGGGCAAGTAACACAGTTTTGTTGTCTTGTTCCCTCATTTGTTAGTGTTTTTTGTGTATCTCTCTCCCATATAGAGAATCGTTCTGCATAGGAGAATCGTTCTGCATTGAATCGTTCTCTATAATATCTGATTTAATTTTTTTTATAATTCAATTTTTTTTATAGTTCAATTTAATTTTCATGGATGATTCTACGGGGAGCGGCAACTGCCTCCCAAAGATGTTTTTAAGGCGCGCTGTTATCAGCCGTCTTCTGCCTCTCCTTGGGTCGTCTACTTTTGGCAGAAAGTGAAAGCTCTAGACTTTTTGGGCATTAAAACCGAAACAAACTGCGTGTTACTGCACCTACGTATAAAATTGCAAATGAAATTGCTAGTGACGAAGGTTATAGTGCCGAGTACTACGTCAACTTCCCATTCCGAGATCTGAAGATAGATGGTGTGGTTTCTGCAGCGAGCCTGACGTGTTAAGACGTTATGGAAGGTAAGGGGTGACTTCCAAATTCTGCTTCGTCTACCATTGAAATTCTGAAATGCAAACAATTACATGCATGATCAATGGTAGATGGAAAAAAGACGTATTCACCGTCGGACTCGATACAATTGACCTTCGCCGGATCAATTCTCCCAAAATTTGTTGAAAACGATAAGGTTTTTTTTCAGGTGCCTTTTTGTACCAAGGGTATTTAATTGGACCAACTGCAAACACTTGGGTCATACGGCTTTTTTTTGCGACAACAAGCTCTGACGTAGCCGATGTCTGTGGTTTTCCGGAGAATTCCGCCCCCGGTAAAAGGAAGCCCACTTGTTCCCCGGGGAGTGCGCCGGAAACTAATTAAACCCACGCTCAAAAGCTTGCAAAACATGGAGGTATTGGGGGTCAATTAAAAAGACCGAATAAACCGGTAACAGTTGATGCATCCGTTCCTAGCTGTAGCTACACCACCCCGTCACTATTTAATAACAATAACCGTAAGAGGTTGCCAAAAACAAGTTCTACGTTTTCTCGCAATTCTAAGAAAAATATACCGTCAAGCAAGGTAAGATTAATTTAAGGGACATTGTGGATAACATTTTAAATGCTCTTGGTCTTTCGGATGCTTCACCGCTCCGAGGACTTATTGACCTACTTATTCCTATAGTTGGAAACTACTGCAAGCAATTGACTCTATCATGGCCCCTCATTGGTGAATTCATATCTTTCGATGAATAATTCGTCGAGTGAGGATAGATAAGATAAGATCACCGTATTACAATGGAACTGTCGTTGTCTTATACCTAAATAAGACTCGTTCAAGTATTTTATTCTCAATTCTGATTGTGATATATTTGCTCTCTGTGAAACATGGCTAACTGCTGAAGATGAATTAAACTTCCACGATTTTAACATTATTCGCACGGATAGGAGATGAAATCCATATGCATTTGTGGCGTACTTTTGGGGATCAAAAACTGCTACCCCTTCTATAAAATCTCACTCCCAATACTCTCAGGCATTGAAATTGTCGCTTGCCAAATAAATGTAAAGAATAAAGATCTTTGCATACCCTTCTTCTTTGTTCCACCGAGGACATCAATAATTCGCCATCAACTTTGGAGTTCAGTAACACTACTTCTATCTCCGGATTCTGATTCTGGGCGATCTGAACACCCACGGTACCGCTTGGGGCGAACAATACGATGATAACAGAGCGGGTATTTTCTATAACTTATGCGACGATTTCAACTCGACCATCTTGAACACTGGGGAAGCAACACGAATAGCAAAACCTCCTCCTAGGTAGAGTCGACTTGAAATATCTGTGTGCTCTGATATAAAACTGGCCTTTGCACACAAGGAGCAATTGGCTTCAGTATTTTTGGATATTAAGGGCGCATTTTTTCAGTTTCCATAGATATACTGGCAGATAGTCTGCAAAGTAGTGGTTTACCAGGAATTTTAAATAATTTTTTGTATAATTTACTGTCAGAAAAACAAATGGCTTTCAATCTAGGTCAGCTAACAAATTCCAGAATCAGCTACATGGTCTTACCCCAAGACTCATGTTTAAGTCCCTTGCTTTATAATTTTTATGTTTAAGATATTGATAACTGCTTGGAAAATAGATGCACGCTAAGACAACTTGCAGACGATGCTGTGATCTCCTTTAGAGGTCCACGTGCGGAAATCTTGCAAAAAACTTTGCAAAATTTCCTGGATAATCTGTCCATCTGGGCCCGAAATTTGGGGATCGAGTTTTCAGTGAGTTGGTAGTGTTTACTAGAAAGCGGTTCTCAGTCCAGCTGCGTCTCAAGCTGTTGGGAAGGATCTTTGACCTTCAAATATCTTTGAGTCATGTTTGATTCGAAATGCACTTGGAGTACTCACATTGCGTATTTGAAACAAGCGTCAACATAGGATAAATTTTCTAAAATCAATTTCCGGGACAGGGTGGGGTCCTCACCCGGAAGACCTCATCAAACTCTATAAAACAACTATTCTTTCAGTTCTCGAATATGGCTCTTTTTGTTTCCTCTCGGTAAGAAACAGCCGGCTCATTAAATTGGAATGCATTCAATATCGTTGTCTACGTATGCATTCAACGTATAATATGAGCCTGGAGGTTCTGGAAGGAGTAAAACCCTTACAGAATCGCTTCTGGGAGTTCTCATCTAGAAAACTGATCAAGTGTGGAATCAGTAACAACCTTGTGATTGAAAACATCGAAGAAATCTTCAAATTGAGTACCCAGTCTAGATTCTTGCGAATCTATATTAGCTATATGTCATCCGATATTAGTCTTCCTTGCTATAATTCTCTACGTGTACGCTGCACTTATCACAGTTCTTCCATTGATTATGATCTCTCCATGAAACAGGCTATGCAAGGAGTTCCAGATAAACTTAGACCTTTTTAAATTCCCCATATTTTTATTGAAAAGTACCAACATGTCAATTGCAATAGAAGAATTTTCACTGATTGGTCGGGCATTGATGAATCCACTGGATTCGGTATCTACTATGAATACTCATCTGCCTTCCGGAAACTTCAGGAACCTTGTTCCGTCTATGTTGCTGAGCTGGCAGCAATCAATTTCACATTAGGGATAATTTCCGACATGCCCATAGACCATTATTTCATCTTCTCGGATAGTCTCAGTTCTATTGAGGCCCTCCAGTCAATGAAAACAGTGAGGCACGCATCTTACTTTCTTTCAAAAATTAGGGAGCAGATGTGTGCGTTGGTCCAAAGATCATTTAGAATTACCTGTGTATGGGTCCCCTCACATTGCTAAATTCCAGGCAATGAGAAGGTGGACTCTCTAGCAAATTCGGGCTCACAAGAAGGCGAGATTTTTATAAGAAGAATTTCACACCATGATTTTTTTCCATTAGTACGTCAGCGTTCTCTTCAAAGTTGGCAAAACGAATGGACAAGTAATTCTCTTGGGCGGTGGTTACATTCCATTATTCCATATGTTTCGTCGAGATCGTGGTTGAAAGGTCTGGATGTAATCACGGTTTCATTCGTGTGATGTCAAGACTTATGTGTAACCACTACTCGCTAGATGTACATCTCTACAAAATTAACCTCGTCGATAGCAATTTATGTAGGTGCGGAACCGGTTATGATGACATCGCTCACGCAGTTTGGCATTGCCCGGATAATGATGCCTCCAGAGCACGACTATTGGATACCCTAGTGGCCCGAAGTAGACAACCCTTCCGCGAGGTAAGAGATATTATGGGAATGTGTGATCTTCCCTACATGCAAGCGATTTACGAATTCCTTTGTTTGTCTGATCTTAGAGTGTAATGTCATACCCCCTCCCTTTCACTTTAGTCAATTCCCTGCCATTGTGTCCCAGTTATATAATCCTTTTGTTTCCGTGCTACTTGTACCTGCCCAGCAAGATGTGGTTACCCATCTGCGGCTTAGTTCCTGAAAGGGACTACAGGGACCGTGGATTTGGTAGATGTCGCAACCATGAGCAGCAACTAATACCTGAAATAAGTTACTTGCCTAGCCCCTTTCAAACAATAATGTGACCCATTAACCTCGAGCTAGCCACGAGTAACTGGCACCCCACTTTACTAAAATCGAAAAATAAAACATTGTTAATTACAATACTGAATATCGACTCCGTAAAGTGTCACACACGCCCGAGCCTAACAAATAAACGAACTGATTAAAAAAAAAAATAATTACATTCATTACACATCGCTTCGTAACCCTACGTAAACTTTGCGCACAACCCCATTGGGCTGTCCCTTCTAGTTTTCAATTGTGTTTTTGAGCTTCCTAAGTGATTTGCGTCTTTTCTAATAGAATACGGTTTTTCGTTCGATCGTTCCACCATAGAACCGATTTTGGTTTTGAGTGTTCTGATGTTCTTGGAATCGATCATAGTGCAGCTTCTTTTATGTGGATGGACAGTTGTTCGATTGTGTATTCTTGTTCAGGTATGACTTGTTTTTCGATATGGTCTTCATATATGTTTCATTTTGTGAGCTCGATTTTACATTTTGGATGTTGTTTTTTTTTTAGAGGGTTGTAATGGTTGGTACCGATTTTGGGCGGGAAATCAACACTGCAGTGTTGATCGTTTATGATGCACCAGTTTAGTTTTTCATTAAGTCACCAGGGCTGCATATTGGGGACATCGTTTGCAGACGTACTGAGTGAGTCGTTTCGTGTTGCAGAGTGATTATTAACAATTTTTTGGCCGTCGTTTTGAGTAATTAGTCCATGTTCGTCAATTAATTTAATTACACTAGTCGGCAAAATCGGAACTTTTTTCGCTCCCGTCGGTATTTCTGGTAAGATTTTATAGATTTTGCTACGCTGAATCCTAACAAGGGCTCAGAAATGTTGTAACACGTCCAGTTTTTGAGTATAGTGCAGATTTAAACTCACAAAAACACGTACTCTCGTAGTAATATGATCTACCTAAGCAACAACTAGAATAATATTGGTTTTGCCTTTCGCAAGTTGGACTTGGATTTTATGGAATGGACCTCCTTAACCCATTCGTGAATACAGATTTTTCGCAACACGTAAGATTGATGAAATAAAACCGGGTTTTCATTCACAAAATTACGAATTTTCATGAAAAATCAAGATTTCCTAGTTGAAAAACATGAATTTTCGCTCCGCCCTTTGAATGTTGGGTTTGGAGCCTATGAAATAAACCTCCTTGAATCCATTTGTTATCACAGATTTTTCGTAACACGTTAGATTAATGAAATAAACCGGGATTTCATCTACAAAATTACGAATTTTCATAAAAATCAAGATTTTCTATTTTGAAAATAAGGAATTTTGCTCCATTATTTCGAATGTTGGGCTTGGATTTAATGAAATGGACCTCCTGAATTCATTCGTGAAATACGGATTTTTCGTAACACGTAATGGTGATGTAAAAACTGGGTTTAATTTCTACAAAATTACGAGTTTTCATGAAAATCAAGACCTGTCCATTAATTACGTCGCTCAAAAAGCCACAGATTTTTAATACCCTCCTTTCTTTTATCACATTTTTTGTATGGATTTTTTGAAAATGTTTTTATACTTGGTCACTTTTTAAATCTTCTCTCCCCCCCCCCCCCCCACTTTCCCTCTCAAAGCATAAAGTAATTTGATAACGATCCTTTTAGCTGAGCCTTTTTGAGTATATTGATTATATTGGTGTTGCTTCTTACAGCAGTTTAAAAACCGAAGACCTTCAAAGTTCATTCATTAATTCAAAAGTCAGCCGCACAGAGCCCTTTCTTCAGAAACGCCTCATTAAATACTCTACTCAGCAGTGCCGTATTTTTAAGTTAGGATAGGGAAATAGAAAGACAGCATTAAAAAAAACACGCAAACACCTAAAAAAACAAAAGAATAGACAGAAACAAAAGACTCTGTGTTAGTCACTATTGCTCGAGAGAAGGCGAAAAAAAAGATATGTTAAAAAAAAGTAAGAATCCTCAAGCACGTAGCTTAATGCGGCATTTTATAGAGCTTTTTGACGTTTAATTTGCGCACACTACTGCAAGATTTGAATCGTGGTAAGGAGTTTGCGTTTTCGCCCAAATTGCCGTGGAAAACCATACCGTCAATTAATCCTCGCATGTTAGACAAAGAAAGACGATTAAATGTCGAAAAGGTCTATTGGCGTATTTGTAGGTATAAAATTTGTGTCATTATTGTTGTCCCTCAATGACGTCACTAGATGCTCATGTTGACTCTCTTCAGCCTTGCACAATCATTTTTTAATTCATTCCATCGCTACGATAGCGGAGCGTTATGGACGCGGTTTTTGGATGCAGGACTTACGCTCTCTTTTCAATAGGGGCGCCGTTCTAAAATTTCTGAAATCGCAAGCGTTACATGCGGGGTTTGAGACTTTGAACGATAAGAAAATTTCCGGTGAGACCCACAGACATTTTTTATGATAAGTATTTCATTTTGTAAAGGGTAGAACATCAACGTTGAATCCCTGTTGCAAACTTAATTCATAATGTTTGCTTGAAATCAATTAAAATGTACTTAAAAGAAAAATGCTCCCCCCCCCCCCCCCCCCCCCCCCCCCCCCCCCCCCCCCCCCCCCCCCCCCCCCCCCCCCCCCCCCCCCCCCCCACAAAAGCTATTGGTCAAAGATTACATCATGTTTGCGCCTCGCTCTGATTGTTTCTATAATGCTACAGTTGGTCAGCGTGAAAAAGAATTTCAAACATGTGGGGACGAATTGGACCAATCATCAGTTCTCGCTGTGCATTCGTATGCGACAGACTTGAACGGTGGAGCACGGTGGTAGAAAACGCCACCCGTGAAAAACAAGAAGACCAGAATCATCCCACGTCACCTGCAGCTAGCCATCCGCAACGACGAGGAGCTGAACAAATTTTTCTCCGGAAAATTATTATTTCACAGAGTGTGGTGTCCTGCAGCCCAAGAAGACTGAAGAAAATTTCAATCGCGAAAACCATGTTATCAACTAAAAATCCAGCATCCTTTTCAGGACGATCAAAACCAAGTTGCCAACTAAAGAGAATGTTTGATAGAAATTTTTCTTGAGCTTATCGAAATTTTCATTACTATCACGCACCGGCTCAATATGGCGTTGAAAAAGCCGCGTCTTTGAGAAAATGCACAAATCAATCGCCTATTATCATCTTCGTGGTCAAGTGGTTAGCGGCGTCGCCCGTCGTTCATTGCCATGAAGTGGGGGTTCGATTCCCGCCCATTTGTGGAACCTTTTTTGCAGTTTAAAAATGTCCAGTTTAATCCACTGGGTGCTAGGTTAAGTTGTTCGTTGTAATTCGCTCTACAGGCATCGTTCAGGGTGTACACTGGGGAGTGAAAGACGTTGCAAATGTCAATTTTTATCGTAGTATTACGTGTTGCTAAACACCAAAGCTATCCTGCTGCCCAGGAAGACCGAGAAGAAAATTTTTCAATCGCGAACCATGTTCCCCTCTGTTAACAACTAAAACCCTGTATTTCCAGGATGAACAAACAAATTTGCCAACTAAAGAGTATGTTTGATTGAAATTTCTCTCGAGCTCATTGAAATGTTCATTACCACGCACCGGCTCAACATGGCGTTGCTTGAAAAGCCGCCTTCTGAGAAAAATGAGCAAATTTTTTTTTTTAGTATCCATTTAAAAATCTCTTATTTGCCATGTTAAAACTGAAGAGCACGTTGTACATTCAACAAACGAAATATTAATAAAGTTAATTTGAGTGGAACTGCAGCACGGCAGACTAATTATGTAAGCCACATATTCAGTGTAGGGGGTAGGTAAGCTTCATTGTAGTTCTTGTTGTACATAGGTTCATAGTGTTGTACATAGGTGCAGATACAGGGATTAGGTTAGTTGCAGGTAGTTTTAAAATGTGAGTTATAATTTTTATGGACAATATTTACAAACTAATGTTTGTATTGTTACTATTGTTATGCAGTTTCAGAAGCAAGTGTGTCTACTCAACTCTCTTGGGATAGGCCCGTCTCCTTTTGTAAAATTTGATTTGCATTGCCTTCGTTGAGAACCCCCTTCTTGTCATGTTATGATATATGCCATTATATAAGATAGGCCTGGCATTCCCGTTAAAACAATAAAGAAGAAGAATAGTAATCATTCGTTATTGGATCAACACGACACGTTCAGACGTGTGTATCCCGCTCTCGTGATAAAAAAGCGCTTTTCCGAGATGTTCCGAGTTTTTGGCCCTGATGCTGGAAATCGAGTAGACGCTGATGTGGCACCCGACGTGGGGAGCACGTCCGCTAGACGAGGCAAGCGGAAGAACTCTGACGTCGACGCTGACGTAAATCATCCCTCCGTAAACAACTTAAATCTGTCCTTCTCAGGACGACCAAATCAATTTACCGATTAAAGAGAGTATGTTTGATTGAAATTTTTCTTGAGCTAATCGAAATGTTCATTACCACGCACCGGCTCAACATGGCGTTGCTTAAACCGCCGCGTCCCCCGCAGAAAATGACCAAATCAATCGCCCACATCATCTTCGTGGCCTTGCGGTTAGCGGCGTCGCCCGTCGTTCACAGCGTGGTTGTTGTCATGAAGGTTAGTTGACCGTTCGATTTCCGCTCCAGCCAGTGGAACTTTTTGCAAAAAACGAAAATGTCAAAACTGGTCTAATTGGCGTTAGGTTAAGTTCTTCGTAATTCACTCTTACACCCAAACTAATAAAGTAAGATTGTTATACAATTTCGCTTCTTCTGATTTTGTTCCATTTTTTTTACATGATCGTAAGTTGGATGAAAAATCTAACATTAGTTGTGGGCAAAACAGCAACAGCAATTCGCAATGAAAAATTGAACGTGTGCGTGAGATTGTTCGCAGTGATATTTAGTTGATGAGTAAGAGATGAGTGTTCGAAAGGCTCACAAAAATAAAATGTGCACATCAAGATCGAGATGCAGACTATGACATGCTAGCGCGGCGGCTCTCCACGGCAAATATATTAGCCACTTTGACGTGGCTGCAATAATGTGGGAATAGAAACCCAACAATTAGTTCACTTGGCGAGGAATTCAGGGTGCAGCAATGAACCAAATCGACATATTTTCCACCAAGCTATGTAGAACCTGTCGCTAACAAACTTCGGGGGCATGGCATTGTTTATTTCATAAAACGCTTTGTCGATGATCAGTGAGAACAAACATAGGAACAATTGACGGCGGCACATCCAACAGTGGCCAATAGCGTTGCGGCATTTTTGTGATACTTGATTCATCCATATTGTATATTGTTGTGGTATGTTGGTATATGATTGAATATGGAGCATACAGCGATAAAATTGTTTTTCGAGCTATTTTTGCTTGCCAGTCGCTTGCACACATTTGCATGGCTTCATTTGTACCATAAAACGCTTTGTGAATCTAAATGGGCGAAATTGCCTTCTTTTTTAATCATGCGCATTTCTCAAGATATGATTGCAAAACTGTAAAACGCATTTTTTGCTATCCAACTTTCTTAACTTTTGGGTGTGTTCATTGTTCAGTCTGTACAATCTCGAGTTGAAGGATTATGTAAAATGCCTATTTTTATCGTAGTAGTATCATGTGCCGCTAAAACTTGTGGCTCACCTGCAGCCCAAGGAAAACTGATAAGAACATTCTAATCGCATAGCTTGTTCCCTCCGTAAACACAGGATCCATTTTCAATACTTACAAGCACGTTGGACATTTTAGTGCCAACATTTGATTATTAGAAGAATCTGCTTTTGTAAACAAACAATTTGTTCGCTAATTTATCGGAAGTTGTATACTTTCCCTTCAAAAAGAATATACTAGCGGATACAAATAAAGCTCTTCTTCCTTAAAGAGTGCTTAATTTGTATTTGAGACACTTTGTGGAAGAGCAAATGACTATGAAAGCCAATCTAGACGTTGGCGATGAATTAACAAACAAAAATATCATTAACAGTCAATTCTTCGCGTTAACTTCAGTGTTTATAAATTTTCGTGAAGAACTAACATAGCGGAAGAAAATCCTGAGTCTCATACACGGCCAGCAAAAGGGTTTCATGGTTCTTTTAGACTGAATAAAATATTTTAGAAATTCGCGAATTTGATGACATCAATTTTTTCACATCAAAATGCCAAACTGGTACGTCAACTTTGCAGTTATGTCACTGACATAACTCATCCTTTCGTTTTTATTTTTTGTAAAAATGCCGCGAATTTGTCTGAATGATCCGCAAAAATTTTGTTGCATTTGTGGAGACGTGATATTGAAGGAACAGAGAAAGGGGTTTACACCTTTGTTCGAGATACAGCATACTGTGCTGTATTTTGACAGCGAGCTTCCAAATCGTGAGTTTCAGTGGGTTCCACAACATACTCCTGTTGCTCATGCTACTGAACATTGCTTGGTTGGATGAAAGGTACGCACAAAGGGATACCTTTTGCCAAACCTGTGGTGTGGACTGTTCAATCCAAATCAATCACATGAGCGATTGTTACTTTTGTTTGACAAAAATTCATGGATTTTCCAAAAGCTTTAAAGTTATTAAAATCGAATACCCATCAAGTTCAACATTGCACCCGGCTACAATGCCAGTTCCAATATCTCCCAAATATTGCTGGACGTGCATGTGAGTTGGATTCTGAACCAGGCGAATCTGAGAAAAGCTTTCAGGATGATCCAGATTTTTTACCTTCGGAGTCTGAGGAACCGCATGTTATAACCCGTAAGGAGCTGAAATGATTTGATTCGAGATTTGGAGCTACCTAAGACTCAGAGCGCAGCTGCAAGCTTCAAAGCTAAAGCAGTGGAATGTCCTGGAAAAGAATATAAAGGTGTCATCTTATAGGAAGAGAGCATTCAGATAAGGATAAACACTTGTTGATGGACGGTGATCTTGTCTTTTGTAACAACATCGAAAGTTTAATGGAAGAACTACAGTTAGAGTATCACGCAACTGACTGGAGGCTCTTTTCATCGACGCTTCAAGCAAAAGTTTGAAGGCAGTGTTACTGCACAATGTAAATAAGTATTCTTCAGTGCCAGTTCCAGCTCACATGAAGGAAACTTATGAGAACATGTTAAAACACTTTCCGAAAGATCAAATATTCGGAACACCAGTGGAATCTCTGTGCAGACCTTAAGGTAGTGGCATTGCTCACTGGGCTTCAAAGAGGCTACACAAAGTATTGTTGTTT